>OW679197.1:42087120-42171502 GCA_940337035.1 Agriotes lineatus | reverse complement strand
CCATTTCGTAATTCGACTCACCCATTCACTTGATGTTTTGCGAGCGACATGTCCAACCCAGTTCCATTTCAACCTTGCAATCCTTTGTACGAAATCGGTAACATTTGTGCGTCGTCTAATGTCTGTATTTCTGATATGGTCTCTTAGGCTGATACCAAGCATAGCTCTTTCCATGGCACGTTGCGTTGTTTTCAATTTTGTAGCGCTCTTTAGGGTAAGTGCCATCGTCTCGGTGCCATAGGTCATTACGGGCAAAATGCAACTGTTCCATACCTGCGATCTTAAGCTAATCGGCACCTCCTTGTTTCTTAGAACCCAACTTAGATATCCAAAGGCCGTCCAACCTAGTTTTACCCTTCTTGTAATTTCTGCAGCTTGATTTTGTTTGCCTAGTTTAGTTAAGTGGCCAAGGTATACATACTCGTCGACATTTACGATATTATAATTGTTTATATGAAATTGTCTTTGGGAATGGGACATTACTTTTGTTTTATTAAGATTCATTTGGAGTCCTATGGTCCGCGAGGCTGTATTTAGCTCCAATAACATTTGTTCTAATTGCTCTTCATCTCTACTGATGATGATTATATCATCTGCAAATCGCAGGTGATTCAGGTAAGCACCATCGATATTGATTCCCATTTTTTTCCCATGACAACATTTTAAAAACGTTTTCTAAGGCAAAAGTAAAAAGCTTGGGGGAGATAGTATCCCCTTGCCTCACACCTCTTTCGATAGATATTTTTCCAGTTCTTACATTCTCGTTGACATTAATGTGTATAGTGGCGTTTTTGTAGATGTCTTTTAAGAGTGTTGTATACCGGGAATCTATTCTGGCGTTATTTAGTCCTGTAAATATTGACCAGAACTCTATTGTGTCGAAAGCTTTTCGGAAGTCGACAAACCCCAGATGTAGTGGTATATTATATTCCTCGCATTTCTCAATCAGTGTTCGTATTGCTTGCAGATGGTGAATGGTGCCGTATCCTTTTCTGAAGCCAGCTTGCTCGATGGGTTGGTAAAAGTCGAGTTTATTTGCCAGGCGATTTGTTATAATTTTCGTCAATACCTTATATAAATGGGATAGTAAGGTGATTGGTCTGTAATTTTCCGTTTTTGTAGAATATGTAATTTTTGAAAAATTTTGACAAACGCTTAAAAATTAAAAATGAAATTTTTGACTAATTATAAGATCACTGTAAAAGGAAGTTGTGTGAGTGTAGCACACCAGATTTTTAGTAAACAAATGATATGTCTGACGTAATTGATGTCTATGGACTTCTAGCTTTCTCCACTCCTATAATTTACAGTTCTGATCGAACCACCTTGTTTTTTAAATGAAATTAAATGTTTCTGGTAAACTTGTGATATACCATGCATGTTCGGTTTTGAAACCGGTCACCCAATATATGCCGTCCAATATACTAACATAATATACAGCACTCAGCAATATAAAACATTCTATTTTACTTATGTATACCGTTTACTTACTGCTAGAGTGTTACTAACTTATTAAAGTATAGCCTACATTTGTATTGGTTAAAGATAAAATTGCACTCAATAAGAAATATACTTTAAAGTTTGTTAGATCTAGCAGTATTATGTTATAAGAGCTTACTTTCACGCTTTAAAAGTGTTGCATTTATTTTAGTAACTTCGCAAAAGAAATAAAAACCATGTAATTCTCCATACGATGTAATTAATTAAAAACTATAAACTAGTACTATTTTAATCTAGCTATTTTCAAATTATTGATTTGATAAGCACCCATAGCAAATAAATGTTTACTTAGAACATGTGTTTGTTGAGGCACCTACCAACACAATACTTATTTTTTTAAAGTTTCTTTTAGTGATAATGATTTACACGCAAGAAATAACTCAATATCTGTAGTTATTTTTAAATTTTTTTTTTCTAGAAATTGTACAACATATATCATGTTACAAGTCGTTATCTTAGCACCACTGGTGTTTATTGTTCTATAAAATTTTGCTATATTCAATGTGATTATTTTTTAACCATCAATTTTGATATTTTATATAAGCATCAAAAACTAAAACGTTTTGACGTCATAAAATTATCATATGTTTAGCACAATGTAAAAAAGACGAATGAATTAATAATTTATCTTGCAGCAAAAATGCATTTCCTAATATATTTTTACATTTTACTTTCTGTTCAGTTGAACTCAAACATATCCCACAAATGTGTTGAAAAATTCTCAGCTGCTGACGACGAAAAGTTGGTTTTGACAAAAAGCAATTGTAATATAAAAAATGTACCGTTTCAACGAATATACTGAATCAAATTATATCAAATATTTATTATTAACGACCTGAAATATATTTAATAAATTACGCAGTGTGTTACTAAAATGGTGGAAAAACTACACGTGGCAATATTCTTTGTAAAATTTTGAATAAAAGATCCTAATACCAAAATGTTGAATTGGCCTTCACGAACGGCAGATAATTCTTTTTTAGGTAAAGTATTTTTTTACGATTTAAATACCTCAAAATATCATCAAGGAAAGTTGTTGAAAGTGTAAAACTATGGTGACATGCAAAATTATAGAAATATTGGCTTTATGACCATAATTTTACACTTTGGACATCTTTTCTTAATGATATATTGAAGTATTTAGAACAGAAAGTTTACCTTACCTGAAAATGTTTTCTATTTACCGCTCGCAAAGGCCCATGAAAGCCAACCCAACATTTTAGCATTAAGATTTTCTACTCAGAATTTTTCGAAAACGTGCAGTTTTTCTACAATTTTAGGAACACCTTGTATATTATTTAAACAACCTATATCAATAACGCAGTTAAAAATATTTATTTTATTTGAGAAGTGCTCTATCGCTTCATCGTCCCAAATTTTCCAGCCTCCCCCCCTCCCAATCGAGTTTTAAAATTTGTATGGTTTATCTGGCTTTCTTTAATTCTCAGTTTCCTGTCAGCTTCAAACTTAAGCTTTAGCTTACTACTTATTATGATATTACTATTATATTAATCATTATATTGTAGTTTTTATATTAAACATCGTTGATCTCGCCTTCATCTGATTAGTATTTGTATTTATTTAAAGTGCTATATCTAAAAATATACGTACAAGTGTAAATTCCTTGTGTTGGTATATTTTCTTATTTCTAGTGAGTATTAATTCCCGCTTCCATTAAATGTGTTCATGTATTTTATTATTTTTATTTTTATTACTTCTTCTCGTTCTTCATATCTTGATATGGGCATTTTTTATTATCTAAACTATTAGATATACATAATATGCGATAAAACTATTCCTTACGAGCTGTGTTTGAATATTGAGACCAAGAAATTGTTATACATATGTCAAAAAACGTTAGACCGGCACATTTCTGTTGCAAAGGTCACACTATAGAGGGTGATTTTAAAATGTTTCGTCAAACTCTAGGACATTCTACACACTCAGACAGTTAAGAAAATTTGTATAAGCATGTATCAGAAAACCATGTGTTTTTGAGTTATTGGCGGTATTTGTATTAAAAATACGTATCAAACAAAATTAAACTTATTAATTTAAGTTGAATACAATTAAATTCTAATTAAATTATGTTTCTATTATCTATCTACACACGACTAACTGTTTTTGTAAGAAAAACAAAGGAAACAATAACAAATAATAAACAGGACTGATATTAAACAATTTGTTAAGATGGCAAATTAAATAAGAATTCTCTGAAAATTATGGAAAGTTATGATAACGATTATTTATTGCATCCACCTAGATAAAAAACCGCCCATAACTTCAAAACGCATGGTTTCCGGACATATGTTTATCCAGACTTTTTTATCGTTGTGAATATGTAACATATCTCAGAGTTTGGCGAAACATTTTAAAATCACCCTGTATATTAAAAATCAACATGCTTACTAAATATTTAACATTTTCAAATGTTATATAATATATCTGTAGCCTACGCCATATTTCATTTTAAATTATCTAAAGGATTCATTCTAACGTTCTTCAACACCTGCTTTATATGCATGTTTTTCGTAATAATTGGTCGGAAATCGGATGTGCGGTATGAGCTCATTAAATTTCTGCCAGGGTCTCGGTAAATTCAATACACGCGCCGATGCTAAACAATCTTCCGACACTGTAGAAACACTTCCCGGCAATTATCATGTTCGAAAAAGTATGCGACTAATAAGGAAGGAATGGGTTCATTAGCGTATATTGTATTAAACGAATTTTTTTAATTATAAATAGACTTTTTTTATTACTAGTAGCTTGTGTAGGTATCCTTTCATCACAAATTGTACGTATTTTAATTAGACTTTCTCTGAATTTTTAAAGATATTGAACAATGGCTCAAATGGAAATTTGCAATAAATATACATAAAAAAAGAAGGCTTTGAAAACGAAAATGACGCGTTTTAAGCAATTATTTCTAAAAGCGCTTCTACGAGTACTAATGTGTACAAAGATATTCACGAACTCCGTAAAACGTAGTCGTATTCGAATTTGTCGGATGTGTGTTCACCGTCTCGAAATTTTTAAATTTTGATTTAAAATTCGGATAGAACATGAAACAGTAGGCTAAAGATGTTTGAAAAATCAAACTCCCTTCTCATAAGGAACAACGACAAAAGGGCGGAAAAACTTCTATATGTGTGTTAATCTGTAATTTGTTTAGGAATTTTTTAAATTTAAATTTAGATTTGGATAGAAGATGAAAAAGTAGAATATGAATGTCTCAAGAACCACCCTTTTATCTTAAGAGACAAGGATAATATGGCAGATAAATTAAAAAAAACATTTTGAACAAAATTTTCAACACTGTAGGACTTCGCCTGTCAATGCAAGACTTAGCATTTTTCATATACATAGTAGTTTGTATTATTAAAATATTAAAGCAATTAACATTCAAGGTACTAACACATATTAGCTTTAATTCCCAGTCTGTAGCGATCCAATCCACCGTTTTAATGACCTACTCGCAAAATTTAGAATTTTACTTAGTAAACACATTAATTTTAATCTGACATGCACGTAAAAATTTGGTCCTTAATCGGCTTCATTTAGAAACGAGATGCTAATTAATATTGTTTACCTTGAGGCTAGACTAATTTTAGCGTAATTCTAGCTCATTGTAGAAGTGCAGAGTCCATAATCAATATTAAATATTGTTTAATTTTTTAATGCGCCTGTTCTGTATAATAATTTCAAAGTCAAAAATATGTACAATTTATTTTTAGTTCTTACTTTTATGAGTAGTAAATCAAATTAGCTTTTTAATTAACTGTCAAACAGAGGCAATTTATTGTACGTATTAGTGCACATTCGTATGTATAATACTTGTATACTTCATATCTACATTTTCAATAAAAATTTTCGAGTTTTGAATATGGCTCAAACCCACCTAACAATTCAAAATTCAAAAAATGCAGCATTTATCTTACTTTATATTATATACTACACTATATACATTTTTATTCCACTATCTGTCACACAGTTCACAACAATGTATAAAGACTAAAATTACTGCAAATTGTATGACCATTACGCGCAAGTAGTATTGTGGTTTTATTAAATTGTCTTGTTTGAAAAGACCCATTACAATTATTCTATTGTCATCAGATTGATGCACTTCCTGATTTCAGTGTTTAACATTTGTAAAATTATCTAATTAAAAAACAAACATTAGGAAACCCATTCCTTAGGTGCCTAAACTTTACCAGAATTGTTTTTTCCACTTTTCGGGAGACGATAACGGATACATAGCTACAAGTGTGTAATTACCAAATAACTTTTACCACATAAATTGAACGTAACAATGGAGAGGTGGTTTTAAATGTTACAATCTGCTTCTGAAATGGCACCACCTTCACAAAGACATTTTGAGAATTAGTGACGCCGGTTTCTTCCGTAATTCTGCAAGGAGTACTGGCCCATTTAGAAGTTTATTTTAAACTCAGTCCTTTTCATTCATCTCTTGTTTTCAGTCACACTCAAGCCGCCAACTGCTTGACATTGTCATGCTTCACGCATTGGCAAGAATATAATTATCACAAATCAGAGAACCACAGCAGATTGAGAAATAGGAAGACAACAATGTTTATTCATCAGAACGTTTTGCAAGACGATTTTGTTCCTTCAGTTTGGATTATTTCTTAATTCTATTAAGCTATTTAATGGATTTTTAGCTTTCATTCACATTGAATAGCTAAATTGAACATGACTCTAGCCTGGTAATTTAAGATGTTCAATAAGATTACAGTATACATATAATCTAATTGGTCCCTCAAGAAATATAAACAACTAAATGAATTTTTTGTATGTTGAGGAAGGTTATTTACTACTTTTAAATTTGACAAGTATGGGAAAGGCAGTTTAACTAATCATTTCAAATTAGACTACTTCAGCATTAGAAAGAATTTAAATACCAAGGGTTTACAAACCTAATTTTATTACGACACTCCCACTTCCGATACTGCTGTAATTACAGTTACAAAAACTGCGCTTGTAAACAGTTTCAGGTCGCTTAGAATTGCGAAGCCCCCCAATGGTTATGGCAGAAACAAGGCCTCAAATTAAGATCAATGTGTTGCACCAGATTTAAATTAAGAAGTTGCAAATATATCTACAAAAAAATATAGAACCGTTAACTACGCCTCCAAAGTTATGCAACAGAAATTAGAGGCGTTTTCCTAATAATAGTCGTCGCGAAAAAGTAGGAAGAAGCATATCGTTTCCGACCTTATTGGAGAGTAATAAATTTTCATCGGATGTTTACAGTTTCACCCAAACGTTTTTACGTTTCCGTTTAATCAAGTTGCACAATCCTAATTAAGATTGATTTTCGTGTGAGTTCAATAACGTCTCCGTTGGTTATCACAATGTTAAAACCTAGATCTGTCAACCAAAAATGATTCGGGGCTCGAAGAACGAGGTCAGTGCATGAACGATCAAGCAAATCAAAATTTAAATGCCATAAAACAAAAACTACTTTCACTTTTAACTGCCCAGAAATAACGCTAAAATGGTAATTTGGGTACTCGATGATTATCTACAAATGAAGCTATTCGAGAAAGTTGCCTTGTCTGGCCGAGAGGATAAAGCCAGCGATTATATTGCTGTAATTCACACCCAGTGCATATGAAGTAACAGACTGGTCAATTTTTAATCTAACTTGTTTTATAATGGGTTTAGTAATGCTTATCGCGGGTTGAATAGGTTGGAGAATTAGACTCCTTTCTAAAGAGTACTTAGCCATATTAGCTTTGATGTTCCAGATGGCATTTTAGTTGATAATGTTCCCAGATTTGGTTTGATCAATTTGGGGGGTCTCTAAGACTGTCCACGAATGTCATAAGCCATCAGTCGCTTTTATGGTTAGTCTGACTGAGAAGATTTATATATTTGCAATTTTCTGAAAGCTGAACGAAATTGTTCAGTCGCACAGTCAGTTTATATAATATGTAATTAAAATATCTCACCTTGTATGGTCATAATGGCCTTATGGAAAATATTAAAATTGTTTAAATTTATATGCTTCGCTGAGTCCTTTAATTTATTACTCTTCTTCAGTCGTGTGATTAAAACATTTATACCTGTCATTTATGTAAAACTATTCCTGTCATTTTAAGAGACATATATTAGGTTAAAATAGATAGTAAGATTAATTGTTGTTTATAATAATAAACGCCAGAAAACTATTGACCTAACAGAAAATAGCCAACTGTTAGTACTATTATTTAGTGCTAGATTGCATTTAGGAGCAAGAATATTATTTGTTATATCAACGCAAACCATTAATAGAAAATTAGTAAAAATAAAGTATATATTATTCTTAGCTCAGTTTATGTCTAATCGAGATTAGCTCTAAGAAATTCCAATTTCAAAAATTATAAAAAGTAATAATCTCATCATCGAGTTTCTCAGCTTTGCACTAGAGCTGAAACACTAACTCTCACAGTCATTCTAACAAGTGAATAAAAAAATGTCGTTAAAAAGGGCCAAGGAAGAATAAGGTAGACATAAGCAGTATGTGTAGTATGAGTTCAGATAGTAGGTAATTTTAATTAACACAACAGTCACTTTATGTCAGCTTGATTCGAGTCCTAAACCGTTTTTCAGACAAGCCCTTTAATGCTGTATATTTTATGTCATTGTTTTCACTGATCATCCAATACGCATACTAGAAATGTAGTTTAGGAATCTGAAACGGTCAAACAAATCAATTGTGATTGAGTTTACCCTGATAGAGTAGTTTAAATGTTGCACATCAGTTGGTGTCTAAAGTACTTGGTCCATAACAAACAATCAAATGTTCCAAATGCAATTTGCAACATCGTACATCGTACATAGTTACATTACCTCAATTACGATTCCAATAATAATTTTATCTAAAGTATTATCCAAAATTAATTAATTTGCAACAGTTTAAACGAGTTACGTCTACCGCCGATGTATATGTTTCGATACGATCACTGCCCCATTACTCTCTTCGGATTTCTTGATTAATACGTTAGATCTTCATGACTGACATATATGTAAATTTGTTCATGCAAATTTCAGAGACTTGTAGCAGGTTATTACAAGCACTAAGATTAATTGTTGCTGATAAAAGATGTCAAAAGACAATAAACATATTGAATTAATCATCAAAAGGAAATAACAAACTGTCAGTAACGATCAGGTACCATGTAATTCATTGCATAAAACTGCAGAAATTAATTACTGCAACATGTAATATTAGTTCTTTTACAAATTGAAATTAAAGTGAGGACAAGCCTCCAGAAAAACAAATTGTCATACTGTAACTATCTGCAGAGATTCTGTTTATCATCCGTAGCCACCAACAGGTAGTCACTCGTATCTAATTTTACCCAACCCTTCTAAACTAAAGAATTGAATTGTAAGTTTAGTTTCTTCTTATGTCACGCAAGAAGCTATATTTTTGAAAAATTTATATATTTAATTTGTAATTATTAACGGTCACGGTTTGGGCGTAAATGGTGGCATGATTTTTATAATTTTCTGGAAACTGAATGATGTTTGAAGTCTCACGCCCAGTTTATGTAACGTACAATTAAAACCTCCCGAATTTGGTACGTGTGTCAAATATGGTAAATTTTTGTTATTCAGAATATTTCAAAGGTTACACTGATCTAAATGTTTGCATAATACTCGCCCATGTCCAATCAGTTGATTAAAACGTATTCTCATACCTCATACCAATGATGTAATTTTTTACCGTCATTTTTAGAGGCGAATATTAGACCAATCCATGTTCCAAGATTAACTATTGCTGATAACATATTATGTCAAAAAATATCTGACCTTTTTCTTTAATCAAGGAAATAGAAAACTGTCATCAATACTAATTAATGGCTGCAAAGATCCATATTGTACTGCAGTGCTGTGTCAAGAAGGTGTATCATACAATCTTACATAAGAAAGTCGATTCCACGACAGCATATAACAGGAAAACCCCACAGTTCTCAATTTGCAAATTAACAAACTTGTCTAAACACAACTACTCGTAATAAAGAAAACTGAGCAAAAGTAGTCCAGGTCATAAAACTTGTAGTGCAAGATTGTTTGTGTCATACCATAAGGTCAAAGTATTATGGAGTTTTTTAATTAATATTTAATAATAATATTACTGCAGCCTGTCATTGACATGAAAGAAACCAAAATTTTGAAGAAAATTAAGCAGAATGGAAGAAACATCTGAAAAAATATTTTTTATAATTTTCTGAAAATGAACCAAGTTCGTCAGGTTTCACAGCCAGTTTATATAACAGAATTAAAATAACTCAACGTTTATGGTCATAATAGCTTTCCTTAAAATACAATGGAGAAAGGAATTTAGTTTGAATACTTTAGAGGAGATAAACCTTTCGCTAATGTCATAACTGTTATGATGTAAATGTGTTCCTGATAACAGATGTTAAGGAATAAATGACCTATTAAATTAATCGAAGCAGCAGAAAACTGTTAGCTATATTAACGTCATGCAAAAGTCATTTTGAAAAAGATTAATCAAATACATTGACATTTTACTACAACAAAGGCATCACAAATATTCAATACGAAAAATTTAGATATTTGGTTATTAACAGTCTTGAAAATGTAATTCTAATTAACTTTTAATTCTTGAATAGCTGCTAATTTGTAATATACTATTCACAAATTCACATATTTTCGTAAATCATTGTTACAAAATTAACAAGATAGTTACACAATAACAGTTATATCAAATACTTGATCAAGAACTAATAACACGACTTGTGCTAACTAGTATATTTAAATGTCCAGCAACCAATAATAAAATTTCTAAAATGAATGTGTAGTACCTCCAATTAAACAAAAGGCGGTAAAAGGCCTCTGCTAACAACAAACGAGTAAATGTGAGTCACCAAATTAGTTTAGTTTTATTAAAATTATATTGGCATTTCATCCCACGACGATTAATTCCCACAGGGGCTAATTCTTTACGTCCTACGTAAGGTAGACCAGTTTTTAAGTGCTTCTATTTATGGTGCAGTAGTATTTCTTGAGGTTACAATTAAATTTAAATCTATGGGAAACTCCTAGCACCCACAAAAGATAAAATGAAACGCAGAGAGTAGTGTGCGTAAGCGCCAATACTTCACGAAGAGCACTTGAGCTGAAGAGTCTTCAAATGCGTTGACATCGTTAATAAGGTTCATTCGTATCGTTCTTGTTAAATAACCAGTTCTTTGTATATACTTCCTGTTTTTTTTATATGCAAAACTGACCTTTCCTAACTTATATGGTTATATGTGTGGCTATATACTTACTTTTCTTGTGTCCAAATTTACTATAAGAATTATAAGAAATTTTATCACAATGATGTTTCTAATAAAAGCTATTTGATATCGAAGAAGTCTTAACAACTGAATTGAAAGAAAATCAATATTAGACGACAATAATTGCTTTATTTGACAATGTTAGAACGTATACCCAAGCAAAAACTTTAGTAGAACTGAAATTATCCATACGTTTAAGTTCAGTTATTCGATTGGTTTCAGGATTAACTCGTTGAAAAACTTAATTTTCTTCTTGTATGAACAATAATAACACACCCCTCGCCCATACATGTTAACCTTTATAATTTTACTGTGATTCCTGAATTTTTATTTGTTTGTTGTGCGCTCAAGGCTTGTTAGCTGATAAAAGTTGAACTATTTTCATATGCTCGAGTTTTTCCATTATTATAACTCCTCAAAAATTCCAAGGAAAAAAAATGAAAGAATTTGTTTGGTTGATGTGTAACTTCATTTTATTGCAGCTTACATATTAAAAAAGTAATTTGTAGGTAATTTACTTTGATAAATTACTGAGCTTAGAAATAGGTCAAAAATGCAGGCAACATTTAGCAGTTCAATATTTCAACCACTTGCGTCAACTTCATTTTACGAGATCGTCTTCAAGGTTTTCAGTATGCAAAACTAATATTAACCTTAAAATTTTAATTGCACAACCTCATTACTTTCAGACAGATTTAGGCAAATATGAAAATTAACTGCAACAACCTTGTCCGATATGCGATCTTGCAGCATATTTTTCAACTGAACTTACTTACCCTTTTGACTAAAAATTACAAGTGCATTAAAATGGCAGTTTTGACGCTATAATTAATTGTTTCTGAAAGTTTAAGATTAATGATTTATGCTTATTAATTGCAGTGATTGCAGAAATTATTAGTTAGGTCCTGTTAAACATTTGACGAAGTGTGAATATTCAGGTTTAAAAAAGAAGCTAATTTTATTAGTATAGCAGCATCTAATAATTCATCTAATAATTGTAAAAATTAATACAACTACTATTTTACAATGTAATTTTAGTAGTCCATCGCACTACTGTCATCATATCGTGAGTCACCCAATAACCAATAAAAATTATTTAAAATATTTTACCTTTTTTACATAACACGTTATTTTCGGATTAAATTTTTTTTTATTTTATCCAAAGATCTACTTAAAATGCATTTCTGCAACAAATCATGCATAAATGACTGGGTATATCAGCAGATTGCATTCGTAAAATGTATGTTATCGTTACGAAAGATCCCTTCAGTGTGTGGGTCTTGGCCTAAAAGCAAGTTTCAACGTTCCACTAATAACAACATGTGCATTCATAATTGCGTAGGTACTATTATGCTTTTCTGTTGCACCTAAGCAAATATTGCAATATACACTTAATTCAATATGTGTAAAAGGTGTGGGTGCAACAGTTGTATCACTATCAATTATGTAAACAACATTATTTATTTCTAATATGAGGTAGTCCACTGATAAAACAAAATGTTTGAGTTAGTAATAGTCCAAAACTTACTAATATGTTCATTGCTAATAGTTCATAGGGAACATATTTATATATTTTTGAGAAACACTGAATTGACTTTTAATGCATAAAAGCATAAAATATAATCCATAACATCTGGTGATATGTAAAACATATTTTTAAGTTCTGAATGACGTGAAATCAAAATAATCATATATGTTAATTATTGGAAATGAATTACTGACTTTTTATATTCAATATGAAGCCAAGTTGCTAAATAATAAATTCCACGTATTTGCCAACCCTCTTTTCAAGTAAGATCTCAAATTTCTCTTATAATATGAAGGTTATCAGTGTCAACTTGTACTAATTAAGGATAATAGCTACTGCTTTCGCTAAATTTAAGCAACTACTACCATAAATTCCAGCATTGCGGAAAGTGGAACCCTCATACTTGCAACATGACGCTCTTAACCTTTCCGCAACGTAAAATGCAACTAAAATGTAATTTTGAAATAGCGGTATATGCAAAAGTTTCTTATTCCGGTTTCCATTTGAACTTGCAGTAATAATTCAAAGTAGTATTAAGGGCAAATTTCTAAATTTCAATAAAGTTTAGATATTTATTGCAAGCATTAAGTTTAGACTGAAATTATTTTATTGAAGTTATGATATATTTTAATAGTAGCAGATGAACCTTTCTGGTGCAATTTTTATATGTTGAAATCATATGTATGTATTTTAAATCAGACAGTCACTATTTTGAAAGTTTCCTACCCTGACATTATTTTAAAATGCCCCTTAACATAATCCTCCTAATTTTGAAATGGTTATACATACATGTTTTAAGTTCTATTTCAACATTTATAACTTTGTAACCAATAAGTGTAAAGAAAATACGGAGATTAGCCATACTGTCTATTTTGTCATTCTAATAAATGTTTTACCTCTAATATAAAAAATTAGTATCTACTACATAATTAATGTTTTTGTTTCAGTAATTTTTTTTAATATGAACACTGTTGAAAGGCTGAGGCTGATTGTACTCCGGTTTTCATTTAAATTTTCAACACCATTTATGCCACATGATTTAGCTATAATAGATAGATTTTGAACATGCATTGTTTCGGTGTTATTTTGATAGTCCTTCAGATAGTCCTTCAGATAGTCCTGGCAAATTGTTGGTGTATGTAAACGATATTCGTATTTAAAATACTATTTCAACATAATTTTTAAAGAAACATTACATTAACCTATAAAAGCGAATGAAAAGTACGAAGGGAGCTTGATTGATGACATTCATCATTATTTATCGTAATTATAAATTTTAGCTTCACAGGGTCAATTAATTCACAGTGAAAAGGTAACGAACACGGTTTTTCTGAAAATCATAACAACACCTTGAAATGTTGAATCTGAACCTACTTTAAGTACACTGCTTTTGATTTCAATTTTCAAAAATAATTCTTAAATCTTAACAAAGCTTAAATATTTACTGCTTATATTTTAAAAAAACTTGCTACACGGCTGGGAAAACTATGTTTTTTGTTGAATTAAGAAATTAAGCTGCCAAATTATAAAACCAAATTTTAATATATAAGGTTTTGCTACCCCAGTATTCCTTAAAGGAATATTTTTGCAAAATAATCTAAAAATCGCAAAGAAAGTATTACTTTCTTTAACGAAAAATTGTAAAGGAAGTAAGTGAATTGTTAATTTGACAAGTGTAAATTCTGAAGTTCTTTTCGACCAAATTTGGAGTTACAAGAGATCACTATGCAAAAAATTATGTGAAACAAAGTATGACTTTCATAATTAGTTGTAAAATATAATATTTTGTTACATTTTAATTTTTAAGTAATGTTTAAAAGGGTTGTTTAAAATTGAATCTGAAATACAAAGTTAAGTCAAAATGGTATAATTCAAAACTGTTAAGTTATTATAAAATCCTTGACTCACATGACAGTCTCAATTTTTCATACAATAACAACTTATAGCCAAAAATTTGGAGTACCGATAGATCTACTACTATTGAAGTATTACGATTTTAGTACTAATGTATATTAAACAATAATGTTTAAGAACTAACCAAAACAAAATCATTTTTTCAATGATATGCTGATGATGCAATAATGAATGTAGAAGAGACTCATTTAAATGACTATTCAACACTATAACATATAAGCCAATCATATTGCCGACATTTGCTTTTTTCAACCAATAACAGCAGTATATCACTGAATATTGGGCACCATGCAAAATATTCACAAAACAATGTACGTACTCAAAAACCAAATAGCATTGTTGCGAAATATCGCTTAGCAGCGATGTTCTGTCTTTAACGATATCGCTAGGTTACGTAAAACTAAACACCAACAAACTGTGTGAACAAAGTTTGGCTTGCATTAAAAATTTAAAAATGTTGTGTTTTGGAAGTATTCCGCTGAATTTAATTGAGGATGAATATTAATTGTTGGATTATTTTTCAATAAAGTTAATCGTTATGTATTAATATCGTTAAATAGTCGTCCCAAATACCACTCGACGAGAATATATTTTTTTAAATATTTTGCCATTTCCATAGAAATTATTGCAAATACCACTCAACAAAATCACATTTAAATGTCACTCGCCTTCGGCTCGTGACATTTTTGATATGATTTTGTTTCGTGAAATTTAAACGCAATAATTTACATGGAAACGGCAAAATATTTGTCAAAAATATATGCACTACTTGTGGTATTACCCTTGACTATTCAACTCACCCCCTTCAAGTTAACTATTCACCAATCATAATTTAGTATTTATGTCATTTGCTACCAATCAGCGTAAAATTGTGCAACAATTCCGCTAGCGGAGTTTTAATGACAATTTTTTTCTCTTCCTGTGACATTTATTTAACTTCCTGTAAAATTAATCAAATATGATATTAGAAATGTCAAAATTGACAAACAATTTATTTTACGTCAACAGATTTTTATTTTCAAAGAGGACGTGATAAAATTGATTAATTACTAAGAAATATCAATTTTGTTCGTTGAATAGTCAAGGGTAATACCACAAGCAGTGGATATATTTTTGACAAATATTTTGTCGTTTCCATGTAAATTATTGCGTTTAAATTTCACGATACAAAATCACATCAAAAATGTCACGAGCCGAAGGCGAGTGCCATTTAAATGTGATTTTGTAGAGTGAAATTTGCAATAATTTCTATGGAAATGGCAAAATATTTAAAAAATATATATCCACTTCGAGTGGTATTTGGGACGACTATTTAACAATATTAATACATAACGATTAACTTTATTGAAAAATAATCCAACAATTAATATAATTATTCATTCTCAATTAAATTCAGCGGAATACTTTCAAAACACAGCATTTTAAAATTTTTAAAACAAGCCACACAGTTTGTTGGGGTTTAGTGTTACGTAACCTAGCGATATCACTAAGGACAAAACATCGTTGCTAAGCGATACTTCGCAACAAGGCTATTTATTTTTTGAGTACGTACATTGTTTTGTGAATATTTTGCATGGTGCCCAATATTCAGTGATATACTGCTGTTATTGGTTGAAAAAAGCAAATGTCTGCAATGTGATTGGCTTATATGTTATAGTGTTGAATAGTCCTTCAAATGCCGCTTGCAGCCGACGAATTGCATGAATTTTTGTCAAAGTGTTTATTCGTGTTTATTGCTTCAAAATTGGTCTCGTCCTGTCGCACTCGACCAATTTATATCGAAGCAATAAACACTCATACACTTTGACAAAAATTTTCGGCAATTCGTCGACCGCTCGCGGTATTGTATATGAATATTCAGTTAATTCAATAACATTCGTTCCCGTTTAAAATTTAAAATCGAAAACGAAAATCAATTTCTTTTCAAAACATTTCTATATATTGAACAATCAAGTTTAAAATCTTACCAAAAAAAAATAATTAACGCTATGCTGATGATGCAATAATGAGTGCAGAAAGACTCAATTAAATATTCAATTGATCCAATAACATCTATTGCCGTTTAAAACTTATCATCGAAAACAAATATCAACTTCTTTCAGAAAATTTTCTAGATATAACATTAATAAGGGAAATAATGGAAACATACACAATAATTAATATCGTAAAGCAGTCAAAACAAACAGATATTTAAATTTCAATGCCTGTACTACAATAAAATATGAGAAAGACGTTATAACCGGTTTAGTAAACCGCATAATCATCCTATCACATGAAAAGTACTACAAAATAAGTTAAAAATTGATTACAGATATCCCTTTAGAAAACAATTATGCCATAAATTTCATTAACAATAAACACTAAAAAATGGAAATAAAAACAATTCTGCAATTCACTTACAACCAAACTTCCTAACGACAAATTCAATAACGACCAAAAATAATTTGAAATCTAAACAATTCCATATAATATCCTATCTGTGAAGAAAAATTAAAAATGAACTTAAAATAATAGTATATTATTATATGAGCGATTATGACAGCCATTATGGCGAGTAGCGAGTGGCGCAAGTCATCTGAGTGAATAATGGCCATAATCGCATAAACTGACATAAACTGTCAACTGCAAAAGTCATTTGATAATAAGAATGAATTTTGTGATTGGCTACAACCTATTGAATAATGAATGTGAATATATTTTAATAGGAGTAGATAAATAATATTTATTTGTTCCTCACTTGTAAACATCAATTTATCAAGTCACTGTATTCACCTTGAAAATGTTTCTTAACTGGCTAGCCAGTAAATTTTTTACTGGCTAGCCAGTTATATTTTACAAGCGTGCTCATAGATAAATGATAGCGTGCAAATCCAGAGTTGTCTTCCTTAGTATGTGTCATATTGATTAATTTAGTTGCTTGTCAGTTTGACATTTGTGAATTTCTAGTTATTTACAAGTGAGGAACAAATAAAACATTCAACAATACACGCCAGGTAACCATTTTTACTGGCTCAAGGATATGACAGGCTCGCCTAACGGCTCGCCAGTCATCCCAATCCTATCGCCAGTAAAACCTGTTTTACCTGGCTTGTAATGTATAATACTATAAACCAAAACACCCTTAAAATCTATTTTACACAAATCTTAAAAACAAAACAAGGAAAATTTAGCATAAAATCTAATTTACCAGAGCTATTATACTAATTACCATGCTAAAAAAATAAAATTTCACAACACAATCAATACAAACCAAAATTTTAACTCCAAATAAACCAAATATTGGACTTTCAGATCATCCAATGAAAAATAATATAATTTTATTTTTAACAAACCAAATATATTGCATACAAAACCACATTTAAAGAAGACTAGAAACCATAGAAAAAACCGCCACAATCTATTAGAACAATTATTTTAAAATTAAAGAAAACGTTTTTGGAGTGCATGGAATTTTAAACTAACGAAATTCCCAGAGAATTTGTATCTATCCTGTGAATAAGATCACAGCAAGTTTTTGGTTACATAAAAATGGATTTTATAACAAATTTACAGTTTTAAATTATACCATTTTGACTAAAGTAAAACAAACACTCAAATTTTGAGAACGAAGTCTACAATTAACATATAATTTGAAAACATAATCTCAACAACTCATTCTCAAAAAGCGGTACATGAAAGTACACACGAGAAAATCTTATTTGTTCACTTATCTATTATAAAATCTTCATATTTCAGATTCATTTTTAATAATCTTTTTAAAAATTACTTAAAAAATCATTCTTAAAAGGTAAACAATTGTAAATTTTACATACCAAATCAAAATTTAACAAAACAAATATTTTAAATGGTATGATTTCAACAAAATTTAACCAAATTCTATCATATTGAATTTTTTAACATTTGGCTGCATAATTTCTTTTCAACCAAAATAAGCGGATATGCCAATTTCATAATTCTGAAATTGTTGGTATACGTAAACGAGATTTATATTTTAAGTACTATTTCAACGTTAATATTTTTTGAGAAACTTTCTATAAATATGAAGTATGGTTTGCACATTAACTATTACAAATCTCCCTACCTAAATGTTAAAGTTTTTCGTGAATGTAAGTCAAGTCACCACAGAAGATCATCAAAGAGAAGTTAAATATAAAACATTTATTCAATAAATAAATCCACTGCAAAGTTCTAAGTTCTTCGAACTCAGGCACAGTGGAACATTTATTACCAAAAATTACACCATAACCAGATATTTAATCAAAAAGAAATAAGAGAATTTTTAGTTCAGGAAAGCATAATAACAAACCAGTTCTCATTTCAAAATGCATCATAAAGAATACTTCGTAAACATTCCGTTTTGGGAGAGAAACAGATTATCTTATTGAAATCCATATAATTTCACTGCCATTATATTGTATTTACCAGCAAAATGTATAACTTTAAAAAATTCTAAATACTGGTTTGTATGTCGTAAGTGGTACGAGGAACCCTAGTAACCACATAAGTAATGATATCTATCTTGTCATTCTAAATGTTTCTCTGCATTGCTAGAAAATTTTCCTGGTTTACTAGATGTATAAAAATAATAATTAAAGTTTTTTGCTTTTATAGAAAATAATTAACTTAAATTGTGACTGTAATTTTTATTAAATAAAAGCAATTTACTAGAGGGTTGGGGCTGTACTTGTTCTAAATAGACAGCATTCTAGCTCTAATTTAAAACCGTCTTGAGGTAAATTTTGCATATTTCCACTGGCTTAATTTAAGAGTTGCTAAAACATAAATTCAAAATTGATACTTGGTACGTGGTTTAGAGGATAGACGTTGTACATACATTTTTTGTGGGTCAATTTTATATTAAAGCCATGAATGGTACTTGGATTAAATGTATTTTAAATCAGACAGTTCCAATTTTCAAATGTATACTACCCTGACATCATTTTAACATTCCCTTAAGATACTCCAGGTGGATATGCCAATTTAGAGGTTTCCAAATTGCTAGTATATATAATCGACTAATATTTTAAGTACTATTTCAACATTAATAATTTTTTAAGATAGCTACAGTACATTAATCTATAAATGCCAATGAAAATAACGACAGGGGCTATGATTGATGATAATTATAATCATTTATCTTAATTTTTCAACTTTAGCTTCCTAGAAGCAATTAATTAACAGAGAAGGAAACAGACTGCATTTTTTGGAAATTATAACAACACATTGAAAGATTGAAGCTGAAGCTATTTTAAGATTTCAACAAACCTTAACCAAAGCTCAATTACAAAATAACGTTCTTTTTAAAATTTATGTTCTTAATTTCCTCTCCAACCAAAACATGTATTACTTATATTCTGGCTTTCCTAACAGTGACGAAAACATAAAATCAGACTGCAACCGCTTCTTTATGTTTATGTCAAATGGACCCAGTATATGAATTGTTGGATGTTATTGAATGTTGAAATTACAAATATTATTTTAGTTAAACATATTTCAAAGTTTACTAGCCTGACATTATTTCGAAATCAAGATAGTCCTGACGAGTAAGCGGATATGCCAATCTCGTAGTTTTGAAATTATTGATGTACGTAAACGACATCCATATTTTAAGTACTATTTCAACATTAATATTTTTAAGAAATGTTACATTAACCTATAAAATGTAATTAAAAGTACGTTTCATAGCCATGAAGTGTGGTTTGCAAAATAAACTATTGCAAATCTCCCTACCTAAATTTTTCAAATTTTTTAAGGACCACGGAAGATCATTAAAGACTAAATGAAATTAGATATATGGAAGTTTATTTAATGAACTCATATACAGCAGAGACAGGTTCTTCTAGCACAGACCCCATAACCCCACATTCAACCGAAAATGAGTAACAGAATTTCTAGTTCAACAAAACATAATGAACAAACGAGTTCTGATTTTAAAAATTGCTTCAGAAATAATCTTCTCACATGATAAATTGATTGCTGTTCTATTAGTTCTTACCAGCAAAATGTATAATTTTGAAAAATTCTAAATACTGGTGGAGATATGCGATCTTATAGTCTTGTTAATATTAGAGCAGTCAACAATTATTATTAATAAATAAAAATTAATATCATTAAACGCATTGTATGTTCCTTTAAATGTAATACTTATCAAGTGGTACAATGAACCTTACTAGCTACATTAGCCACGATGTCAATTTTGGCATTCGAAATGTTTCCCTGAATTTCTAGAAAACTTTCCTCGTCTGCTAGATATCTAAAAATAATTATTAAGTTTTTACTCTTAGAGAAGATATAATTAGTTTAGATGGTGGCTGTAATTTTTTAAAAATTAAAACCATTTACTGAAACTTTGGGCTGAACATGTTCTAAATCGACAAAATTGCAGTAGTAAACTGTATAGGCTTTTTCTAAAATTGCCTTGTGGGAGCTTTGTACATTTTCAGTGGTTTAATTTAAGAGTGGCTAAAACATTAATTCAAAATTGACACTTATGTTATGGCACATGGTTTAGTTGCAGCGAATAGACTGCATTTTTTGTGGGTCATTTTCATATTTTAGGAATGAATGCTATTTTGATTAAATGTATTTTAAATGTGACAGTTGCAATTTTCGAAAGTATACTTACCCTGACATTATTTTAAAATTCCCCTTAAGGTACTCTTGGCGACTATACCAATTTAGAAATTTCTAAATTGCTAGTGTATGTAAACGACAAATATTTTAAGTAGTATTTCAACATTAATAATTGCAATATATTAACCTATAAAATCTAATGCAATAACTATTTATCTTAATTTTTTCAATTTTAGTTTCCTAGAAGACAATTAATTAACAGCGAGAAGGAAACGGACACAGTGCAATTTTTGGAAATTAAAACAAGCTGAAGCTGAAGCTATTTTATATATACATAATACCATAAATATTATGTTGATATTGATTTCAATTTTCTGCAATAATTTAAAATTTTACTAAGAAAATGTTCTTAAATCTTAACAAGGTTTAAATATCTACTACTTATGTTACTCCTAACAGAGTAACTGAAATATAAAATCAGACTGCAATACCTTCATTGTATTTATGTCAAATGGACTCTATACATGACTTTTTGGCTATTATTAGATATTGCAATTACCAATATTTGAAAGTCTACCACCCTGACATTATTTCGAAGTTAAGATACGTAGTCCTGACGAATAAGCGGATATTCCAATTTCGTAGTTTTGAAGTTATTGATGTACAGTTGCGGAAACATAAACCGGGACAAGTTCTGTAGGGTCATTTTTTACTATTTGAACGTTGTAATGTTGCCTTCCTGATTTTTTATGAAATGATTTCTATCATGTGTCAATGAACAAAGACGAACAGGTTAATGCAGTACAAGAAGCTTGGGATAGAATCGAAAATGAATTTATTCAGACAATTTAACTTCGGCAAAAATGTTTGTCCCGCTTTTTATTTCCGCAGCTGTACGTACGATTATATTTTATTACTATTTCAACATTAATATTTTTAAAGAAATACTCCTTTAACCTGTAACAACTAATTATAAGCATGTTCTATAGCCATGAAGTATGGTTTGCAAAATACACTATTACAAAAATCTCCCTACCTAAATATTTGGGGTTTTTCTTAAAAATAAGTCAAGCCAACGCGAAAGATACTCAAAGATTAAATAAATTATAAGATATATGCAAAGTGTATTTAATGAATTAATATACAGCAGAGACAAGTTCTTCCAGTTCAGATACAGCGCAACATTAATTACCAAGGATTACAGCATAACCAGACATTCAGTCAAAAAAAGTAACAGAATTTCTAGTTCAGGAAAAACATAATGAACAAACTAGTTCTGATTTCAAAATTGCATGATAAAGAATTCTTTGCAAACATTCCGTTTTGGAACATATTAACTTAATGAAATCCACATAAGAACTTCATTGCTATTCTATTAGTTTTTACCAGCAAAATTTATAGTTTTTAAGTTTTATAAATACTGGTGGAGAGATTCGATTTCATAGGCTTTTTAATATTAACAGCAGCGTTAAAAATATATTTGCACACAGACGCCTATAATAATTATTAAAGAATAAAAATTAAAATCATTTATTGTTCTAAGAAATGTTAAACAGTGTTTAACATGATCGCGTCCTCGAATGTTAAGATACATTTAACATGCATCCACTCATTTAACATGCATGCACTATAGCAACATCACACATATTCATGGTAGTCCGATTTCGATTTAGCAGTTTTAAGTAATTATTATTGATTCAAAATTATTGCCTCAATGAACAATAAACTAATAAATGCATTTCAAGGGGTAACCGTCTTAACATTTCTCATATAAATTACCACTCTCGCTTCGCTGCGCTCGCTTGAGTGGTAAAAATATGCTCGAATGTTAAGACTGGGTTACCTTTCTTAATACTTTAATTACTATAAACGCATTGTAGTTCCTTTGAAATATCGTAAATACCTACCAAGTGCTACAACGAATCCTAGTATTCACGTTAGCCATGATTACTTTTTTGTCATTCTCAATGTGTCTCTGCATTTTTAGAAATTTTTCTCGTCTTCTAGATGTATATTTTGTTATTATAGAAAATAATTAGTTTAAATGGTGACTATAATTTCTTGAAAATAAAAATAAAAACTAGATGGTTGAAGCTGAATATATTCTAACTAGGCACAATTCTAATAATAAGCTGTGTATGGCTTCTTCTAATTTTGTTAAAACTTTCACCACTAATTTAAAATCAGGTTGTGGTATGTTTTCTATATTTCCACTTGCTTAATTCAAGAGTTGCTAAAACAAAGATTCAAAATTGATATGCTATGGCACGTGGTTTAGCGGGTATTGTTTATGAAGGAATGAATGCTATTTTGATAAAAAAGTATCTTAAATCAGGCAGTTCTCATTTCGAAAGTATACTACCCTGACATTATTTCAAAATTTCCGTTAAGCTACTTCTGGTGGATGCCAATTTAGAAGTTTTAAATTGCTAAAGTATGCCAACGACTAATATTTTAAGTACTATTTCTTTAAATGCAGTACATTAACCTATGAAAGCTAATGCAACATGAGACAGGGGCTATGATTGATAATAATCATTTTCTATCTTAATTTACCAATTTTAGCTTGCTAGAAGACAATTAATTAATACCGACAAGGTAACAGGCACACTGCAATGTTTTGAAATTATAACAAGCTGAAGCTACGTTTTACCTAAATGTTTATTTTTAAGAAGGGCAAAGTCTAGTGTTTTTTCTTTTTCTTTGCCCTGGTTTCCTATGATGTGAATCTATATGAGTCAAGTGTCATAAACAAAAATTAATGAAACAAAAATGATTTGTATATCTAATCCTTTTTTTTATATTTCGGGCTACTTTTTGTGTAACACAATCTCATAAATTCAAATAAATTTTTACTATTATATCTATTATTATTTGTTACAATAAAATCATTTTATAAAACGACTGTACTAAAACATTGAAAACTTTATTATTATCATTGTTGTCAGATCGTTAATCTCCTAATGATTTTTTCATAATACCTGCATGTTATTTTACTATATCAATACCGTCTCTTTGATCGAAATGTCACCTATAATAGCCACGGCCGTTATAACCGTTGCTATACTACCAAATTATATGCATTGCTTTAATTTATTTCAAAACGAATTTGTAAACATATGTTGCTACGCTACAAATTACGTTCGGACTCAGGTTACTAGTAAGTTTTATTATATAAACTGAAATATAAAAGTGATCACTTTTAGAAGATATTACCAAAACTGTTAAACAACATACAACCGATATATACAGGGTGTATATGAATTCGACCGATAAACTTTGGGTGCATATTTCTCTCACTAAATACAGCCTAAAAGATTAGACAACCTTGATCCTTATCTGCAAGATAAACTCTGCACAGTTCAAAACACTTCGAAAAAACACTATAAATTTTTCAAGATTTATTTTATTAAATAAAATAAAAATTAGAAGAAATCCATTAGCTTGAATATTAAGAATAACATTTATTATCAGCTATGGCCTAGCTATCTTCTTTAAAGAATTCTGGACTTCCAAAAACATTAAAAATTAGTGTTCCTACACATTACACGCATTCAAATCTCCAAACTTAAATATTTTATTTCCACTGGTAGTCTGATTAATTAAATTGTCATGTTTCATATGTACCTAATGTCATTAATTAATTAGTATGGTTCGATATTTGAGTAAATTTTCATTCGACGATTTCAATGTTAGATTAAAAGAAAAGTCACAAAAGAGGTTCTAACTTTGAAATAAAAGGAGATTGGTTATAAGTATACGAACAATTTAGGTACATCTTCAGGCAGTAAATACACCCTCAAAGTTTGTCGGTCGAATTCGTATACACCCTGTATAACTGACTCGGATAAATTATTAGCTTTAACCTAATCGGCCCCAGCCACAAAAGTTATCCTGGTCCGTTATATGCTCAATATCGGCCTAATACCGTTAATAGCTATTTATACTACAAATACAAAATTAAGGAAATTTTTGAACGAGCCGAAGTTTATGGCCAAGCGAGCGCAGCCAGCGAAGCACATAATGAAAGCGTGTCTAAAACTCCGCGTTCGCATGAGTTACATACATAATTTTTGTTCTACTGCCTTAGAAGCGTTTTTTTTAAATTAAAAGACGCAGTTTAATCGAGGAGATTGGGAAAATTCGAGGAGGTCATGATCATACTACAAAATTGCAATGTGTATTTTGATTTCGACCAATGGAAATACAGTGCTAGTTTTGTTGCTGTGGTAATTACTGCTGATAAACACTGCCGAAATTGATTGTTTTTTCATGCAGCAGAATAAAAATACTATTACGGTTTCTTGCACCTAACGGATCGCAATTAACCAAATTATTATTATTGAAAACGTGGCCAAGTGTTACGAAATATCATAAAAATATCTTAAAAAACAATAAATTAAGTTAGAGCATGTATGAAAATTTTAATGAATTAATGCACAGCAGGGACAGGTTCTTCTAGCCCAGACATAGTGGAACATTTATAACCAAAGATTACACCATAACCAGACATTCAGCTGAAAAAGAGTAACAGAATTTCTAGTTCAGAAAAAGCATAATGAACAAACCAGTTCTGATTTCAAAATTGCATCAGAAAGAATTCTTTGCAAATATCCCGCTGTGGGAGAAAACAGATTAATTTATTGAAATCCACATGATAATATCATTGCTATTCTATTAGCGTTTTCCAGCAAAATTGTATTGTTACTGCTCAACAGATGCGATTTTACAGCATTGTTAATGTTAACAACTGCATTAAAAATATATTCATACAGAACACCAATAATTACTATTAAAGAATACAAATTAATATCATTAAATGCATTGTATGTTCCTTTAACGTGTTGTAATCCCGAAGTGGTACAATGAACCCTAGTGGCCACGCCTTGTCTGTAACATTGCCTGATAAACAGGTAAAAGTTTGATGGACACAGAAGAAGAGAAATTTCCAATATAAAAAACGGCTGATTTATAGCGATATGTATTTGGAAATTTATTCTTCTTTGTGTTCTTCCTAATGTTTGCCTTTCTCAACTGTGGGTAGTCTTTAAAATTCAAGTTTCAAGATCATTAAACATTATTTTCATTAATGCATTTCAACACACTTTTAAATATGTTTTATATCTATTAACATCTACTTATGTACATGAATCCATTAAATAATTTAAACCGAAGTGTGCTAACATTGAATATAAAAACTTGCAGGTTCCTGTTTAATAAAATCCGTCCCTATTCGAGGTCATAAACGGCTGGCAATAATTCCATACATTAAATGTATTAATGGGTATTAAATTAGCTGTTAAATTTTTCAGAAATCAAGTGCTTATCATATTTTACATTGCACAATAGTTACATAATCTTGAGAATGTAAGTCAACCAGAGCCCGGCTAAGAATTCCTCTCACTGCACAGCGGCGTCAAAAATAAACATGAAACCGCCATGAAGTCCAAGCTACAAAAATGCGTTTTAACGTTAGGAAATAACCCAAATAGCAAAACTGTGGCAGTAATCGAACCTGAAATCGCATAACCAAAAATTTGTAAACGCGTAGAAGAACGGATATGCTTGTAGTTCCAGAGCCTACAGCAAACCAGTTTCGCTCTGTTACAGAATAATTTTTAGAGATCGCTTTTACTTTCAGCTTTTCACTTATTAAACACTTTGAGTCAGCTTCGCTTACGCATATTACTGAGCTCGGCCCAACATGCAATTAATACAAAGCTTAAGTCGATGCAGTTCTTGCAATTCTTATCCACGCCTGGAGAATGGAGGAAATGCTGTCTATGCGTTTATGTAAGACCGAAGAAAGCTAAGTTTTGAAGTTCGATAAGAAATGTGACATTTGAATAATCTCTAAAACAGTTGCTACTTCTTCCTTTTGGTTATCATAGATCTGAAACCTTAAACCACTTAGAAAAAACCGAAGATAAATTATATAACTTTCTGAACAATCTGCGGATAATGCACTCTGCAGCATGCCGGTATTAAATTCAAATGTTATGCTAGATTGTCTTTTAATGACATGCCAGTGCACCTCTGCCCCAATAAACTGAACAAAACTACATTTCATCTAAGTGCTCTTAACAACCGTAAGACAGAGTGGTTAAATGAAGAATCGTCAGCATCACCTACAAGAGTTCATTACTTACTGTTACTCTCACTTGTTAAATCAATAGTGTTGCTTCTGACAGCTCTACTGAACATTGCGTTGCTCAATGAGTGCACGTCTGTAAAAGTGCTTCAATACAGAGGCGCTAAATTAGGTTAGGAGCTTTTCTCGAATGCCTACCATTTATTACTACATAGTCTGCTGAGACCCGATCGTTTAATTACGATTGCTAATTGGTTATGAGGTTATAATGAGCCCCTTTTTCTCCTAAAAACCATTAAGCCTGAACTTTAGCTATGATCGCCGTAGATTTTTTCTTTTGTTAGTCTATGGGCGAGAATGTAGCAATTATTCGAGAGGAACTGGAATTCTTTCAAAGGTTACTTGATTAATCTAGGTTTATTTGTACCGTCTAATTTGTTGTCTGCTTGGGTCTATTAGTAATATATATAATAAAGATGGGTTCCTAAAAATTATATGGCCGAATGACATAGCAAGTATCAATCTAGTGGCCCTACAATTTCCCTATTATGCAAAAGTGAGTCTCTAGTTTCACTACAGTTATTCTGATTGCTATGCATAGATAATAATACACCGTGAAATCGGACTTTTTCATTGCCTTACACACATTGTTGCCTGAAATAATTTGGACTTTCCTACGTAAAATGTCAAGTTTGGTTAATCAACCACATAAAATTTCCTTGTTTTATTAAATACTGTTAAAATATTTGCGTGTTGTTAAAAAGCAGTTAGTAGGGTTATCAATAAGAGAATAAAAAACTGTACCAAAAAGCTTTTCGAAGTATGAAAATCAGACCTTTGTCATTACATCTTGTACTAATATTAAAATTTATCATAGTTCTTAAGAAACTTTTAATTTCCATTTACGGTAAAATTCAATGTGGCTGTTTTATACGGTTCCTACTATTTTTACTACCCTCATCTAAAAAACGAAGATAGTATTGTAATCGCAAAACAATGACCTTCCGAGATTTCTTCCGATCTTCACGTTTTAGGGTCCCAAGATGACCAAAAAAATATTTTCTTAATTTTCCCGTCTGTCTGCTTGTCTGTCTGTTTGGCTGTCTGTGGCCTGTATGACTCAAAAAATGTTTGTTGGAGGAAGACGATTTAGAGAAATATATACAAGGTGAGCACTTTAAAAATAAAATTATTGTTGATTTTGCGTTAACTGAGAAATACATACATACAGTCTGTTCAACAAAAAAGGCCCTGCCTTCTAGCTACTTTATTATTTATTTTCGACCCAATAAACCTTATATCAAATCAAATGACACATAAAAATCTACATTTTAACACAATCAACAAATTTTTATCTTCAATTGTTTCAGAGTAGTGACGTCACATGCAATTTTTTTAAATGACACTGTATATATTTTTTTACATTTTCTGGTAGAGGTTTTTTTTCTCTTTTAAACAATATAAACATTTTATGCCCTTACATAAGAAAATTTTCGAGAAAAATTAAAAAACTTTTTTATCGGTGGGAGGCCACGATACAAAACTATAAACAAAAGTGTAACTCAGAAAAACAAAACAATAAACACTTTAGATTATTCTGAAATCTGATAGTTAAAGCGTTTGGCTACTATTTGTTTTGTTTTTCTAAGTTACACTTTTGTTTACAGTTTTGTATCATCGCCTCCCACTGTGAAAAAGTTTTTGTAAGTTTTCACGAAAATTTTTTTATGCAAGTGCCTGAAATATTTATATTGTTGAAAAGGGAAAAAAAACCTCTACCAGAAAATGTCAAAAAATATATACAGTCATTTTAAAAAATTGCATGTGACGTCACCACTCAACAATTGAAGATAAAAATTTGTTGATTGTGTTAAAATCTAGGTTTTTATGTGTCATTTGATTTGATATAAGGTTTATTGGGTCTAAAATAAATAATAAAGTAGCTAGAAGGCGGGGCCTTTTTTGTTGAACAGACTGTAGAAGTAATAATTTGCTCATAGGTCAGGCTTTACACTTGACGAAAATGGGACCCAACATATACAGGGCAACGTTGTAAAAGAGTCTAAACGTTTCAAAATGAGTCCGTTCTGTTAAATGGCCACGTGGATCAGACGACCGGATATAAATTCGCGTTCGCAGGCGCTGTAGTTCGAATCCCATCGCCGGTAATTTTTATTTGAAATTGATTTAATTCCCATTACCAAGCGTTTCTTTTCATTGTTTCAGTATCATTACGCACGTGAACATATTTTTACCCCTATTTTGCTTTGACTTTGAATTGTTCAGTGTCACAACCTTTACTTGTGAGGGAAGTTCTGAGCAAAGCCCTTTACAGATTTTTGATTAAATAATAGTGCTACTCCTCCCACTGCCTTGGTATTTCGATT
This sequence comes from Agriotes lineatus, assembly GCA_940337035.1. NCBI lineage: Eukaryota > Metazoa > Arthropoda > Insecta > Coleoptera > Elateridae > Agriotes > Agriotes lineatus. Next base: position 42,142,189 of record OW679197.1, on the reverse strand, counting down.
TATTGCACTGTATATCAGTGTACATTTATCAAGAGCTTGAGTACACCTAAGTCTCTTCTCCATTTAGCAGTTTTCATAATACTATTACCGTGTAAATAAGTGTGTACGGTATCTAGCACTCTGCATTCCTACATCTTGTCCATGAATAAACCAGGATGCTGTTGCCATTCTAAACTGTCTTGTACGAAATTAGCACGTTGGTTTTGGTTTTATAATTTAATTACGTCAATTATGGATATTTTTGTGAACCGAAAGCTTTCAATCAACTGGTAATTTTGCAGTGTAATACATTTTGATAGGTTCTAAGTAGTCTAAGTCAATATTCGCATTTGTACAGTTTACTCTAAATTCATATTAATTCACTTTTGAAATGTTGCGCCTAATGTATTTCATTTAATATAATGCAAGAAAAAATGTTAAAATATTTAATATCATCCTCTACTATAAAAAACATATTGTGATTTATATCAACAATAAAATTGTAGATACAAACCATTAACTAAATAAAAGTAATTTAATTAATTAAAATAAAAACTACCAATGTATTGAAGGTTGCATAAATATTATAAAATCATACTCCTAACGTTGAATCCTTGCTACATTCGCACAAAAAAACCAATGAAATTAATCTATTTTCGATATAAATGTAATAGTTATTGCTGTTCTTTCAAATCAGGAACAATTGCAAACATGTTATTTGGTTAAAACTACAAAACCTCATAAAACAAGAGTCTACATTTTCAAATATACGATGTAAATAAACACATATTGGTTGTCTATTATGGTACTGCTGCATAAGCTGTATATTATAAGAAAATGCCTAATTTATAAAATTTTGTTTGATTTTTTAAAAGTCGTCAAATTTATGAAACTGACTAAACTAGCTCTGCAGTAAAGTATTTGCAACCTGCAGTTTGGTTTTCCGGTAACTTATTTTTGCACATGTATAATTTAATACTACTGTAAATTACTTAACATTATTTAGTATCTTTCAATTTTATAGCAATTTTAAATTGTGTTGCTTCTATATTTTTCCATTACAACCGGTGGGTGTAATGAATAACTGATTCAATTGCAATATTTTAGTTTTTGTGGTTATGTAATAAAAGGTACTATTTGAATATCAATTATTTAAGATTGAAACTAGTTTTACTATATCATGCAGTAAATGTGTATAATAAATACAACCCGATGCATTTTCGTCTTTTATTACACAAGGTTACTACCGTTAGCATTAATTTACAAGATGATTTAAATACCTAACTCTTCACAAAAAATACTAAATAATATCCAGTTGTCAACAAACATTCTTCCATTTTAAGCAGTTTAAAGCTCAAGGTAATTTTCAAAATTTATTGTTATCGGGAAAAAATGGCAACTCACATCGCCTTTTGCACAGAAGGTTACGTACTTTAATAATCAACATGTTACTCTTGTGACGGCTCTCTTAACATTTGCTCTGTGTTTATGTTAATTTAGTCGTTAGTAAAAAGCCTTACGTAATAATCTTAAAGAATAATGAGTTAATTTTTAAACGGAGCCGTTAACATTTAACGCTTTTGTTGAAATTTTGCAACGCCAAAGCTGATTATAATTAAGCCGAGACTTCTGCTTGTTCACGTTTGCCCCTGCTACAATTGAAGGCTGCATTTTGCATTAGACACAAAGTTCCTGTTTCCTTATTTTTGCACGCGAAGTTACGCTTTCAAAATCGAACTTATCCTGTTCGCGAGCAAGGTCGGCTGCAGTGCATGACATTTTGCATTGTTCTTCGAATCGGAAGCGTAATTTGGCTTAAATTTGATTATTGATTTCAGTAATTAAACTATTAATCGGATTATAGTATTTAGAAAGGCACACAATGTACCTGCCAGCGAACAAGGTTGATTAGGTTGCTGCCCGACCTTTCGACTTTTGCTGAAGTACTGGTAGACAGTTTTAAATCGTAATTTAATTTAATATTATTGTCGACAGATACATGCACATTTTACTTTTTTATAAAGGAAAGGCTGCGTGAGGAGTGAACGGAGCACAACAAAGGTCAGGCAAACTTTTAAATTTGGAGTAATTTATATCGGCGTGCAAGTTCCGAGCCAAAGTGTTTAGCCACTTCACACATTCTATTCCCATTTTTTAAATTTCTTATCGAGTAGGCGTATTGGCTATAAACTTTTATCGCATTTAAATTACAGCATTGATCCCTCAATGTCGCAGCATCAAGGTAGGACTTCTAAAGTTAAGATGTCTAAAATACTAATACAATTTGACTTAGATTTTTAGAACTTTTCAGCCATAGCCTACTTATCGGGATTGTTAAAAACTGAATATGCTAAGTGCCTTAAAAAGTTATGGACATATTTTGCGAGTGTCTGATAGGTTCATACAATAAATTTATCTAGTTAACTGCATTTTGCAAAATTTCTCCAATATCACAAATAGTAACGGATTCTAACTTACAACCAAAAATGTCTATAATGTACAAATCCAAACATAAATGTTAAATGATGACGTGTTTTATTTCTATACAACACTCTCTACAATAAATTTTATATTTAGGTTGAGGTTAGATTCTGATGGTAGTGCATAGTCTATAGATGATTTTTTTCTGAAATAAAGGGATGGAATCAACATGGCTATTTTAATAAACTCATAAAGCACTACGTTGACTGAAACTATTTCTAAGGGCCTTTAGTGCTTATTAAACACGCAACTATTTACTATAAAAAGAGATATACATTAAGATCTAACAAAGCGCTTACTATTATTGAAACTCAATTCTTAAAGATCAAGGATCGCAGTGATCAACTGCTGGCAATTTTGACAAGATCCTTGCATCTAATTGCGCGATAAAGAGCTAATTGCCATCATCAATTCTAATTTGTCACCTAATATCTAAACAGTATTAGCACAGTGCCATGACAATTATAATTTAAGAAGCAATACTGGAAATGTATCGCATTAACCACTATCGTTAGTTTTCTAAATGTGGCAATAGTTCCAACTTGGATGTCGATATGTTTACCTATAGCATGAGTATGTTTTAAAATAAATAAATTAATAAATGCCAAATTTTCTGTTTTAATATATGTCACAATTAACCTTAATTCATTCCTACCACCGGTTACACTGTACAAATTGTGTGCAGATACTAGGTGCACACGGTAACTAGATACAGAGGCAGTTTGTTGCTTAACAACTACTTAAAATTTTAAACTGTGTTCAATTTTAAAAATTCTAATAGCTACGGTGCTTTATTTCCAGGGACGTAACGGCTGATATTTAAATACTACATTCTTTAGAAATTCAACTATATCATTTAAACATTTTATTTTACTCTTAGTGCTACTGACACAATTCGTTAAAAACCCCTAACCACACAAATATTTAACAACCCGCTAAATATGTAGTTTGACAGCTAAGCTGTTATATGCAGTAGCCTTGAAGAGAGAGTCTCTCTCGATAAAGTTAGCTGAAGGTATATTCTTTGCCAATCACCAGTAAAAGTGTCATACTTTTGAAACAAATTGAATACGGCAATATTGTATAACATATTTTAAATAAACCACTATAAAATATTTATCAATAATTCTCTAAAGTAATATGGATTGCGCCACCCTTTAGCAGCAAATACACAAAGTCGAAAGGAAAATCATCAGTGGCGGCTAGAGGAGGCCAGAGTTTCGAAAAAAAACTGTTTAATAAAAAAATATGTTATCATCTATCCTACCGTTATTACATAACTAGGTTTAAGTAATGGGATCCGGCTGATGTGGGCTCTCCGAAACCGATTGTTGCATTAAATGCCCTGTTTTGTTTTTAACGTGTTCTGTTTTATTATGAAGAAATGGGCAAAATCTGATCAAGATTATGATTTAAATATTTTAAACATTTAAATTTCTACACGTTATATAAAATTGTTGTACGGAATTTGCTTTATTGGGCTATCTAAATATTGCAGTTCAGTTAAATTCAGCTTATAGACAAAACGTAATTAACATAATGAACATGTAGCTAAGAACACGTTTTAAAATGTACATCCAAAATTATACAAAATGAAATTCTGGACAATATTCTGGCACTATGTTTTGAAAGAAAAGAACAAATTATTGAATGAATTGTTGGAAATTCAATTTGATGTAACAACAGATATTTCAAACCATTGTCAAATGGTGGTCATACATTAAACAGAATGTAGGACGGTCATTAAGTATTAGTTTTGACTTAGTTATTTTTAGAAATTAAGAGCTCCCCAATGCAGTTACCACTAGCCATCGCTGAATTAATTATACGTATATATTATATTTTAATATCTTTTTTATGTATCTTTACAGATGGTTTCTCTTATTTTTGTATGTTTAATATTCAGAAAATTGTATAGTTGACCAAATACATGCTTTATAATAAAAATTGTCATTCCTGAAGTATATCTGAACACGCCAAACTTTCATAGAATTAAAATATCAAATAATTGTTCAATAAAAGCATTAAATATGAAGATACTATAAAAATAAGAAATACAAAGGCCAACGTTATAACAGCCTTCATAAAAAGGTTATATTCAGAAATATTCTTCCTAAATTAAAACTTTGACGGTCTATTCTGCTTCAACATATATATTAATCTCAAAGAGTTCTGGTACGCGGGTATTCTAAATTCTCAATTCCATTCAACCTTGTAGCTCTTACAAAGCTGGTCGAAGATGGAATGCCAATCCAAATACCAAACGATGCTTCACGTCTCTTTGTAACACATGCAGAACACGCCAAGATGATCCATTAACAGCCATTCTTTATAATACACATTGAGAAAAAGGCATTAGAAAATCGAACATGATTAGAAGAAGAATAAGCATACACAATTCAGTATAAATATTAGCATATGCTTACGACGTGGACATCATAACCAGGACAAAAACAGAACTTCCAGAAACCCTTTCGGCACTCAAAAATGCTGTGAAATATGTTGGCCTACATAAAACACTGATAAGTCAAATATATGGCAAATTTTGTCTATTTAGGTTCAATATTTAGCAGCAGCAATGATATCTGAAATAAAGCGTAAAATATAAATGGTCATATTTTGACTTTTCAGGAACTTAACATTGAACTTACATCTCGAAAGAGAAAATGTAAAATATACAGTACACTTATTAAAGCAGTGCTAACTTATGCCTCAGAAACCTGGTTACTGCCACCAAATGATGAAAGACAATGCACACGGAAAATAATACAAGAACAAGAGGAATAGTATAGGAGCTATAATCACGGTCTCTATCAGCACTACACAAAACCAGACATCGTTACACACATAAAAACAGGAAGGCTGAAATGGATGGGTCATGTAGAATGAATGTTAAACGCAGAACTCGCAAAGAAAATATATAAAGGAGCACTGGCAAAGAAAACCAAGAGGAAAGCCAAAACAAGATATATAGAGAAAGTAAAGAAAGGCATCAACCATTAAAAATAAGGAACTGGAGCATGCAAACTCAGAACAGTTTGGAATGAAAGAAGATTCTATAAGAATTCTGCACCATGAACAAACTCACGAGCTTTAGACATATAACTTTAAAAACATTTTTGTATATCCAATATTGCAAAAGGTTCTGAAAATAAAAGAACCGTTTTGTTACTAATATGTAACTCTGCTATAGTAGTCTTTCATCGTTGCTGACTAATGCAATTGAGACGATAAATGTTGAACAGTCACAGGTTTCATGCGCCCATCCTTGTGGTCACTGTTGTTCTCATTTTCATTTCATTAATCTTTAGTGAAAGTGCAACACGTAGTGTTTTCTCGTTTATCTAAAACGACATGATACACTTTTAAATAAGCCGTAACGGCACTAAGTTCATGTGAAAATAGAAGCTTAACAGCAATTTAGCTGAGGAATGCAACATTACACTTCCCATATATGTTAATAGCTACATAAAAACCAGGAATGTAGTTTTATGGCCGTGTCTATCGGTCTGGATCTATTGCCGTCTGATTATGAGCGATTGCAAAGAACATTACTATTAACAATGCATGCCACTTCATGATCACAAGTGGAGAAGTGCTCAAATCAATGGAAACGTTATAGCCATAGTTTAACCTTTCCAATAGATTTTACGTGGGCAGAAGATTTAGCAGGTGTTAATGTTTAAAATATTACAGATTATCTGCAAATTAACAAATTAGATATTGAAAGTTATATTGGACGACAACGAGCAGTTTCTCCTTTTTAATTATTCGCAAAGTATAACAATTTACATATTTTATAAATTTACGTCATTTTATACAGTAACTTTTCTAAAATTTCATATTATCCAATGACATTTATTACAGCACAACGGTAGATTATAATTTATCTCAGCTTTTCTATTTTAGATATGCAAAACGAACCCTTCCAATATTAAGAAACAATGCGACATTATTGCTGCTTTATTGCTTCTCACATATTTGGCATTAGTGAAAGTGAAATTTAAAATAACGTAAAAATTACCATATTGTACCACAGATATTTAGAAAGTGAAATTGAATTCCTCCAATGAAAAAACTGACAACTAGTACTCTTCCTCAATTGATTGCGCACTGCCAACGTGGACCAAGTAAATATCAGCAACTGCATTCAAGGCTGTCTCATTCACTACATCAGAATAATGCAATTACGTGGAACTAATTTCGAATACTGCCATTAGAGCTAACCTTAGGCAATAGAAAGAGAACGTCTTCAAGAACTGAAAGCAAACAAAGTGGATACCTACATTAAAAATATATAAAAACATTAATACACATTCCATCGACAAACGACAACACCAGATTAGAATCGTCAATATAGAAAGCAAAATTCGCGAAAGCAACGCTTCGTTTTTAAAATTAGTGTACCTTGAACAATGGCCCTGTTCGGCAGGTATCACGCAAACTTAAAATCATAATTATTAACCGACTGCGGTGGGATTGAACCAAAACCGAATAGCTTCAACTATTACATTTGTGCGATTACATACATCCTTGAGAGTCCTTGCGCAAGATTTACGCTGCTTTCGCGTTTCGTAACCTGTCAGCAGTTAAAATTAATCGGGCGATGAGTATTGGCAAGCTCAGTTTTGTCGGTAAGCACAATACATTTTATATAATAACGATGTAATTTGGTCCTGTGATGATTGATGATCGCCTCAACCTGATTTGGTTTCTTTCTGCCAGGAGAGGAAAGCTGATCGCTTGGCGTTTTCGGAACGGAAGATAATAATTTCAGATTACCATAAATTGCTAGCGCTGCATCTAATTTTAGTTAATTCTATTTTGTATGCATTGGGTAGTGAAAGTTTTATTACTATAGGAAATTAATTAATATATTTACCTATCAAGGAAATGCATCTTCAGAAAGGTTGCAGCTAATTGTAAAAATGTGTATTCAGTTTCGCTTTCATATTTTACTTGATTTCTACCTGAGGGTTGATGCAATAGAATTATATATTTGGTCTGTTTATGGTTTCATTAGCTTCTTCTTCTTCTTCTACATGTATTGGATTTTAAATCCGTTACTTATATATGGGTCCTTTCCATTAGTGTTTCACCTCATGCTAGCTTCTAAAACGTTTCCAAAGAGCTAACAAGAAAAATAGTTAATAAAAAATAAGATTACAATAACATTTGAAAACAATCGAAACTGTCTAAACATTTCTAACAGTCAGTGTGCATAGGTAACCACAATCATTTGATGTTGGAATACAATTAACGTCTCTCTCTCTCTCTCTCTGAAAACTAATATATGACGTGAAACAACACAACTACATAAACACACACGTGATGAGGTAGCACAACGAACCCACCTTGAGACCTAAACGCGAGTGAAGTCACTTGACACTCTACCCAAAAATCGAATCCAAATCAATCCATATTGTGTGCAGTAAAAATAAGTTCCCAGTGGTATTAAATGTCAAAAATATTGAAGGAAACCACGAATCGTATATAATATCTATTTAAATGGCTTGATGGTCAAGACTTAAAAAACAATCGAAAGGTTAGGAACAATGCACAACCCTAACTTAGATAAATCGTAGTTGATCCATTGCTGCTTAAAGTGGGGTTGAGTTTTAATAATAAATGAAGGACTTGAAGTTAAATAAGTATACACCTAATCCAAAAATCTAGAGTGTGTCCATTTTATTATAATTAAATAAAAGAATGGATATTGTAAAATAATACATGGTGCAATAAGATCTAACTCCCTATAATGCAACTTTAAAAAATGTTATTGAGTTTGCTGCCCTGCTGTTTACCTACCTAGCTCAGTATGCATAAAGCTCTTTTAAATAGCCAGCTGTAGTTGCAAAGGATTACTATTTGCCAAAACCAGGAAGCTGGTCTGCACATGTAGTGTTTTCGGCTAAAACTGACTCTAAGCATATGCACGAAAAGGAATTTTCTTACAGAAATATATTGACTTTCAAACACATATAAAAACAATCTATGAAACACAATAAAATAGGTTAGAACCTAAACTGATCGACCATCCCTAAACACAAATAGCAAATAAGAATGGACACTCTAAGGGCAATAAAATCTCAAAAATATCTCTTCGGGTGTATTTATCTTGTACACGATAAAAATAGGGTTTGCTGGAGTCGCAAATTGCAAAACTCATGAAGCAAACTTTAAATGCAGCAAGGGTTTCTCAGCGCATGCAATGTACTTGTCGTAGTTACAATTTACTGTGAGCCGCTTAAAGACATGCTGTTCTGGGCAACGCCCGCAAGCAACTGATTCTATAACCCGCTAACACCGCTGAAGAATACATATCGAAAGCTACGCATACAAAATTGATTTACGAAATCACTACAGAGTCGTATCCGCGCGCATTATACTATGCCAATCTACAGTGTTTAAGCCTAATTAACTGCAAGGGTATGCATCTACAAACTGGCTACACACAGGCAAGAGAGCCAGGTTTAAACCCAATTTTTCTGGTTTAGAATCAGAGGCTCTACCAAGGAGCCACATACACTACTTTATAATAATAATAATCAATGTTTACATCAATAATATAGATATACTACATCCATATACTACATTCCCAAGAAGCATGTTATCTAGACATTGATTTAACATGAAAACTATACACAACAGAAAAGAAAGAGAATTAAACGTAAAAATAATAAAGGCGAAATGGCTAATCGGAAACAAAGTTTGTTTGTTAATGGACAAGGTCTAGGCATGCAGAGTACCAGGGACCTTAGACACCGACTGCTGTGGTCATTTGGTCAAAGTCTTGCTTAGAATTTTGCCTAGGAAACAACAGTATTCTCCCTCTTGAAAACAAACTGCTGATTTACACAACCCTACTCGAAGCACCAATCTTCATATGTCTTAAAATAAATGGCCTCGTGACGTGACAAGCCGGTAGGGATATTCTTTCACGTTAGTGGCCATCAGCTCAACTCAAAAAACATATAACATTAATACGAGTATTATATGGATTTGCTCTTTTTGTTACCTGGGTTATTTAAAATATCGAATATTAAAAAACAAAAATTGTAGTTAAACCAATAACGTAACAATAAAAAACAACGGTAAACTACATACCGGTGGCAGAGAAGGTAGCTTAGAAGTAAGAGCCCCTGGTTCTGGGCCAGAAAATCTGGATTAAAACTCTAGAAAATCCAATGGCGATAAGAATATGGTGTCACTGCAATTTCTCAATCTGAACATGGGGTCTTACTACCTAAACTTCTTCAAAGAGAAGAAGCCTATGCCCCACAGTGGGAATTTTAACAACAAGGCTGTCGGCAACATATCAGTTATAGAACAAAGTAATGTATAACTTTTCCTTAGTATTTCTTTTTTTTTAATAAAAGAGGGTTTGTTAATTTTGTAACAAATATTGACCATTATGGTTGGGTTACTTTTAAATTTGTTGTTCCAGCAGGCACTTTTGATGTTTCTTTTATTTCGTTCTATTTTAGGGAAAAACAGGTTAGCCATTTTTGACGCACTAAATAGAAACATCCTTTACTATTACGTTATATAGAAGCAATTTGCTTGTGGATCATCAACTTTTCGAGAACAATACAGTGGTAAAATCAGAAATCAAATATCTCTTCTGGTTTACGATCTATCTATTTCCATTCTGCGTCATAGCTCATTTTTTCAAAAGATGAAAAATTAAGTAGGCATTCTAAATGCAATTTTTTACTGGTCTGACATAATATGAAGAAAAAGAACAAGAATTACTTTGGTTATTTTTTTACAGCGACTTATTTTCTTCTACTAGCTATAATAATAAGAGATATTTCCATTCCATCTAATAAAAATAGAACACCTCCTACATTTTCCTTAAAATGTATGGGTGGCACATGGAATCATTATAATAAGTGAATAATACGTTGAATTTCAGAAATTACATTCTTCAAAAGTTTCATATGCAATGTTATAATAATCCTGCAAAATTATAATTAGCTGGTATATTAAGAAATAGAAAAAAAGATTGATTACCACAGCAACGGTACCAAAGAAAATGGAAATAAAATTATCAAAAAAAATTACATTAACCAAAATATTTTTTGCAGTTCACTAATAAAATGTTTTTCATTGTTAATATCAAAATGGTATACTTTTTTTACCCTTTGCTATAAATTTGTATGTCAGAATAAACCCTTTCTCGCACCTAAGCTCTACCGTTCCCCTAGAACCGCTTTCGCATTACTTTAGAAAGTGCGGGCGTCACTTAAACTAATCCTTAATTAAGTGAAAACGGAACACCCTGCCCGGGAGTCGAACTCTCACCCGAACGCTCCCTGTTTCACTGTGACCTCAGCAGCGGCGGCGGCAAACAATTTACAAAAATTAATATACGCGGTTTGCTGAGTTCTGCATAATTAGGATATTCTGTCTCAGTTACTAATAAAGGTTTTATATATTTTACAAGCATGTAAGCTATGTAATACATGTTAAAGTTTCACTCCCAAAATGATTAGTTAGTTCTATTTACTATACAAAACTCTATGCTTCGTTTTCCTAGCATACTGACTTGCAATCAGATCCTGGTGTGAGGATTGACTTCTTTTATTCAACGTTGGGAAATGTGTGGCTAAGTAACTCAAAACACATGCACCATCTGAGTGGCCATCCCCTAAATGCCATCGAGTCGTATAATGATGTACGGATCGATATAACAAATACTCTATCATGGTCCCAGCCGGTTCCTTTTTGAGGCATTACTAAATTCCAGACCTTCTATAGCTCTCAAGTTACATACAACGTACATTCGACCACTGCTAGAGTGTGTAATTCCGCCATGGGTCCTTATCATGAAAAAAGACATATTGCCTAAGTATCTTCGTTCTCAAGGTACTCAAACAACACAAAGACTACGCGGTCTAAGCCGAAATTCTATGTCAACAAGAATAATTCGAATAGCAGCGAAAGCCTCTAACAGTATGAAAGACATAGTCGTACAGTTCGTTCCAAGCATATTTACCCTGACGTCATGTGCGTATAAAGCAATCACTGAGATGATCTAGACTGTGTGCAACTGTTGCTCTTGTTAGAAGAAGAGAACATTTTAAATCATTTGCGTATTTGTTCGATATGCACATAACGCCAGAAAATATCCCTAAATTAAGCTGTAGGTGCAATAAAAGAGGTTCAGCGAGCTTCGACAAAATGGCCGTTACAAAGGTCTCGTCTGCCATAGGAAGACCGCCTGGCGCGTCTTACACTAACGTTAAACAACAAAAATGCAAGGGGGAGAGAGATCGATCCGCTTTGATCAAAATATTTCGGATTGTCCACAGGATGTATCCGATTATACCGGATGGGCATTAATATCTGTGATCCCGGTAGCCAATAAATTAGCTACTTATAAATGTTTGTTAACATTATATTTTAATTATAATAATAAATTATAGGAATATGTAATCATGTTGACACATATGAATGTCAGTTGTGATGACATGAATGCCATTTGATATTTAGGTTAGGTAGTTGAATTCATTCCAAAGGTAATGCGATCACAGACATTTATGACCACCCGGTATATACTTCCATTGTCGAATTAAAGAGCTAAGAGTTTATTGCTTAAAACTAAAGAAAGAGCCATTCCGGTTATTTGGCAGGCTAAACATCTACTTAAATAGAAATCTAGACACTTGGACCGCCCTATCACACCAAACCATTATTACATCCACTGTTGCACAGTGTGATCATATGGTAATCCTGTGTTCTATTGGATGAACCCAATATCTAATAAATCCGCCATGAGTTTTCTAAGTTACTGTTTGTTTCTGAAAACGCCGAAAAGAGGGAGGGATAGCTGGACCTCCAGATCCCAAGCATAACGACAAAATGATTGGTTCAAACAGGTCGTGGATCTAAGATGGAGAATAAGAAGAAGAAGAAGACTGTTTGTTTCTGACGGCCAACAATCATATAGTCACATTGTTCTGTACTCTTGCGAGCTTTGTACACTACCTATTTAGACACTGAGCGACATTAATTATTTCTACAGAGCTCTAGATTCTAAACATTTTCACTTAATCATTTATTCTAATTTTCTTTAGTATCACTTAATGTATTTATCGGTTGCAAGATGGTTGCAAGATGTTAATCTCTTGTTTACAGATTCAAAAGTAGGCTAGTAACTAAATCATATCTGATCTGTACGGTAATAGTCCATTACCGTACATGGCAACCGATAAACTATTGAACAAACCACGGATGTTATGAATCATAACATTCCTAGATATGTTAATAGCTATTACAGCATAGGTTTTAAAGCTCTGTAATAACATTTTGTTAATAATAATAATGATAATAATAATAAGACTTTTGAATCCTATAGATCCTCTTCCATTCTATATCATTGTTCAAACGACTTAAGAATTTCTTATTAAGTATTTGTTAAGAATGGAATAGTTAAACGTCCAATAAATATGCAGTTAGATTTTTACAACATACAGGGCACGGATCTTCCGAAACTATAGTTTCATTTTATAACAATTAATCTTAACAGTTGAAGCACTAATCCTAAATGTTGTACTTAGTTCAAGCTATCAATGCTTACGAGATGAGTAATTTTCTTAGCAAATCTACATGTAAGTCACTAAAGTTGTAATAACGCAATTAGAGAGAAGAAAGAGTAGAATGAAATTATTTTCTTTCAGACCGGTTGTATTCGCCTGTCTGTATCGCTTTGTTTTGATAAATCCCATAGAGCTTTCATTAAAATGTGTTATTCATGAACCTTAAACACAAGAATAACAATATTCATAAGTTCTCCATTAATTTATTCAAGTGCCTGAAAATGGAATTTTAATTTCGGTTGATAGGAATAATTTGTTCTAAGCTATGGAATGGCAAGGTTGAGATGAAGTGCCTTCTGTTTTTAACAGTGGTGCGTTTTACGCGTGTTTCATGTTGCACGTTTTTAACTTTCAAGAATATCAATGCCCAATTTAGATAAAGGATGTGCGATTTTTCTTTTCTCGTGTTATTTCATCAATCCGCATTTCTGTTTGATTTCCATTTAGACTGTTTAACATTCATTCATTCACATCCGATTCATGTTACTTTCATTACGTTATTATTCAATATTATCGAACTTTCTTCTTCTTACTTAACAATAGCTGCAATGTATGGCACTAAAGACACGCCATAGCTTCGGGGCGTTTGTGGAAAAACGCGAAGAACTCGTTCTGGTCTATTCAATTACATTCTGATAATAGATACAGAACTTTCTAATACCCACCAAAACTAATTTAGCCACCTGTCGCTAAAGAATTTACTCTGATTCGGCATAATCTGCTCTTGTCACGTCATATTTTATTCAACGCGATGTTATCAGCACTATCTACATTATGTAGGTTTCATTTCGACCAGGCCGCGGTAAATGTTAAGGTCGGGTGCGAGTTATGTATTGTCTGATTCTAGAAGTCGTAAATTAATTTTGAGTTGCCGCTTTACATATGCAATTACAGCATGCGTTCGGGGAACTACAAGCTCGAACTGGAGGATTTGACATTTCGGACAATCGGCTTACCCAGCAGATCCCGTTTGACATTTTGAACAATGCATTAGGTTCACAGACGCCGAATACTCGCCTTGACATACAGGATATCGGTAATTAATAAATGTAGCAATCTACATATTTGCGTTTGAAATAGAATCTCTCGCACAACGATAATCGTATGCATAAGAAAGTGAAAAATACTATTGGCAAGGCCGCGAACTATTACTTCGATAAGTACTGCATGGACTTACTGCGTTCCTTTCATTTTAAACCAGAAACCTGATTCTAACTACAATGGTTTCGTAATCACTGACGTCCAGAGGTACTCGTATTAAAGCCCTTAGGTAACTGGGCAAGGTCGGGTCGATATAAATCTTTCAAAAAAATTGGACCGTTTGCTTTTAGGCTCTACATAATTATTCATTAACGCATTGTGAAATTTCAGAATGAAATATTAATCTACAGAATGAGAGGGGTTCGTTAGTAAAAATGAATGTGTTAATTATCTTGTATACATTACCATATAAATATAAAATAGATAAAATATTTCTTCTGTTTCTCTTATACTGAAGACCAGATGGCTAAATCTTTATTAATTTTGCTTTTAGATATTTACCTTTAGTTTGTATTGGTTCTTCGAACTTTTAAAAACTCAACTCCGTGAGCTTATTTGCAAATATTAAAAAATGCCATCAACACGATATACAACAAACTCATGCAAATATAAGAGATTATTATTATTCATTGGTGAAAAAGAGGATAAATAAGTATAGTTCAATCTTTGGTTTGAATCTGATGATGTGCTGTAATGCCATCTAATTTATCCAATTTTGGAAATTAATAAACATTAATTAGGCTAAGTAGTGCATTATGTTTAAATACTTACAGTGCTTTCGTAAAGTAGTGGATAAATTCGTTAAAAATTCAAGGAATAACTTTTGGAAAAAACGCTCGAATCCGTCGATTTTTATTTTTATTTGGGCATTTTTTGAAATAAAATGCATACATACAGGGTGTATGAGGTATGACGTTATCGATGATTATTTTTAAATGGCAACCCTCTTTTTTATTACGGAATTTGAAAGAACGCATCTTTTTACTTACGTTAAGCTGGTTTTTGAATATAGATCAGATGATCAAAAATTAAGAAAAAAAAAATAAAATTGCAAAATACTAAATTTAGTTGCAATAGTCATTTCAAAAACAACTAAATTAAATGTACAAATTGTGCACCGTTGTCTGCCTGACAGTAACTAAGACGACCGATATGGTTTTTATTGGTTGCTGTCATTGATAAAAGCGTAAAATCATATTTCTTAAAATCAAATTTAGTATTTTCTAAATTTAATTTTTTTTTCTTAATTTGTGGTAATGTGACCTATACACAAAAATTATTTTAGAGTAAGAAAAAAAATGCGTTCTTTCATATTCTGTAATAAAAAAAGGGGGTTTCCATTAAAAAAAAAACATCGTATGTATGCATTTTATTTCAAAAAATGCCCAAATAAAAATAAAAATCGACGGGTCCAAGCGTTTTTTCCAAAACTGTTTATTTTTGTTTTGAGGCACCTAATACTGGTTTATTGAATAACTTCTAACAAACCTACTCGATTCTTTCAACAAGGGTATATGGAATGAACATTTATCGATAATATACTTATTTAGTCTACGATCTACTGCAATTATAGCCAGGTTTACTTTTTTCTATACAGTGTTTAGCAACAAATGAAATCTGTTCTTTCCAATTTAAAATTATCTAATTTATGTGTGACATTATTTCAAACATTTAAAAAAATGTACACTAAATGTAACTAGCATTTACAACTGTATTATTAGAAAAGTTGAACAGTCGATTTATGTTTTATGCTACTTATATATTTTCGCCTTGTTACTTTGGGAAAACTGTTGCTTGTTCTAGTGTAGCGGACACGTGTCTACCTCCAGCGTACATAATTTACCACACAAAAGGGCCCTCAAAAGCTGCACAGAAAATCACAAAAAGTGAAAACTTCATATCGAAGTGCTGTCCAGCCTAAATCAGCGGGTGACTAATTTTGGACGTAACTCTACGCGCCAGTTAGTGACTAGCGTTATAAACCCCTGAGTTTTTGTATTTTTAGGGCAGCGATCTTTAAGACGATTTTATTATTAAATCAAGCTACAGTTGATGTAAAGTGGCATGATAAAATGTTATGGACTGTGCCGATTCAATAAAAGTCAGAGACTGCTTAACTTGAGATATTGAAATCTAAAAAACATGATTCATTACAAAAAATCAGCATAACCTAGTGAACTACGAAATAATTCTGAGCAAAATCCTCTTTATATATTAATTCAACGACAAAAATGTTGGCTGAACAAAATATATACCTAAATTATGAATAGCCCACAGCTACGTATCTAGTTCAATTACATTTTCCTCAAAATTTCGCAAAACTGAGATTCAAATTGCAAACGATAATAGACTGTTAGCAACATAATTTATCATTCAAATTTTTCCTTGATCAAGAAGGCAGAAAATATGCACCAATTCTAATGTCTACAATTTACGAAACTGCTTCATCTGGGGGCGGCTGAACACCAAATTTTTAATCTGAATATGATTAGTTAAAGGATTTTTTTCCACTTTTTAATGCGACCCGTTCATAAATTCTAAGAGGACTCCTCGTAATAACTTCTCGTTTTTTTCCAGCTAAGTTTTTAAGATATTAGTCGTCTTTGTCGTAATTTTCCAGTACGCATTTCTTCCGTTCAATGCTAAGGCGTTAGAATGTTTTTGTTCTGCAAACTTTGCAAATTTCAAGTAAACGAGCCCTAACCTTCTGCGACATTGCTCATGACTTGCACAAACTTAAGCCTGAGCTTCTGAGTAATTTTCTATGTGTGTAATCTCTCGCACATTTTAATGCCTTTCTGCAGTTTTATCTGAGCCTAATACTGTAGCTCTAATATTGAAAATCGTTTTAATTATCCCGATTAATTATTACATATCTACATTATACGCATTTTGCTCTTACAAACTGGATAATTAGTATCGCGAATGAGAAATTGCATCCGCAGTTGCAATGTAAAAGCACGCAACAGCGGAGACTCCAAGAGTAAACGGCAAGTAGCCGCTGAATTTTTTTGGAAAAATAGAAATCGGTTGCTTAAAAATCAAGGAAACCCCATTCGCCACCCGCAGAAAGGAATACGAGTAATAAACTTCTCTTCCAATCGCAAGGCGCTCAGACGGTAGCAACCTAACACTTTCACTAACAGACGTTCGGGCTCGGCAAGAGGGTAATGCAGGATTTCACTTTCCCAAAAATGGGCGAGTTTCGAGCAACTTCCAGAAGCGATACCCTCCATATTAAAGCAATTTACGAGAAGCTATATAAGGACAAACAGGGAAACACCGAACCATTTTGCTTCAATCAGTGTCATTCATTCGGTTTACGACATTCGGCATTTCGTCTCTACAAGTCGTCTAACAAGTCTCGAAGTCGGTTACAGTAATAACCGTATTTAAGTTAACCGAATTATCAAGTCGCGTTTTAATGGTAGCACAAATAGTTGCTGTTTTCGAATAAGTATTATCATTTCTAAAAACTATGGGTATAAACATTCTCACCCGTGTACCAGCATCAACTAAAATAGTATAGATTAGGTATTACTTACATATTTTCAATTAAAACGTTTATTAGTAGTAAGAAGTGAGATTTCGTGATATCGAAACAGACATCCTATATTTCTAACATGGGTGTTAAATTGAGTGGAAAACAATTAGTGTCCAATAATACATCATAATCATTAATGAATCGCTACTGTTCAAATAATCTGTTAGTTAATAGGAATTCTCCATGGTTAAACGAGGTGCGGAAATCAAATGCACTTCCTTTCATTTTTGTAAAGAAAGCATAAAATTATGCTAATACATACATAATAATGTTATCCCGTTAAAGCGAATAGCGAAGCACATCAGACGACTTATCTGAGAAGTAGGAAGATAAAATTTAAAGCTTATGAAGCGTGCCGTGCAGCAAAGCGTAAATCTCTTGGAATGTTGTAATTTTATACGGCGTTTCATTATATTTAACTATTTGCCCGTACGCAATTTATATAAAGAGGTTGAGTGGTAATTACTACTTCGCGTAGAACGGATTATGCAACTGTGATAGTATTTGCGTTTTTAACACTTTACTAAACGCCAATTTATTAGCATGTTTTGATGGTGCAGATAAAAAATAATTTGTGTCAGGTAGTAAATATTCAGCATGGGTAACCATTAATATAATTTGTCATGGGCAGCATTTTCTTAAACGAACGGACAGGTAAATTTAAAAATAATTACCATACTTAAAAGGTACCCTGTTTCATTACCTCTCATAATATTTATTTTAATTGGTAGAATTTTTCAATGCCTTTTTTATAGCCCATATTCACTTTTGGTGAATTTATCTCCAGCATTCAATCTATATGTGTAATGGCATATTAATGAAATGTGCGTGAGTATGAATTTCATTTCTATTTATTAGGCAGTTGTACTTTCTAATGTGACTGTGTAGCCGTTTCCTATATGTGAAAAGCAATTGTGTCATTTTTATAACAGACATGTCACCTTTATAGTTTTCTAAAGCTATCTAGCTTTTAAATCTATTGTAAGTTGTACATACAGCAAAAAGTATGCATGTCACTAGTAACTGCAAATCCTACGAGTATTTTTTTTGTAAATTACGAAGACACGATTCACAATTTCTTTTATTAAATTCTCAACTTATTAGGTAGTATTTTTAGACTTAAACCGAATGTAGAAGACAAAGAAGCGGGCCTAATCTTTGCGATATCCCAGAAAATTTGAATTACATCGAATAAATGTATTATAAAAAAATCTGTAAAGGGGTTTACTCAGAACTTCCGTGGCAAGTAGACGTTGCAACGCTAAACAATTTTAAAAATCAAAAGAAAATAGAGGTAAAAATATCTTCACGTTCGTAATAATACTGAAATAATAAAAATAAACACTTGTTACTACGAATTATATCAAATTCAAATTTAAAAAAAAGTTACTGACGATAGGGTTGGCACTACAGCGCCTGCGAATGCGAATTTAAATCCGGCGTTTCATATATGGAACCATCGAGGACTTTTCCCGGCTTTTCGATGCGTGGCTGTATTTAACAGAACGAACTTATCGTTAAAACATTTTGACTCTTTTACGACAGTACCTTATCTGTTGGGTCCCATTTTTGGCAAGTGTAAAGCTTGACCTATGTATATAACGTATTGACTTTATAAGTTACCGCAAAAATTAAAGAAATATATTTTTAAGGTGCTCACTCTGTATATATTTGTCCGAAATTTTCTCGGTTTGATGCCAAGTAGACATATAATCTGCATGCAAAATATCATCTTCCTCTAACAAATATATTTTGAGTTATACCGCTAACAAACCGACACACAGACAGACGGAATTTCGTCATTTAGGGACCGTGAAACGTGATCTCAAAAAGTGATTTTTTTCGCGACTATAAAGACGAAGGAAGTAAAAGAAGTAAATAAATAAAAATCTATCTAGACAATTATTTATTTAACTATCACAGATTTTTTAAACAATCTCATTATAACCGCAATTATGCTAAGCCAAACCCTAAACTCGACTATATATTAAAGTCAAGCTATAAACTATACAAGATTTACATTTATCATTTGTTATCTCAAGATATTTTAATGCAAATTAAGAGTAGTAGATGTAGTAATAATTTTTCCTTGACATTTAAAACTAGTTCATCATGTATTATTTTTGTACCCACAACAGGAAACTACATTGTCATATGGAATCATGTATTTTAAGAATTCTAAATAAATAGAAGTTGATAAAATAATGCCAATAATTACCTTAAAATTTCAGGTTGAATAGAGAGGTTATTAAAAAGTAAATCTATAACTAAAATAAGAATGCAAATAACCACTTTCAAATTTTTAAATTTAAATAATATTTAAATGTTTATTTTCTTATTTTTGTAATGCCGTTACCGTTCAATGATGGTTGGTTATCAAGCTGGCTACCATTCCCATTATGATGCTCTGAACAATTGAATTACAGACTTTCCAAACTACTGCTTTATACCCTTGACCCAAGAAGTTCTTATTCTACTAAGGCTAGGGTTATCGATAATTGCCCCTTCTACGATCAGGTGTACGATCTCATATTTGTTACTATATCCCACAGTGTCACCAAAGGATTTCATCTTACGTAGCTTTCTGATTTCTATTATTATCAGGTTTTTGTTTCGAATAAGGACGTTATTGTCATTAACCCTATCTACAACAAATTTCAGTGGCTGTCTATATACCCACATCTCAAATACTTTCAGACGCTTCAACTTCACTTTAGCAAGTGTCCGTGCCTTTATGCCGTATAAAAGTACCGGAAAGTTATAGCACCGCACTGTTCAAATTTGAAGGTTCAAGTTCAAACCATGGTTGCATACAAGTTTTATCATTTTTATAAAATCCAATCAGGCTTTTTCGGGTTGGGTATCATTTATCATTGATACTGCTCCAAGATACGTATAAACATTTATTAATTCTCCCCAAGTGTGAATAACCAGCTTAGATGCCAATTATCATGAACGTCATTTTGTTGGATAATAATCATATTTAATCCTACTGGTGTTGTCTAAATTTTGCAAGTCTTAACTGAAGTTAGCTAGAAAATTAATGTATCATTGGTGTACCTATTAGTATACACAGTTAACCATTATACCATTAATGATAACTCCTCCCGTAGCAAAATAGAGTACTTCGTTGAATATCTCTTCCAAATACAAGTTGAAGATTAGAAGAGGCAGGATTCAGCCTTGACGTGCTCTTCTTGTCATATTTATTTCATCTAACAACTGATATTCTAACAGTACTTTCACTTCTTTGTGCTAGAATAATTTGGCAATAACGTGCACACCTTTATCATAAATCCCGGATATTTTTACTTAACCAAAAACCTTTGCAAAGTTAATGGAACATAGGTATACGTTATAGTTAACAGTGCGGCATCTTATATCAATATCTAAACACCAAACAGTGATAGTTCCCCTAGTTCCAAAAACCCATTCCAAATGCCGAATTGAGTGTTCAAGCGTTTTTTTTTAAATATTTTGCCGTGTATCACACGTAAAAGTATCTCTAAAACATAACTCAACAGACTGATTTTTATATGGTTACTCAATTTTATATTGTTCTATTCTTCTTAGGAATCATTTCAACCAGTTAATCGGCATTGTTCCAGTTTTCTAGATAAAATTAAAGAGATGTGTCAAGGATTCGATACGACTGTTTTACGAAAGTTTTAGTATCTGATGTGGAATTGTACAGATCATGTTCACACCCATTAAAATCTAATAGCTCGTAAATGTTAATCATTGTTTCTCATTTCGATGAAATTGTAATATTTTCGTTGAATAACAAAAATTACCATAGGTATTAAAAAGAAGTTTTACGTTATACCAATAGTATCACTGCTGAATTATTTTATATCCTAACGTGTGGTAGACTAATACTAGACTAACAACGGCATTTCAATGTTACTTTCCTTAATTTTAAAATATAGAAATATTAATGTATTTAATTCTAAGCCCAACTAGCACTATAATTAGTCGCTGGAAAGTACCGATGCTTTGTTACTAGTCACGGATACTAGATACGTTCCCATAACGTACACGTGAAAAAGTGAATTTTTGGTGACTGTCCCGCTACGTTTAAATGACGTTGAGTTTACGTAGCGGCGACGTTGCGGCTTCGTTGCCGCGACTTTCACGAAACTTTTAGATGAGCGCGGCTTGCTTTGTTTTGAAATTAATTTTGAATACTTGTGTTCATTCTTCAACGATCCGTTGCCTATTTCCCGAACTCAGAAACAAAATCGGTAATATGAGAGAGAAAAATGTGTGCTTCTTCTCGATGGTTTGAGTGACAAAATTAAAACGAATGGAAGTTTACTCTCGAATGTAATGATAATAGTTCGAAATTAGACCAAGCATCATTCAAAATTGCACGTGTTAATTAAATATTGGCTTTAATACATTTAATATCATGCGAAAATATAAGATCCCAAATGTTGAAAACTTTTTTTTATTGTTCTTTAAAACTTCAAACTAATTCTGTATTAAATTTGGTGCAGAAACGATAATTTTTTTAAACCATTGTGATGTAAATGTTCACCTTTTTAATAACAGCTTCGTAATTTTGCCCATAAAAATGGCGTATTTCGAAAAATTACTTTTAAAACGTTTTAATTAATAAATATAAAAGTAATCGGTATTTGGGGATAATAGGACGGAAATGGCAAATATATAAGTTTAAAGTTGTATTTAGTACAAAGTACGGAGTTGTGACTGTCACAAACTGCTTGTTCAAAGTTCCCGTTACCA
Source organism: Agriotes lineatus (assembly GCA_940337035.1). Classification (NCBI taxonomy): domain Eukaryota; kingdom Metazoa; phylum Arthropoda; class Insecta; order Coleoptera; family Elateridae; genus Agriotes; species Agriotes lineatus. Next base: position 42,119,791 of record OW679197.1, on the reverse strand, counting down.
CTTCGTGTTTCCACATAGAATTTTAATATCTATATAGTTTTCAATCTCACATTTGTTCAGATGACTTATTTTAATTAAATATAGAAGAGAAAAAATATAGAAGAATTTTTTATAAGGTTGTAGAATGTTGGTAGTGTCCAAACTTGCCTTTACAAATAGACGTAATTACTCGTATATTTAAGAGCCACACTGTCGAGTATTTATCTACATTACTGCACACTAAATAACCATAAACAGCATGACATTTTATCAATATGGGGCACTAGATGGTGAAGTTTACTTCATAGTGAATGTAAGAGGTGACACGCATTTTATAGTAGCCCTGCACAGTGACATTCCGTTCTGAACGTAGCTGAAACGTTATTAATATTAATGAATATAAGTTACAACTATCAAAACTATACTATAACTTGAAAGCAGTGGCAATAGAGTAGCATGAATTAGTCGCCGGCTACCATTGTTAGCCAATTTGAAGTTCCCAGAACTTTGAGGTCGTCCTACCGGGAAAGCCACGTACAAGTCACATACATCTACGAAGTAGACATAGTGGTAAAAACTACTTGGCAGCAAGTGTCGATTTGTGAAATGAAGTTATTTATACATCAAAGTCATAGTTTTAGTGGCGGTTCCATAATAGTTACTCGTTCGACATTCCTGTCTCTGTTATGCGTACTTTGGTGCTAGTTGGAAGTTCTTCAATCGAAACTCATCAATCCAATGTTAGTAACTCATTCAATAACTTTCAAGTATTACGTTTTAAGTTTCCTTTTAGATACTGTATTAAAAGATATGTAACTTAGTTTGACTGCTCAGCTTCGTTACAAACATGTCTGCAAACGCAGAAACTTCCATAAATTATCAATTTATATTAGCAAATTATAAAGAATACAATGTATAAATAAGTATTTTTTTTCTATTTTGTCTCTTTTCGATGATCTTTGTCCTTCCATTTAGCTTCTATCGAGAGTTTTTGTTTTAAATTTTTATGTAGTATTTATTTTACTTACGTGGTTCTAAATATGTATGAATATTTCAATTAATTTTCATTTACAGCACTATGAATATATCTAAACTTTGACCTTCAAGTCCATTTATATTATAGTGTTGTTGTGGAAATTACACTATGCTCTAGATGCAACCAAAATTTCTTAATTTGTTACAACTTTCTTTTCCAAAAGTAAAAAGATATTAATATGTGTCGCAGCACAAGGTATTATTATCGTTGTATTTGGGTTTACGCGGGCACATTAGTTTCGCTGCCAGGTTGACTTTCTCGTTGGTCATACAACAGTAGTTCAAATAAATTTTAAACTTGCTAGCGCACAGGCTGACAGCATTTACTTACTTGCTCAGCCAGAACAGGCCAGTGCTCTGGATATTTTTTGCAAAACGTAAGGGAATGGATATCCTTGCGAAATGCATGTTTAAAACGAGTGATTGTAATTATGATTTTAGTCGCCTGAATGTGAACACGAACTCGGTAGAGCTTTGCTGCAACAATCAGATTAAGCAGCACGGACCCGATTTTGTTAGATTCTCATTTTAGATACCGAAAGATCGCAGTTACTGAATTGTTAGGTAATGTTAACTACCTGTTTAGGTCAAAAATGTTTATAATAATAGTATCGCTTCTATGGTGTTTATCAAAATATAAAATTAAAAATTAAACTACTGGTAAAAGCAGAACTATTAGCAACGCCTACGCTTTTAAGTTGTGTAGGTCTAAATTAGAAATCAAATTAATTTGCCTTAATGTTAAGTATAGAACATGTTCTGGACTCGGATCTATACATTTTCTATTTCTTATTTGATTAGAAAACCATATGTAAAAAGCAATTATAAAAACATCTAGTACGTACTTTGCTTGAAAATATAATTATCGATTATTTCAGCATTTTAATTAGCAGATATAAGGAGCTTAGCAATACATATTTTATTCCGTTAGTCTGCTGCTACATTATATATAAAAAAGTTGCCGAAATACAAAACTTTAAGTAAGTTGTAATTTATAACTCTTTTTTTTCAATTTTCAGAAACCAGATGGAGCAGAATTAGAAGCATCTTCCCAAAGATCAGTTAGTAGAGGCAGAGGTAGGACAAGGTTTGCTATAACGCAAGAATTCGAACAACTTAGTCCCGAATATGAAGAAGTTACGAAAACCCTTCGAAAAACCGATACCTCAAGGCGAAAACCAGAACATGCTAAACCGACCGAGAAAAGGGTGTTACCGCGACCGAAAGATAGTAGTTCCAAGAGCCGGGCATACGAAGTTAAAGAAGTAATCGATGATGTCCCCAGAGAAGACTCTCGAAGGCCGAACAAAAAGTCTCGTGTAGTAACAGAATCTAGATTTGAAGCAATAAATGCGCCCAAGAAGGACTTATTCACGCCAGCTTCTCCAATTCCTGAAGAAATACCTTTAGAATTTGCAACCGCCGCCGTTCCCGAAAGCATTGCCGAAGAAACGGCAATTCCAGCCCAACTAACAACATTGCCGATGAACTCTGCAGTTTCAACAGAGAAGTCTGCTGAAACGGAAGCCAGACTAAGCGAACCCTTCCCTCCCAACACTGCTAGCGCAAGTGAACTTCCACCATCTAACACGGAAATAAAACGAAAGCCATTTTCGCCCTCCCATGCAGCACCAGTTCCAATTAGAAAATCATCAGAACCTCGCAGAATTCCACAAGGGGTGCGAAGTAGTGGTAGAACAAGAGGCACAACAATTGCTGCAGCTGAAGAACCAGTAACTCAAGGATCCAGAGTTCGAACAAGGCCGAAGCCTGCACGTAAAGAAGAAGAACATTCTGCACCGGTTGCTACTCCCGCTACAAGGTCTAAGTTTAGAGCAGGAAGAAGACGGACGGAATCGGTTGCAGAATCGTCCCACGAACCTGTTAGAACCCGAGGCCCCTCGGTGTTTTCCTCTGAAAATGGCCAAGAATCACCTTCTCGATCTAGAACTGGTAGAAAAGTAAGTTCTGCGTCAGAACGGAAGGTTGACCAACGAAGTGGATCAGATGAAATTAAAACAAGTTTTAGGACACGTAGCGGGAGAGTAAACGCTGCAAGAACAACACAGGCCTCAGCCGATGTTACTCACAGCCGACGTGATAGCAGCAGGGCAACGCACAGTCCAGTCCCATCTCCAGCAAGTCTCCCAGACAATGTTGATTTTATTTCGACTCGTCGCGATGATTCCAGCAGACTACCTGCAAGTACCTCTACGGCTTCTCTTCTCCCAGAAAAAATTGATTTTATATCAACTCGCCGGGATAGCAGCAAACCAGCTTCTAGTTCAACTACTGTCTCAGTTAACGCACCGGAAAAAATTGACCTTATTCCAACACCGCGAGATAGTGGAAAAACTACACCAAGCACCACTACCGCTTCAGAAAGAATTGAGCCTGTTTCTACACGTCGCGGTAGTAAAGGCAGAGCCCCACAATCCACGACTTCTGCAAATATTCCAGATAGAAAATCTACATCACGTAGAGAATCAAGGAGGGGAGGCAGATTTACAGAAGCACCCATAGAAAAATCTCTTACTAGTCGGAGTGGTCACAGAGAAAATACTACACCTACAACAGAAACGCGTTCCCAGAGAAGGGGGTCTTCTAGAGCAACGCATGAGCGAAGCGAATCGACCACTCATCAAATCGAAAGGCAATCACGAGGCCGGGCACGAACAAGATCTTTTCTAACCCTTAATGAGCAGCAGTTAGAGGTGCTACCTTTGTTTGAAACTGAACCAAAAACTGTTGTCCATTCGCCAGATACAGTTACTGTTCCAACTAGAACTTCTTTGGGCAGGCGTAGATCATTAAACTCAGCGGAAGATATTGCACTTTCAAGTACAAAGCAAACCGAAATCAAGGCAGCCGTTGATTTAGTAAGTGAGCAATTGGCTAGTTCAACGCAAAGTAGCATACGAGTATCCAGGCAACAAAGTATTTCGGTAGAAACTAAAACAGAAAAGGCCATTCGCAAAGTTAATAAAGTCAGGCCAACATCTCCGAGAACCAGGCCTACTCGAAAGCACTTGCCCGGACTTAAAGATTCTAAAGAAAATCAAGTTAAAGAGTCAGTTAGCGTGTCAGAGGTAACTGAAGTAACTTTAACTCGCAAATTTGTTCCTCGTAACAATAAAAAGAATAAACTTTCGGATTCTTCTAAGGAAGAAACATCAAAAGAAGAAAATCAAAATAAAACCAATAATACCAATGTCAAAAAGACAGTAAAAGTAGACGAACCTAAAGTATCGTTCAGGCAGGTTGTAAGAAAAGCTACCCAGAAATTACCATCTAAGAGCAAGGACCATCCTTCGACAGAACTTACCAGCTCTCAAGAAGATATTGGGGACGCAGATAACTATCCAGCTCCTTTCAAGGCTGCAATTCAAGCAAAGAAGAGTAAAAAAACGGTAAGAAATTTATCACATTCTCATTAATGGCGTTTTCAATACTTCAATCTATAAAAATTTAGTAAGAGAGATTTTAATTAGTGAAAAATCAAGCTCTCTCTCTCTCTCTTATAAGGCAGAAAGGTACTAATTATTTCTAATCTAAAATAAATATCAAATTCTCACGACCATAACAACATTATATTTAACTTGTTATAGAGTTGCAATATCGCACGGAAGATCATAAATTAATTCGTAATGTTTAGAAAATAACCTCAAATAGTAAAAATAGCAACATATAAATGGAAATCGTTTAGTTTCCAATTCAGAAAATATGTTATGAAGGAGTAATAAAGTTTTAATGGCGATATTTGACTCTCCCTCCCTCTCTCTCGCCTTCTCTGTCTTTGACTTTCTCCCTGCAACGCAATTTTATTTCTGTGATTATGACAACCTCATCACTTCCTATTAGAACTATTATTACTAACTCTAATGTCTTCGATAAAATCAATATGGCATTGGTAATACTCGTATATTGAACCATGAAGCTAAATTTACATTTCAAATTGTACAAATGTCTGTTGCAATTTTGAGATAAATGCTCAAGTTCCCACCTATTCAAGCTCCAAATTCTAAGCAGCCTTTATTCTTATTATTTCTCGGTTCATAACTGTAATAAATCTATATCTGATTAGTGTGGGATTACGTCAATAAATCTCTATAGATGAGCAAATAACATAAAGTCTTCTACAGCGCTTTATCTACTGAATGTGGCAGGTGAAAACGTTAGTCAGATAAATCACGAATTACAACTGCAATCAGTTCATTTGTATATGGGAACGAATACATCCAATTAGGAGCGCAACTTTTATCAAGATCGAAGTAATTATATATGGCGGGAATTTTTACGCAACCCCATAAATTATTGCAGTGGATTAAGCTTTATTAAATCGACTCGGTATTATACAATATACAAGTACTACAGTATTTAGTGAATGCACGATACATGAGATGCATAAATCTATAAATATTGAAACCTTTTACAGCCAAGATAAATCCCTTTTCTCTCCACACAACACTCTTTCAAAATTGTTATACGCTAAAAATTTCCAGAACCTTAAAATTAAAATATAAGGCGAAGTATTACATACAAAAATTGCACTTTTACCGTTGTAGCATTAGAAACATTTTAAAAATTCGAGAAATTCTCTTTCAAAAATAATATAATTACTGCAAAATCCATGTCATCGATTTATATAGAAATATGTTATATGCATATCAAAGTGAAATAATTTCGTTTTACCAGGAACGTCCTCCGTATATGGTTGCCTGAGAAATTATTGCTTATATACTGAAAAGTAATTTGACCTTTTTTGTTATATTGAAGTTAGTATTTATAAGATCGTGAAACGTAAGGGTGCATAGTTAGTATACAATGCAGTGACTATGTAGTATACGATAGTGCGTAGCGACTTTTGTACCACGATTCGTAAACTTGGGTGAGGTATCTAGATCACTGCAGAAAGCATTTTTGGCTATTATTCAACAGTAATATCCAAAGTGCATTAAAATAGCCGATTAAATGTTGACGTTTCTGTCAGAATGTTTTGCTAAGAAATTTGTCAAGTAAATTTGCCGCTCAACAAGAATCCCGAGTGCGCAGCACGAGGGATTTTGAAGCGGAAAATTTACGAGATATATTTCTTCAGAGCAAAACATTTTGACAGAAAATCGTCAAAATTTATTCAGGCTAGTTTACATGCACGCGGGATGTTCGGCGTGATTATTTCCTGAATAAATAGATAAAATTCAGTTGGTGAAGCACCTTTAATAATCATGTTAAAATTATGCACAAGCGATTAAATTTTGACATAAATTTAACCGCGGTAAAATTTTGACGTTTGAATTTTAGTCATTATTAAACTGACAGAAACCATGGTGATTACGCATTATTATGGATATGAAGGAAATAATCACCATTCAATTCCCCTATCATCTGTAAAAAGTTGACCAATAAAAACTCCGTATTTTCCATTTTATAGCCAAAATAAATTAATTATAACGGTGTTAGTACCAAATTGTAGCACGAATATTGCACTAGTGACGAATTTGAACAATATACATTTTTTATTTCATACTGATGTCAAAAATCACATTTTTCGGACTATTTATGGTACAAAAAATGGAACACAAACGTCTTAGTAGTTTAAAGTAAAATATTAAAGTTCGAGTATTTTAAAACTTATTTATGGTATAAAAAATGGAACATTAGAGTCCTAGTACTTTAAAGTAAAATTTTAAAGTTCAAGTACTTTAAAATTATACGTCAGTTGTTGACATGAGATTTTAAATTATTTAGAACTTTTTATTTCATTAAACTTGCAGTATGAAATAAACCGTTGTATTCACCACGAACGAAAAGTGTCCTCGCAAGTAATTCCGTTCTCGGCTAACGCCTCGACCGTAAACAACTTTCTCGTCCTTTAAAATGTCACTTTTCGATCTAGATAAATAAACTACTATTTTTAGATATTTATTGATTAATTAAATTAGAAGTATTGAATAAAATTTTGTCTTATACAAGACGATAAAGTTAAATTTTATCGTCTTGTATAATAAATACCTATTTAAACACTTGTTAATCTTTTTATAATTTGATAAATTGATTTGGTTCACTGAATAGTTTCGCAGATACTATCCGTAGTCGAAGTTAAGTAAATTATTTTTGGGGTGGTATCTTTCATGGCAATTGGGTCTGTTTCTAAGCGCAATGGACATTCATGATACCTACTAACCCAAAATGAATTTAACTCTTATATTAATAGCTCGTATTTTAGGGCGCTTTTGTCATCTTGGCAACGAATAAAGTTTGAAAAAACTTTTCATCTGACAATTTCCCGCATCTCTTATTATCTAATCAAATGCCATGATTTTCCAAAATTCAATCAATCACGTGTTTTTAGAGTGGCAAAAAAGTTTAACTTGTGCTTTTATCAGTTTCTTTTGCCACTTGCATCCATAGCAACCACCAAATATGTTGTTTTAATCAAGGTGGTATTTCAAAATGTCATTTGAACTGTCATTGTGCATCAGTATAAATGTCAAAATGAACTGATATTTAGGAAATTGTCCACTAAATGTATTTCGGAAAATGTTTTACTCAAGATGTGTTGCTTTTTGGTAATGCCCTTCGACAAACTAACTTTGACAATTCCCTCGCCTTCGGCTCGGGAATTTAAAAGTTAGTCTTGTGACATCTCCATAACAAAATACTTTCGTAAAACATTTTTACCGGCAAAATCATTTGCCCTTAATACATTATTACTGATAAAATAAAAACCCCTTCCTGTCATGAACAAACTGATTTTAATTTTCAACTTGTGTAATCATAGGTATTAATATAGTGCATTAAACTAAACAAACAAACCAAATTCTTTCAATTATCTTTCCAAATTACACTCAGGTCCATTTTGAATGCAGAATACCGTTACCTTTCTAAGGAACACTAAGTTGCCAGGAAACTTGACGATACAAATCTTCCATAGTAAAGTGGGTCCGGATAAAAAATGCCTATTGCTAGTTCCTCAAACTTTTAAAGTCCACAACATTTGTATTGCAATTTGGATCTCTTATTATATTTTTGGGCAGAATACTGCAGACATTTCATGTTTATCAATAAAAGTAATGAAGGACCAGTACTTCAGCTAATCATTTTTTTTAGACTTAAGACGATAATTGAGGACATGGATATTAAACCTACACTACAACTCGCCGTATCGATTAAAATAATTTGAAAAATCTTCCTGCAAATGTGTTTTTCTTTATTTATCCCTTATTCCCTAAGGTGTCGGGTCCTGTATCACTTTCGAAACTCTGCACTATTCCGCGCCAATTCCTTAACTTCTATCATACTCTTTCCTCTTTTCTCTACTTGTTTCTTGATGGTTTACACCCATGTTAGCCTTGAACCCATATCCTCTTTTCCTCTCTCTTCTTGCCCCAAATACTCATCTCGGTATCCTCTCTCTTCCCATGCGTACCACATGTTGATAATATTTTAATTGTCTCTTTTGCACTGTCTGAACAAATTTTTTGTTCTTCCCACTACTCGACGTAGGTATTTTATTTCCGCTGCTGATATTTTACTTCTCTGTTTGTCTACGAAAATCAATGTCGGCATATAGATCGACTTGTATAAGTGCAGTTTGGTTTCTTTACTCAATTTCTTTCTGTTAATTAGTATTCTATTTGCCTAGTAGTACCTTCTAGATACCTTTGCCGATTATTTCCCCTTCCATTGTTCCATCTTGATTTATTATAACTCCCAGGTAGTAATAGCTTTCTGTTTTTTCTAACTGCTTTTTCTTATGTTTATATCTACTTATTCGCTAAGTTTCATCTGTTTTTCGCTCTCATATTCCAATTTTCCGGTTTTGTATTCAGACCATTATCTATGCTGCTTTTTATTATTTCATTCATTTCTCTTATGAAGAGTAATGGACTAAGGGGGTTTCCATGTTTAATTTCTTTATCCATATTAAAACTTTCAAATTCTAGGCCATATATTCTTGTGGCTTTTCGTAATTTCTTTTGTATACCCGCTGTTTCCACTGCTGTCCAAAGACTGGACTTTCGCACTGTATGCAAGGTACAATACTTTTCCCTCTTCGACTTTTGTTGACTTTGGCGCTAGCCATGTGCTAATATACACCCTAGACAGTGGAAAAAGTCCGATAAAACATATCATAATAGACCACTGCCAAAAAAATGACATTCAGAGAACTAGTACAATTATATTCTCTTCCCATTAATTGGGTGGATTTTCTCCCCTCCATACTTTACCATTTCAAGGTTTAGTTGATCTTTTTCCGCCAATTCTCTTTATCTTCGCCTAGTGTTCTTCTTCGGTGGAATTACTTGGTTTTCTTCTACTTACTTTCTCAATTTTTTTGTTATAGTACGTCTTCCACGTATCTAATACTTTATCGAGCACAGTTACAGTTTCTTCTTTATTATTTTTAATGCTCCATAGCTGTTTACAGTATTTACTCCTCAAACTCTTGACAGTCGCCCAAAATTTTTTCTTATTACCTAGGTTTATTGCCTCTACATTTTTGCTCCATCTCTCTTTCAAATTCTTTCCAAGTTTCTGTCTTGTCTCTTTTGCTTCATTTTTTGTGATATAGTGTTGTCTATCTTTTTCTCTATTTGTTTGTAAATACCTTTTCAATGCTGTTTTCTTTTAGTTAGGTGTCTTTTTAGGTTCTTTATTCCACCATCTCGTTCGTTTCGGTTTAGGGTTTATTTTGCTTTTTCCACAAGTTGACGTTGCTGCTTCGAGGATCGTTCCTTTCAGTCTTGTCTGTCTTTGTTCTGCTGTCCAATATAGACCTAGTTGTTGTTCTTGTATATTGTTACAATCCTATCTCTAAGTTATTGCACCTATTGTAAATATTAAATACACAATTTTTCTCTGTAAGAACAATTAAATTGGTTTTCAAGTATGTAAGGTTTCCATAGCTGCTACAAAGAATTGTGTTATATATCATGTAACTTCTACTAAAAACAAATATGCAAACTCGTGTACATTCTTTGAACAATTCACATGTTGTAAGAACACAAATATTTCAGTAATATTCAGTATAAATGTTTATGCAGCTGAATGTAATACAAAACATGATTTATCAACATAATGGGAGATTTATTATCATGGTGACCACGATCATCTGATATAAACTCCTGTAATTTTTTGTTATAAGACAATATATGAGACAGTATGTATATTCAGTAGAAATAAATAATGGTAATAAATTAATGCAAAGGAATAAGGAGCTGCAGAAGGTTTTTGTTATTGCCATTGCACTAATAAATGATTTTTCCCGCTGCTGATCATGTAAGTCAGTGATACAGCCTTAGTAACAAAACGTGTAAGTCGGTGATTATATTTCTTTGCTGCTTTTTCTTGACAACGGAACTTAATATTATTATTAAGTTCCTAGGATAATAAAATTAGCAAAGCATGATGCAGATTTAGACGTTTTGTTTATAAATTGCAAGTGTTTATGTGACATGGGACACTCACAGGTAACACGACTCACAAAAACTAATTCTGGTGACAGGTGACAAACCAAACGAATATAATAAGATAACTCGGAATGTATCGCCTATTAACATCTGCGTCAGGCAAAGTCGCGGCTTGTACTTGCCTACCTCAAATGCTAATAGGTCCTTACATTCCTTGTTACTTAAATAGCTATTAAAGAGGATCCACATATTTTGCTCTAACCAGTATTGTTATTCAGCTAGAAGAAAAAAAAACAGTTTTATCATCTCCATCTCCATAAAAGTGTTGCTGCGTATCATGTAACAACTACCAAGTTTTTTATTTTATTTTTCAAAAGTAGTGTGCTTTAAAACTTTGTATTCAATTGTCTCTTATGCTCACACCACGGAATGGCACATATGCTTCACTGTTGTTGTTAATGATCCTTGAATTTGATACATATTTATAACTCTTATTAGTTTTATATACTTCCGTGATTAAAATAAGCACAAAAGATCAACAAATCTATGAGTTATGCTTTGTGAATTTTTATCAATAATTGTTGACTGGATTTTAATTCCACCGTGTGTTACATCATCCCATTTGCTGGTTTAATTATTTCTATTACCTTCATTTACTGGTACATATTCTACTAGATTATTAAAACAGTTTTTACAAAAGGGGTGACCTGTTTCACACCATATTGGTAAAACTAAAGTTTGTAGTTCTTGTAAATAATGTAAGTTTGCATAAGCTGTTTTCAATTTTTTTTAACTTAGATCGAGGTCTACCTTTTTTGTCCATTTGTTCCTGTAGGTCGCTAACGGGGTTTCTATAAATCTTTTACAAATTCTTCTTACATGAATTAAAAAACAAAAAAAGTCATATTTGACTATTAGACTATTACCAATCAATTTGTGTCTGTTTCCATAGAAGTGTGTATTAACCATTGGTTACTTGCTTTCCCTGTTGTGCATAAGCCCCAACAAGTTGATATATCATGTTCTGCATTACGTTCAGTGGCACATCTTTCAAAATAATCCGCAACAAACATTAACAGTGAATCTTACTTAAACATTCGTGTTCCTACAGTATATAAATAGTTCAGAGAATGTACGTTTGTTTTTATCTTGTTTATTGTCATGGCTTCTGAGATGTTTATGTTAATACATTCAACATTTTCTGTTAAACGAAATAAGCATCTAGTTTGATTTACCAAACAATGCAATAAGGCTAACAAAGCACCCTGTACATATAAAAATAGGCCCATTGTAATGTTTGCTGACTGGAACTATCTCCGGAAATCTGCCACTGCATTTGCCCAATATTAAAAATTTTCGGGGCTTCCTTAAAATTTTAGATAAGTAGATAAACAATTGAAAGCATTAAAAATACCTTAACGCTAGTTGTAGGTGTTTAGAACCACATATGCAATAGTAGATCATAGGTTTTTATATGTCTTTAGTAGAAGTCACTTGATATACAACATAACCCTCCCTGGTGTAGTAGCTATGAAAGCGTCACATATTTAAACTGCTCTTTAAATGTTTCGACAAAGCAAATTTATGTACGTAATATTTACAGCAAAATTTTTAAACATTTTTTTATAGAGAGTAGGCTTATAGTGGGGGTTGCATGACCATGTCCTTAATTATCGCCTGAAGGAAAAAACTGTTCAGCTGAGGGAATGCTTCTTTATTACATGCATCATATATAAGTTTCACGATCATTGAAATACCAACTTAAGTGCAAAAAACGGTCAAAATGCTTACTATGATTTTTCGAACGGCAAAAACTTGCACTAGAGTAAGATGGCAAATGTATGTTGTGTAGAATTTTAGTATACAAGAATTTTTTTCCTAGAAATGATATAAGAACATTTATTAGAATTTCTGAAGAAAATACATAACCTTAAAATAGTTTCACATTTTTAAAATATGAAAAAATTTTTAGACAACGCTCGAAACGAGCCAATAACCATTGGTTGCTCTTCCGGACGTCTATAAGACCACATAAAGACAGATTATAGCACATCAACATCCTACAGAACTGTATACAGTTTTGAATATGTTATTATAAATTATAAAGACCATGTACAGATATTTACTTTAAATATTTGTTATACAGTGTGTACATAAAGTATGGAATAAATTCATTATCTAGAAAAGGAAAAGGTTTTCGGAAAAATCCTCGGACACGTCAACCTTTGTTTTAAGATGCGCATCTTTTGACGTTCTATTCCCATTGGTGACATCATTACTGTTCCGGATATGACGTCATCGAATTTTTTTTCAAATAGCAACCTCTATTTTTGACAGCGCCATTTGAAAGAGCATATTTTTCTGCATACAGCACATCAAAATCTTTGTCATGTTACATAAGGAAATTTTCGAGAAAATTAATGTTATAACGATTTAATTAATTTTAATTAATTTATTTTATTCAGTTAATTGAACAAACTAATTAATTAAGTGTTGAAACTGAAGTCCTTCCTAGCTTTGTAAAGGTCTCTTTCTAAGTCATAAAGAACCACTCTTTTTATTATAGCAAAAAAAACATTTTATCCACAATCACCTTATAATTGAAGTTTTATCCACACTTATGAACCGTCTAAAGTACCACTTTATCCACTAGTGGAATAATGAAATTACTTTATTTCATTAGTGGGATAAAACCATGTCACTTACTACTGCAGTGTTGGTAGCACTGTCAAGCTATGCCAAATTCGAAATTTGTACGTTAAGTTTTGCGTCAATCTGTGTCAAATAACAAACAAAACTTAACCTATTAACCTCTCGAATTTGACATAGACTGACAATACACTTCAGTACTGCCAAACGTATAACATTTGATCTTTCGGTACTTTCCAAATTGTCACTATGACTTTTCATGGCTGTCAATACAAAACGTATGTTTTTTACTTCCTTTTACGATAAAGGAAGTATTGGATTCACCTCAAAAATTACAAATTGAGTTTTCAACAGATCTTCACGTTTTAGAGTCCCCTGAATTAATTAGTTTGTTCAATTAACTGAATAAAATAAATTAATTTTAAATCACTATAACATTAATTTTATCGAAAATTTCCTTATGTAACATGACAAAACTTTTGATGTGTTGTGTGCAGAAAAATATGCTCTTTCAAATGGCGCTGTCAAAAATAGAGGTTGCCATTTGAAAAAAATGTCGATGACGTCATATCCGGAACAGTAATGATGTCACCAATGGGAATAGAACGTCAAAAGATGCGCATCTTAAAACAAAGGTTGACGTGTCCGAGGATTTTTCCGAAAACCTTTTCCTTTTCTAGATAATGAATTTATTCCATACTTTATGTACACACTGTATGTAGGTGATATTGGCGTTTATAGTGCAGTAAGTAATGGACAGATATTGTGTAACAAAGCTTTCAGATTATGGTTTTCAACCGAATGTATTTTGCGAACCTCTTACTTGCTGTAGCCAATACCACATTAATTATTATTCTTCTTAGGCAATAGTTAATGTTTCTAACTTTTTTAATGCTTTAACACTACCTCAAGTCTGAAATTTACTGCAAACGTATTTCATGGAGATTCAAATGAGACTTCCGCCTTTGTGACGTTTCGAATCACTCTCACACAAGTTTTTCTTCATTAGAAACACAGGCTTACAAATTATCTAATCGTACGTTTATTATCCTAATTAGTACTACACCTGCCCATTAGGTAAGCTTCTCCCCTAAAAAATCGAAAAATAATTCCTTTTAAATTATCATCACAGCATTAGTGTCTAATAGCACACTAGAAAGCGAACAATGCACTCAGAATTGAACAATAACTAATTGAAGCATTAAAACTCGATCTAATTACGACTGGACATAAAAGTAGGAGAGTTTGCTTTAAGCACGTACGGAATTACAAAACACGCTCATGCGTTCGCTTTATGGCTGCGATTAAAAAATCATTTTGAGTGAAAAAGCACATGATCAGGAAGCATTTCTTATCTTCATTGCGTAATTAGATTTGTCGAAACACTTTCTGTCCTAAACCGGTATATCGAGCTTAATTTAGGATTTCGTTGCGAAGTTCACATACGGAAATGCAACGAAAGCCTGGCTGCAATTCTGTTGCATTTAAAAAGCTGTTAACATTTTCAAACTTGATCGCAGAGTCATTATCGAGGGAGAACAACAAAAAGGCTGAAAAGGCTAGAAGCCGGCCAGTCGCTTGCTCAGACGCCAGTTTTTACTGTATAAGGAAGTGTTACAATTCGTGGATCATGTAGTGCACTAATTTAATATAACCTGTGACTTTTACAAAACTCATGATTCATTATGCACATGGACACACTTCACTCCTGATTTCGTATCCGTCTCTTATCAAGGCCGCTTAGCTTAAGCTCTAATTAATGTGTAGCCGTGTGTGAAAAATCTTCGCTGCCCATCCTATATGTGGCCCAAATTGAAAATTTCCAAACAAAATGCAAGTTCAAGATCGCGCAACAAACCTAGCAATTTCGCAATTGAATAACAGACGAATCGGCTTTGTTCAAGGGTCCTGGGTCAAGGCCGATCCAAGCAGGCGATGTTTCTATCACGAAGCCTACTGAGAAAGCCGTGACTTCTTTCACTGCTTCCTCCACTCTCCAGTCTTCTGCAGCCTCCGAGGCATCAGACGTTGAGAATGTCGTGAATGGAGTAAGTTCCTGATCTTTCAATATTATCTAAATCAGTTACTACTATTATTTCAAGCGAAGTATAGAGAGATATTTCTCTTACACAATTGTATCTACACTGTAGCTCAAATTAAAGGTGTAGGTACATATTTAGGAAGGGTTCAATATATTTTTTGTTTTTCAGCCAGTTTTGTTGATTTTTGGATGTAGGGTAGTTGCAGATTTCTGATAAGGGTTTGACAAAGAAAAGTTTAATTTGCATGGTGAGCCAAATTTGTTTTTTTTTTAGTTTTTGTGGAGCGGTGCATTTAAGGTCATTTCAAAGGTTTAAGTGAGATCTGGAGGATGTTATATTTTTCCTTTAAAACCGCCACTGTATATCATTAAAGTAATTAAAATGTCGAATTTAAGATCATGGATAACTTGTTTCGAATGGTTAGATATTCAATAAAATCAATTTTTGCTTTCAAATTGTAAGAGCTCTAAACGGAGAAAAAGGATTGTATTTTTCGAAAGTATTCGAAGAGTTTTGTTTGTGTTTTAACATCATCTAGATTGAAGGATATGAAGAGGATCCTCACATATATCCTTGACCGCTCCACTAAAACTAACATTTCTTTTGGTCCACCCTGCAACTTAAATTTGTTTTTGCCAAACCATGATTAGAAATGTTGCAACTACGCTGTTTTCAAAAATCAATAAAATTAGCTAAAAACAAAAACCAATTAAACCTCTGAAAACAATGTACTAATTTAATTTGGGTTACAGTGTATATATTTGATAGTCCTATATAATGTATTAACTGCTAGATTCGTTAATTATGTTGTAGTATATTAAGTTACAAGATCGGAAAGTGGCGTAGAACAAGGCGAGAAATAGTTAGAAATACGAGGCCGAAGGGCCGAGTATTTTTAGTTTGCCTGTTCGAATAAGGCACAAAGATCAAGTGTCGTATAACATTTTTGCACTATCAACTTCTAAAAATAAAGATTCTGGTAAATATTACGTAAATATTGTTTCACTAAATAATGTCGGTGACCTTGTTTCTATAATAACAAAATACAAACTTATTTTCTATAATAGTCCTAGTACCGTAATAATTTATAACGGACCTGTTATTTTGTTATTGTCATAGTAACCAACAAGATACAGTAACTTGAACGTTCGCTGACAACTAACGAACTTAAAAACAAGTAAAATTAAGTTCATAACACAAAAACATTTGTTGTTCATTGCTAAGGACCGGAGAAACTACAGAGCAGTGGTGCAGCGGTTTAATAGGAAACGAGTTTTTAAGCCGATCACATAGGTGGCCCTATTTTAATACAAAATATTTTTGAATTTTTCAAATGGAATTGTATATAAAGAAGTTACAGAAGAATCATTTCTTTAATGAAGAAATCGCAAAAAAACATCATTTTTGCTAGGTCGAATAACGGTTGTTGAGTGTTCATAGACGTGTACAAAATAAATAAAAACTTAATGTTTTTTTATAATAGTGACTCAGTCAAACGAAACACTTAGTAATGCGAATTACGTGAATTCGTACATATAAGAGAAAACATAACAGACTTTTACTCAGACACTTTACTCACACGGCTAGAAAGACCACCTAACGCACGTGTTTATCGTTGCATTATGAAGGGCACAATGACAGCAGGGCAAAGGGACCCTATCGGTTTCGATAGAAACGTTACACACGCAGGCAGGCACAGCACATATAAGGATTTCTCTACACATATGTCTGCCATGCACATAGTCAAAAAGCTTATTTCAACTGGCAGTGTTTTGAATAATAAGAAAAACAAAGAAGTATCAAGAAAATGATGCTGTCTAATACCATTGAGACGAAGATCATATATAACGCATTCCCCGATTAAGTTTAACATACCCATGATGACCCAAAGAGTTTGTAATTGTATTTTCATAATTGGAAGATCGTTCCTGCTTGCCCTGAAACTTATTTTGCCCATAATTTCGTTTCAGTGTAAATCAAGTAGGTACTCCTTGATAACTCAGCAATAACTTTTTCGGTTTCATGTAAAGTACTATAATCATTAAAGATATTGCAAAAGCTTATAAAGGCAAGTTGCCGGAAATGTTCTTAAATACTAGTATGTAAAATTTGGAAAATATTGCTTTTGTTTAAGTAAACAGTAAGAACATGAAAATAGTAAACTACGTATTTCCAATTTGTCATACTGCATTCAAGTTGCTGAGAAGATTTCCGAAAATTTTTCTTAATAAACTATTGCAGTATTTCACTTGAAATCAAGTATTCCTTTTGATAATTCAGCAATAACTGTTTCGGGTTTCGAGTTGTACTGTAGTTTCTTAAAATATTGCAAAAGTTTATTAAGAAAATTTGTCGGAGATCTTCTCAGCAACTCGAATGCAAAGTTGGTAAAAGATCGCTTGATTTAAAATACTGCAGTATGGTAAATTACGTAGTTTACTATTTTCATATGTCCACTGTATTTTGTCAAACGTAACCAATCTTTTTTAAATTTTACATGCTAGTATTTGAAAACATTTCCACCAACTTTCCTTAATAAATTGTTGCCCTATCTTTAATAATTATATAGTACTTTATATGAAACCGAAAAAGTTATCGCTGAGTTATCAAAGAGCACTTGATTTCAACTAGACTGAAATTACGTGCAAAATAAGTCTCAGGGTAAACAGGAACGATCTCCCAATTATGAAAAAACAGTTCCAAAATATTTCGGTCATCATACGTATTTTAAACTCAATCGAGGAACACGCTGTATATAAGTCGGCTCAAAATCTTCTATGACGTTTTCCGGAATCCAATCTCCATTCGCATCTATTTTCCCATAGGTTTTCTTCAAGATCTCGTTTTCTTATTTCTCTATCTATTCCTTCTCTCCAGCTTCTTCTCGGTCTTCCTCGTCTTCTTTTTCCTTGTGGTGTCCAATTTAGAATGTGTTTAGGTAATCCTTCCTCAGACAGTCTTTGTATATGCCCGTACCATATACGTTGTTTAATTCGTATATTTTCTACAATATTTATTGCATGCGCCACTCCCATTATTTCCTGCATTCGTTCGTTTGGAATTTTTCTCTTCTTGATTTTCCTGCTGCTCGTCTCCGGTAGTCCATCTCGGTTACGAACAACATTTTTTCAGATCTGATTTTCAATTGTCAAACTTCTGACTTGTACGTAATTATATGTTTTATTATAGTTTTATAAATTTTCTTCTCATTGTCCTTAGACATCTTTTCATCCCATATATATACTTCATTTGCGATAAAGCTTTTCGGGCGTATCTCTTTCTACGTTAAATAGCTTCATCTAATATACAATTATGTGTTACCTCTAGTCCAAGATATTTATATGTTTCGCACTGTTTAATCCGTTGCCCGTTTTCTAGTATCTACTAGCTATTGCTGTAGTCGGCTGCTGTACATGTATTCAGTTTTTCAGCTTTCTTGTCATATACTATATACTCATACTTATATACGAAGATAAAATTACCTTAATATTAGTAAGTCCAACTTGCAAAAGATTTATAAATCACAGATGGCGAATGCATTTAAACCAAAATCCGTGCAGACTCTTAAGGATGGAATCGAAACCCGCAAGTTCCACTATTGTTTGACCATCAAAGAAAAATGCATCGAGCAGATAAGTTTTTACAAAATTATTGTATTTTTTTATAAAACTTCTTACAAAATTGTCGATATTTATCTAAAAAAAATTGATGAAGAAACACCGAGGGAATGCGCGTATTTAAACTTTTTTCTAACTCCGGGCGCTTTTTCAATTAATAAAAAACATCGACACGTAATACCTACCTTTGGAAAATAATGAGGAAATCTGTAAATGACAATTTGAGACTTATTTTCGTATTCTAAGTAAATTCAGTTCACGTATTAGGAAATGAAATAATACTGCAGGGATTAAATATAGATTGGCCACCTTACAGTACTAAACAACCGTTCACCTGTTCATGTGGTTACTGGTAGAGTTAGGGCAATTTACAAACCTGGTTTATTCGCTAGAAACATAAAAAAAACATTTTTCTGAGAAAAGCTGCACCAGATCGATGTCTTTTAATGACATTCCAACACTCGCTCTCTCCCAAATATAGTACCACAATTGACTTCCTTCCTAAATCTTATCTATTCAAGATTCAAGAATCAATAATAAAATGTTTGGAAAAATTCATTAATTTTGAACGGTGAAATTCATCAGCGAGAAACCTGGTCTATGTTCGTTGGAAAACCTTTCCTGGAGTTTTTAGTTAATAAATACAAATAAGGCATCTCGACGCTTCTTCTAAGATACTCTTCTGGGGTACTTAGTGGATAATCATCAAGGGTAATACCACAAAAGGTGAAAATTTTTTGAGAATTTTTTTGTTCACATGCAAATTATTGCGTTTAAATTTCTCGAAACCAAAACTGCGTTAAAAATTCCGCGAGACCGCAGGTCTAGTGGAATTTGAGCAGTTTTTGTTGAGAGAAATTTGCAATAATTTGCAGATTGACGAAAAAAATGCTCTTAAAAATTTTTGTCTTGGGTGGTATTTGGAAAAATTATTCAACAATAAGGGTAGATGACTTTTACCGTGTTCGACAGCACACATTTTTGACATTTTCTACTATTAATTCAATACTGGAGCTCCCAACACCATTATTATGAGTTTTTAGAACGACGCTGATTTGCAAACTTTGACTTTGACGTTTTGGTGAAATGTCAGTCAAAGGCTACTCACTAAATCGAAATCATTGAAAACAATTGGGCTCGCGTGAAAACACTGTGACATTGGTGTTTTCAATGACAGTCAATTTTGATTGGCCGTTTCTGACAAATTGAACAATTTTCATTAGTTTGTTCATTATATCGCTTAAAGCCTGACGAACACATTTACTGGTAATTTTAACTTCAATATTTAGGCCATGTGATTGAAGATTATTTTGAAACCATATTCTGTTTTGTGTCGGTCTTTATTCGTTTATTCAAATGTTGCTCAACTGCTTGCATATTATTGGCAATGGATTTCAACACAAAAGCATTGAATCTACAGCTGATTCAAAGAGTTGACGTTCTTTTGTTTTTGTATTACTGTTACTCGTTGAATCAATAGTAATTTCCTCTACTTTAGAAACTATCTCTTTAAAGTTTTGGAAAAAAGTAATAATGCTTTTGTATTTCAGAGACCATAGTTTTTCACAAAAAAGGGAAATAATCGTTACCACATTCCTCCGCTCAGGGATCTCCCGAAAAAAATCTATTATTTTTTTTATCGTTCCTATTGTATTCTGCACTTAAAAAACATCAATGAAGTCATTAATTACTTTTGATACTTTCAAAAATTTTAGATTTAAAACTTCCATTTACGGGAGAAGTTTCATTTCTTTTACATATTTTTTAGAAAATTATTGCGTTGTAAGCGTTACTAGAAATTACATTCGAGCCAATATTTCTAACATTTTGCTATGAGCCAGAATTTTATATTCTGGACAACTTGAATTCATAATATCTTTTTGTAATATGAATGGATAAGGTATGAGAAAATTGTTGACTGCAATAGCCGTGTTGATTTAAAAAATTCAAAATATGCGAAAATTGAATTTCAACCCTAACTGGGCTGAATTTCAAAGTAGAAGTTTAAAATGCAATTGATTTTTCGGTAATACCTCTCGTAACACCAGTCCTGGTATACGTTGTATTGTATCAAAATAAAATTTGAATATACATCACATAATGCTAAATAGAATGCAAACAGTGCTACAGTTCTACCACTATAAATAAATATTTTACAAATAATTGAATTTTTCTACATTTTAGAAGAGTTATTTCACAATATTAAATACAAGAACTACTTTATGTTATTGATATCAATTAATATTAATAATAAATAAAGAAGGCAATAACAGCTTTACCTTTTCAGTCACTTGTACTAAATATGCATCCCATATTTTAGTGCTTAAGTATGTATACATCAACTTTGAACATAAAGCTTTATTATATATTTTCTTATGTTGGTACATACTTATAGAAGAATAAACTTAATACTGAACCTCGCTATATTTCTATTAGAGTCTATAAAACAATTGTAGATAGAATTTCAATGTGTTCGAAAACCCTTCATTACCTTAATTCTATTGTAAAGTGCTTATGAAAGTGTTACATTTAAATAATACATTTTGTTAGTGTAACTATAAATTTTCTGGTTGTTCCGTTCTCTTGTTTTTGAAAGGCGTGACACCATGACATTTAAGTTTTTCCTGAAAAAAACATGTGATATTACAATATTAGTACCAAAGTTTTATTGCTGTTTCTCATGAGTAGTTCAAGGCGTTGAAACCACATCATAATAATACATATCAATCTTGGTTTAGTAATTAAGTAATTTCCTTGCTTACCAAGCCATTAAATCAAATAGAATCCGAGCAGCAATTACAAATACTCATGTTCGGCTACAAGTTAGTTACAAATGAAGGACACGTCTACTATTCTATTTCAAAAAAATTTAATGATGGTAGCAGTGGCGTCATTGTAAATATGCTTTTTTAAATTAATAAAACGACTGTTCCTATTTAAAATGTTTATTAAACATTTGCATAACCCACTATTAGCTAATGGCATTGGAGAAAAATAATTGATACTAAAACCACATATTTGGGTTAGCATTCTTGTTTCTTAGCGGTATCTTTTATTTCGTAATTGATTTAGTATTTCTCATGGATCAAGGTATCATTCGTAGTTTCTTTAAAATTTATTTTTAAAGTTGCTGAGTTAAAAGAGTGCAATAGCTTTCGGAGAGAGTAGCATTTCATCTTCACCAGGTCAGTAAACGTCAAAATTAAATATAATAAACCGTCAGCCTAGAGCAATATCCCGTTTGTTACGACGAAAGCATTTGCATACTGAAATAGATTGACGGGCACGAGTAGTTGTATAACACTGTTACTATTTTAGAAACTATTAGAATGTAGAAAATGGGAAGAAAAATCATTCTATTGGGTGAAAATAAGTCCTTA
The DNA here is from genome assembly GCA_940337035.1 of Agriotes lineatus. Taxonomy (NCBI): domain Eukaryota; kingdom Metazoa; phylum Arthropoda; class Insecta; order Coleoptera; family Elateridae; genus Agriotes; species Agriotes lineatus. Next base: position 42,097,676 of record OW679197.1, on the reverse strand, counting down.
ATCTCCTAACAATCTTGTGGGCTCTTGCTATGTTAGTAAATTAGTGCATTTTAAAGAATTATTAACGTTTAGTACATTTCGTATGAACTGTGTGCGTGTTCAAATATTTCAACAATTCCATAGAGGTGCCCCATTAAATATCTACAACGCCCAGAATTCTTTAAATGCAAATTTAAACAAAAGCATGCGAGCCTTTGTTATTGATATCACGTTTTATAGTTCAAAGTCAAACTAAGACAACTACCTTGAAACCTAAACTTGTTAATGTTTAATGATTGATTATATTGCATCAAATCTTTGTGATTCTGCGCTTGTGAATTGCATAAAGTTTTAATTGGCATTTATGAACTTACTGAAAACGAATTAAAGACATGTTTTACACCATTCATGCAATAGTACTAAATACAGTTTATTCTACGAACCGTGTAGGTAATACACTAAATTAATCATCTGTTCCGTTTCTATGATGAGTCTAATTACCACTTTCATTTTAAGACTGAATTTTGGTGATGCGTGAAGGCTATACGTTGAGAAAATATTACTAAACCACTTCTAAATAGTACCCTTTACATATCTAACTTTCGCAGTTGTTGCACAAGAAAATTAACAGAACTTATTCGTGAGCAATTTAAGAATTAAACTCTTCGATTACTTAACACACCGATTTGTCTCCTTGAACAGTATCTATAAGTACTTGTAAATGTGTCTTCAAATTGCTCATTTTTAACCTTGCTGCCTTGTATTTCAAATTTCATCTAAATTAAAGCTAAACGTGTATTATGTAGATAAGAAATATAACTAACTATGAATTTCCAATATCAAACTCCTATCAAGTGCTATTGTGTTCAGATTGTCAAAATTGTAAATATCTGAGATCGATTAGTTAAATTATAGTTTCCAAAATTTTATCACAAGACTGATATTATGAAATCTTTGGTGGAATTAAATTACAATTGGTATAATTTCAACGTAAGTATTACACCAAATAAGGAAAAATATGTTTTATTTTGACTTTAAAAATAGTCTTTTATCTCATTTTTATGACCACTTGGCCACATTTAGTATTAGTAACGCAGATAAACTATAATTATTAAATAAGCATCAAAAGACAAGCTGAAACTCATGAACATTTAATGTAATTAGAAGTCCAAATCTAGAGAAAGTTAATTAACTTGTTGGTGGCAACTTAGTCACATAATTTATTATTTTCTTGCGCTATTATATTTCATTAATTCGCCAAAAGGTTAATTTTATGCATTCTAAACAATGATTCAATTTGGATAAGAAATATCAAGGTTGTTTGATGCAATTATAATTTAAACTGTGAATTAGAGATGAAATTTAAAGAACTGCAAAGAGCTATCTAGCAGTTACAACATTGACGTAAATACATTTGAACTTTTATTTGGTCTTAATCGTACATGTTGCAAGATTTACCGAATGCATTTGCAATGGCTCGCTCATTTTTCCATGATAAAACTGTCCCACGTCTGCCATTTAAGCCTTCTTACTATCTTATAAATGCAACGTATAAATCCAATAGAGGCGAACTAGGTCCATTTACGGTAACGTGATGGTACAGTTACCTTGGAATGCAGTAACTTTTCATTCCTTAATTAGATAATATTTCATTCATTGTCTAAGTCTCAATCAAGTGATGGATATGTGACAACTGTTTTTAATTCAACCGAAAATGTATAGAAGTTCCACATATTCTGAATTACAAAATTTAGGAAAGTTTCTTAAATTAAAAATCTGAAAACACTCTTTTACACTATATTAAAATTGGAATAAATTCTAAAAATATTTCAGACTAAAAATAAAATCAATCCTAACTCGCTATATGTATACAGGGTATTCTTTTAATACTCAGTTTTTCGATTATAGCTCTATTGTTATACAGATAAAAATAATCGCATTAAGTAAGAGAATATTTATAAGAGACAAGAGTTAAAAATTAGTAGCATATACAGGGTTTTCTTAACCGAAGCCTCTTTGGGTCTTGTATTCTACCATATATGTATTGCCCTTAAATGTAGTGGTGTCAAGTTATACACTCACCGGCACGAAAAACGGAGCACTTGCATTTTTGTTATTAGATTTAAAATTGTATCCCTTTGTGATGTTTTATTATTATATTTATTATTATACATGTTATAATGTTAAATGTATAATAAATGTATAATAATAAATGTAATAATAAAACATCACAAAGGGATACAATTTTAAATCTAATCAAAAAATGCAAGTGCTCCGTTTTTCGTGCCGGTGAGTGTAGTTTTTAAGCTATTTTTTTGGTCAATATTAACAGTTCATTTAAATTTCAATATTTTCCTCATCAATTCTTGATATTTCACTAAAAAAAATTGATGATGGCCAAGCTAAGATCATTTTATCCAAGCCACTTTTTTCAAATGGAACATCCTGTATTTTATAATAGGTGTCGGTGTCAATAAAGTATTTATTTTTCTTAATTTTGATACCAATGAGTCTACTTTCATCTTCAACATTTTTTAAATGATCGCGATTACAATAAATGAGACACTTTTACACTTTACCAGGTGACTATGCTTTTTCAGGAGATTTTGACTTTTTAAAGTTATTTTTTAATTGCTATGCCATAACAATAAAATGCCTGATCGTCAGTTAAAGCTAACTCATTTCTGGTTTAGTTTCCTTAGTAAAGGAAAATTATTAGAAATGAAAGAAAACTAAGCGCATTTATAAACCAAAATAAAAATATTTGTTAAAATTCTGACTTTTCGTTCTCTAGTTATTAGGCCAAAATGATCAAAAATAGTATATTTCTGGTAGGGGTACTAGATTTACAAAGCATATCAAATTAATATAACATAAACTACACACTTATAAAATATTTTTATATTCCACTAATTTGTTATTTGTTGTATATATTTGTAATAAGAGGTATATCAAGCAGTCCATAACGCACTAGGGCGTAAAGAACGGGTGTAACGATAACGCCCGCTCATTATGTCCTCTCATAATGAGCAGGCCTAATCATTACTCCCGCTTTTAATATCAGTCTAGAATAAAATACTTCTAGCTAAAACATCACCTAAATTTTTAGGAAATAGCATCAAATGACGGAGTAGATATTGCAACAAAAATGTAAAAAAAATGACAAAAAAGGTTTAGAATGAAACACAGGACACAAAGAGTTTTCAGTTGCGACAAAAAAATACAATGAGTTTCATTTAAAGAAAATTCGCTTTTATGCACGGCGCTTTTTTGTTACTAATCTTAATATCTGCCTTGTTTAATCTCATTGATATCCTCTCCATCGGATAACGATCATGCTATATTCGAAAAGCTGAGTATTAAACACATGTTTTAAATAAATTCATTCACTTTTTACATCCCTTGTCTAAAAAATAAAGGCAGTATTGTAATCGAGAAAAAATCACCTTCTAATATTTCTTCAGATCTTCACGTTTCAGGGTCCCTAGATGACGAAAAACAGGTGTTCTCAGTTCTGCCTGTCTGCCTGGCTGTTGCCGGTATAACTCAAAAATTATTTGTTGAAGGAAGACGATATTTTGCAAGCATATTGCATGTCTTCCTGGCATGACACCCAGACAACTTCAGTAAAATATTTACAGAATGAGCCTTTTCAAAAATAAAATTTTTCCAATTGTTGCTTTAACTAAAGAACTATGAAAGTAATATTTTGCATATAGCTCAGGTTTTTACCCATAATAAACAGGGCATATGTTAAACTCAACATATACAGGGTGAGCACCTTAAAAAGTAAATTTTTGGTTGTTTTTACTTTAACTGAGAAATAGATAAAAGTAATAATTTGCACATCCCTCAGGCTTTAGGCTTGACGAAAATAGAACCCAACAAATACAGGGTAAATGTAAAAAAGTCAAAAAGGGGCAATAATGAGTGCGTTCTGTTTAATACCGCGGAGCATCGCAGAGCCGGGAGAGGTTCTCGATCGGCTCGTGGATCAGTCGGGAGGAATTAAAATCGCATTCGCAGGCGCTGTAGTTCGAATCCCATCGCCGGTAATATTTTTTATATGAAATTGATCTAATTCGCATTACCAAGTGTTAGTATTATTACGAATGTGAAGATATTTTATCCTTATGTTCGTGTGCTTTTTAAAATTGTTTAGTGGAAGAACATCCACTTGCAAGAGAAGTTCTGTTTACAGTTAACTATTTTTTGGAATTTTTCTAATAGAAAAAAAAGTAAATAAAAATGGCAAGTGAGTAAGGGAATATCCTATATTCACTCTCACAGGCTTAATAACTATATTAGTTTTCATATGTACCAGGTTTGATGGAAAAATATCCAGACTGTGCACGCAACTGAATACACAGTAAATGGAGAGGGGAGTTAGCGACATTTATAATCTGGCCAAGTTAAATTAAAAGGCCGCTGAAACGACTTAAAAACAATTTTATTATATTTTACATAGCATGACATTAAACATTATCTAAGGATGCGCTGGCAGGAAGCTACACGTAGAGTTTTTAAGGTTGCAAAGTAAGCGATTCAAACAAATTGAGCATGGAGCTGTTAATATAACTATCATCTTTTATGAGTCAAGTGCCGGTACACCCGTCATGCTCAGTTTTCTATTCGAAGATTATAGTGATTTTTGTAATTTCATTGTCACGGCGGTTTTTAAGATAAACCTGAGAGAAGATCGGATTGCCTGAATTTGTAAAGATACTTTAAAAATTCTTATTTTAAAAAACGCTTTTTGAGAAGAGATTTGATCAAGTATTCCCAATTGTTTAGACTCTTTAAAGAAGTCAGAACTTCAATAAATATAAGACAAGGCAGTGCAGATCTTCAAATCAAGCTGCCGATTTGGTGATTTTATACATATATGAAATTCATCTTCACTAGCTAGACACTTCTTATGCCTGAAACTAAATATTGTGTTAAAGGGATGTATATTTTGATCAAACCTCGTATGAGTCTGTCCAATCCTAATACTTAAAAATTTGTGAAACTGAAATGTTATTTAAAAGAAAGTAATAAAGATATCATCACTAAATATGACTTAATATTCTTCTCATTGTGCTAGTCATATAAAATCGACAGAAATATAGTAAAAGCAAGGACATTCGGCGTAGACCAATGTCCGTTATTTAATTATATGGTTAATAAAAATTTATTTTTAGTATAGATGCGTCCAATATTAGCTACAATACTACAATAAAATAATGAAAATGGATTTGTATAAATCACTTTTATTGTGCCTTAATTACCATCAAATACGCAAAACAGTTACACTGAAAATGTCCAGTGTTAACAAATGTCGGCTAGGATAAAAAATTATACTTTTGTGTAGTTAACTGATCTCGTCAAAAAACCGTTATACCCGATTTCCATATCATTGCAGGCATCAGTTCAACAAAAGCATTTTAACAGTACGCGGATATGAACACGCATAAAAATTGGACCACTGTAGAGGCCAGAACCTTGACGAATTATCTCAGAATTAAAATCAAATCCACAAACGAACAAGCAATTGATTTCAAACTCATTATATAAGTATCCAGCGAACAAGAATTCCTTTTCACTCTCATTGTAATTTAGGATGAAGAAACTAACCACAAATCGGAATCGGAAAGTACGACCATTGCCGCTTCAGCGAAATTTCCACGTCCACGATTTTCTCCTTCGACGAAGCTACCGAAAGCAGGCGAAAACTCCCCGGAGTTGACGGGAAAATCGGGATCCGATCGCCCCGCTTTCCCTCGTAAGTACAAACCGGGAAAATCCAAACCTGCAACCAGCACGCAAGCTCCCGCCGACGAAGAGGAAGCCTCCACAACTCCATCGCCGCTGCAAAAATTCCATGCCCGATTTAAGTCTAGAAGTAACAAGGATGTTGTGGTAACACCTAGGCCTGCCCACAAGAGCGGCAGGTATTCCCCCAAAGCACCGAAAGGGGTGTATAGCAGCAGGAAATTTGTCAGGAGCTCCACCTCTGTACCAGATACAGTTACGGAAACCGAAAGGCCCAAGCCCAGGAAATTTAATATAGAAACGTCTGCACTTTCGACAAAGGTACGTACATAGAGTGAATGGGTTGCGCTTGTAGAGAAACTTCACCTCTCTTTGCCTCATGACAATGGATGAAAATAATATAAAACTTTTTCAAAATGAGTAGTAGAAAGCCTGTAATTGTAATTTTCCATTGATAGTTAGCATTCAGCAAACAATACAACACACAACGGAAAAACGTGAAATATTATTATTTACTATTGTATGTTCTGGCATACAATTTATTTCGCGTATATATTAGGAGAGTTTAGATAGATGTTGCTGGATGGATATGAATTGCCACACAGAGTAGACAGAAAGTACTCAAATTTGATCATTTCGAACCTTTTGAGTAAAATACTACTGCACATATTTTCAGTGATGACAATATTAAGTAATTTCAGTAAAACCTCATAAGATTAATTAAGTTAAAATCAGTTCTACCGAATGTTACTCAACACCGAAAATACTATTGTTGTAATGAAGAACACTGTCAAATACAACAAACTATTTTTCTTGCTATTAAAAATAGTATATTTCTAAATTTAAAAATGTATATTTAATTAATAGCTATTTATGCAACAAGTGCTAAAAGTCGACGTTTATGCACGAAACATGAAAATTACGAAACGAAGCCGAAGGCTGAGTTTCATAACATGTCTCGTACATAAACGACTTTTAGCACGCGTTGCATACAATATTTTATCTACGACCTTAATTTTACCGTTATTAATCTATAAATATCGATTTAACAAATGTTTGCTCCGCATCTAAATACTTTTATCTACAACCACTACTAAAAGTAAGCCTTTTAGCGCTAGCGCGTTTCACTAAAAGCGACGGTTTATAGTTTACCGTGGTTAAAGAAATCAGCTGTTTACTTTTAGCTCTAGTGCTAAAAGTGAAGTGAGGTTATAAAACTACAATTTCGAACTGGAAGTGAAGTTGTAAAGTTATTCTAGTTGCTTCTTGCGTTACAGGTAAAGTGTTTTTGAAATAATTAAAGCGTTATGTAATGAATACACTCAGATGTGGAGTATTAATAAGTACATTTCGTAACTGACCTTGACAGCACTGGCTTCGCAAACATGCGCCCCCGCATGGCCTACTATTTATTATGACATAAATTAGAAGTGTCGTAGATGCAAACATTTGTTAAATCGATATTTATGGATTAATAACTGTAAAATTAAGGTCGTAGATAAAATATTGTATGCAACAAGTGCTAAAAGTTGACGTTTATGCACGAGACATGAAAATTATGAAACGAAGCCGAAGGCATAAACGTCGACTTTTAGCACTTGTTGCATAAATAGCTATTATTCTCAACCTGTGCGGTTTAGTATTTGAATTCTAATAGTAACTTCGATCAGAGACAAGCAAAACTTTATGCAAAAAAAATACTTTTTCTCAAACAATAAAATACAGGGTTTTATGGAAATGAGTGCAAATATTTTAACCCGTAATAGAACTCGCTAAACTGAAAAACTTCTCCATTTATCATTTTTTTCGAAAACGCCCTTAAAATTGAGTTAAAATTCAAAACAACTTTACTCTACAAATGCATACCTGCCTACTTATAATATTTTAATTTAAACGCACAAAACACAAAAAACATTTCTTTCATATTTAAAAAACAAAAACAGTTGTTCATTTTGGTGAGCTCTATCACTGGATCAAATATTTGCACTCATTTTAATAACACCCTGTATAAATAGATTTTTAATTCTAGTTAGTTTTGTTTTAGACGACACCCTGTATGTATCTCTAAACGTTTATCTTATTTTAATTGAACAAAATCACGAACTAGCTTGAAAACATACGTGTTAGGTTTTCCATTAAATTGAATTATATGTGTTCTTTGCTTACTTGAATGTATGTTATTTCCGTTGACATGATATTAAAATAATTACAAACTTTTCAGCTAATGCTCATTAATTCTATACACAAATTGCAATACTTATTTTTCGTTTATTATTACTCACTACTGACGTTGAGTGATCGTTACTTCAACTATATATACACGTGTATTTTGCTGATACTAAATTCAGAAATTTGTTTAAGGAAATATGTTACGTTGAAATTGAATTCTGATATAGTTACTAATTTAAATTTTGATATGTCCCTGGACGTTAGAAGAAGCTGTAAAAAAGCTTTTGTAAAGGTTTTACAGGAAATGTAGTTTAACAATGCCTGCTGTATAGGCAACCTATTGTACAAAAAGGCTGCTTTTGTAGCATATGGAGGAGCCCGTGTTACTGTTAACGGACAGTGATATAGATGCCTACTCACACTTTATTTTGCATATAAGTGCGTATATATTTCAGAAAATATCTCCGACACTAACCAAATTAAAATTACTATTTCCAAATCATACCTAGATTCAACAATTTTGTGTTTAAAGAATGCAATTCAGGTAGGCTGTGCAAAAGTATGTGTCATGACGTTGGGTTATTTTATGTTACAGTTGAACTAATGTCATAGACTTGTTTAATGTTAATTGTAAAGCAAGGAAACAAAACGAAGTCATATGGTATGACCACAAATTATTTTCATCTAGTATGGCTATGGAATAGTTCCTAATTTATAAATGCAAGTATATGTCGCTTAAAAATCAAAAGCAAAGTTTGACATTTAAGTATAAATGTAGTTGTTTTCATAAATTAGCAACTATTCCATAGCCATACTAGATGAATATGTTTATTGATCAAACTTTATTTTATAACCATTTCGTGACCTATATTCGCTTGAAGACATTCCTTATCTTATACGAAAAGTAATGTCAAGTTGACACTGTCAAGTTGAACCTACGTTACCTACTATCCTTGATTTATAAAAATTAAATTAAAAAAATATAAAGTTGATTAGCATTATTGAATAATGGGTTGCATAACTTTGTGGGCGAGATTAAAACATAGAGTATAGTCTTGTTATTCCAACCCGTAGTAGCTTTGTGCTTTCCCCCAAGTTCTGATGTTCCATACATCACAAGAATAAATAAGAGTGCACTAAGTAAGAACATGGTTTTCTATGACTACAACTCAGTTATTTAAGGCAGCGGTTAACAAAATCATTATAGCCCAAATGGTTGCCAACATCCGGAACGGATAGGAACCGCAAGAAGAAGAAAAAGTACTCTTACCTTATATGAGCCTCTTTATCTATTATAAGTCACTACAGATTCATAAATTTGTTCCAAAAGCTTCGTTGCTGGCTGCTAGAACTATCAAATCATCTAGGTTCAGAATTTTTGGCAAAATCACTAGTTCCAATCTTGATATTACAATCCTTAGCCAATTTATACCTTTCCCACAAGTTGATGTTCTGTACATCACAAGAATAAATAATAGTGCGCTAAGTGCTATCCACTTGTTTCAGCCCTGTAGTAATTATAATTCATTACAGATTCGCAAATTTGTTTCCAGAGCTTCGTTGTCACTGCTAGAACTATCAAATTATCTAGATACAGATATTGTGCCAGAATCGCTAGTTCTGGTTTTGTTACTCCAAGCCCTAGCCAGTTTACTTTTCCCACAAGTTGTTCTATACACCACTAGAATAAATAAGAGTGGACTAACTAAGGTTAATTTTGGTTGATCGCTTCAGTTGTTATAAATCATTGCAACTTTGCAACTTTCTTTGCAGAGCTTTGCTGCTAGGACTATCAAATCATCTAGTCTTGTTATTCCAAGCCATACTCGTTTTATACTGCTCTCCCCAGTTATCAATATTCTATATATCAATACAATGAATAAGAGTGCAACAACTGGTCCGTCTTTGAGTGTTTGCCCCTTTCAGTTGTTATAAATCATTGTAAGTTTGGATATTTCTTTGCAGAGCTTTGCTGCTAGGACAATCAAATCATCTAGACTTGTTATTCTAAGCTTTAGTCTCTTTATACTGCTCTCCCAAGTTATTAATATTGTATAGGTACATCACTAGAGTAAATAAGAGTGCATTAAATGCTCCCTTCTTGTTTGACACCTTCAGATGTTATAAATCATTGCAAGTTCGAAAATTTGTTTGTATAGGTTTAAGTATTATTCTTTGCTAGGACTATTAAATTATCTAGTCTTATAACACTAAGTCTTTCTCACTTTGTACTGCTCTCACAAGTTATTGATATTATATATATATATCACTACAAAAACTAAGAGCGCATTAAGTGCTCACTCTTTGTTTGTCTGACCCTTTTGATTGTTATAAATCATTGCAAGTTTGTAAATTTGTTTGCAGAGATTTGCTGCTAGACTATTAAATCATCTAGTCTCGTTATTCTAAGGCTTAGTCTCTTTATACTGCTCTTCCAAGTACCTAATTGATATTCTATAGATACATCACTAGAGTAAATAAGAGTTCTTTATGCACTCCCTCCTTGTCTGGCCCCTTTAGTTTTTATAATGATTGTAAGTTTCTAAATTTGTTTGCAGAGATTTGCTGCTAGGGTTATTAAATCATCGAGTCTTGCTATTCTAAGCATCAGTCGCTTTATACTGCTCTCACAAGTTATTGATAGTCTATAGGTA
>OW679197.1:41964360-42087020 GCA_940337035.1 Agriotes lineatus | reverse complement strand
GTCTTAGTAGTTTAAAGTAAAATATTAAAGTTCGAGTATTTTAAAACTTATTTATGGTATAAAAAATGGAACATTAAAGTCCTAGTACTTTAAAGTAAAATTTTAAAGTTTAAGTACTTTAAAATTATACGTCAGTTGTTGACATGAAATTTTAAATTATTTAGAACTTTTTATTTCATTAAACTTGCAGTATGAAATAAACCGTTGTATTCACCATGAACGAAAAGTGTTTTTAAAGGTCCTCTCAAGTAATTCCGTTCTCGGCTAACGCCTCGACCGTAAACAACTTTCTCGTCCTTTAAAATGTCACTTTTCGTTCTAGATAAACAAACTACTATTTTTAGATATTTATTGATTAATTAAAATAGAAGAATTGAATAAAATTGTGTCTTATACAAGACGATAAAGTTAAATTTTATCGTCTTGTATAATAAATACCTATTTAAACACGTGTAACTAAATGTTAACCTTTTTTTAATTTGATAAATTGATTTGGTTCACTGAATAGTTTCTCAGATACTATCCGTAGTCGAAGTTAAGTAAATTATTTTTGGGGTGGTATCTTTCATGGCAATTGGGTCTGTTTCTAAGCGCAATGGACATTCATGATACCTACTAACCCAAAATGAATTTCACTCTTATATTAATATCACGTATTTTAGGGCGCTTTTGTCATCTTGACAGCGAATAAAGTTTGAAAAAACTTTTCATCAGACAATTTCCCGCATCTCTTATTATCCAATCAAATGCCATGAATTTCCAAAATTCAATCAATCACGTGTTTCACTTGTGATTTTATCAGTTTCTTTTGCCACTTGCATCCGTGGCAACCACCAAATATGTTGTTTTAATCAAGGTGGTATTTCAAAAATGTCATTTGAACTGTCATTGTGCATCAGTATAAATGTCAAAATGAACTGATATTTGGGAAATTGTCCACTAAATGTATTTCGGACACATGATTTTGCTCGGAAAATGTTTTACTCAAGATTTGTTGTTTTTTGGTAATGCCCCTTGACAAACTAACTTTGACAAATTTGAAACTTAGTCTTGTGACATTTCCAAAACAAAATACTTTCGTAAAACATTTTTACAGGAAAAATCATTTGCCCTTAATACCTACATTATTACTGATAAAAAACCGCCTTTCTGTCATGAACGAACTGATTTTAATTTTCAACTTGTGTAATATCATAGGTATTAATATAGTGCATTAAACTGCGCAAACAAACCACACTCGTTCTATTATCTTTCCAAATTACACTCGAATTTTTTTGAATGCAGAATACCTTTACCTTTCTAACGAAAATTGAGTTGCCAGGAAACTTGACGATACAAATCTTCCATAGTAAAGTGAGTCCGGATAAAAATGCCTATTGCTAGTTCCTCAAACTTTTAAAGTCCACAACATTTGTATTGCAATTTGGATCTCTTAAAATATTTTTGGGCAGAATACTGCAGACATTTCATGTTTATAAATAAAAGTAATAAAGGACCATCATTTTTTTAGACTTGAGACGATAATAGAGGACATGCATATTAAACCTGCAATACAACCCGCCGTATCGATTAAAATAATTTGAAAAATCTTCCTGCAAATGTGTTTTTCTTTATCTATCCCTTATATCCTAAGGTGTCAGCTCCTATATCACTTTCGAAACTCTGCACTATTCCGCGCCAATTGCTTAACTTCTATCATACTCTTTCCTCTCTTCTCTACTAGTCCAGTCGTTGAAGGTTTTTCGCTCCGAATTCTTTGAACCTTGACCGATTGACGTAAAATTTGGTGAGTGGTTAGGGGATGGCTCAAGGAGCAAAAGTGACGTAGCGCCGAGGTGCGCTTTTACCCTGAGAGTGGATGCCACCTATTATCGGGAGTGGAAATGTGTTCACTCAAAATAACCCCGGAAACGGATAGACGGACAAATTCTAAGTAAAAACTGTTCTATATAGTTTTTTCGATAGATCGATATTTTTTGAACTATTCGCGATTGAAAACTTAGATTTTTCGTGATAAAAATGTATGTTTTTTGACGGTTTTTCGCGAATAAGTCGAAAACTTCGCGTTCTATCAAATAAGTTGTAATAATAAAAAATAAAGCTTAGAAAACAGGAAACAGATTGGTTGTCTTGTGAATGCTCTAGGTCCAAAGTAAAAGAAGTTATAGCTCGTTGAAGAAGATTTTTTTTTGCAACAACTTGGTTTGAAGTACTCAACGTTGATTAACGAAAAACCGATGCATTTTTCGGGAAAAACTTATAGACAATTTTTTGTAGTGATTGAAAAGACCTTTAAAATGAGCACTGTTAAAAGTCGATTGCATTATAACTAAGCGAGTTACGATGCAAAAACGGTGGGCCACTCGAATTTTTGAAAAAAAAATGAGCGATAAAACTCCACCCATTCTACTGGAATTGATATTGACTATTATCCCTTTACAAATTACTTTATTTTAGTATTACTTATGTAATCCAAAAGTTTGGGCGGGTTAGAATGCGTATTTTTCGAAAAAAATATGATGAAAATGGAAAACGTATTTTTCAAATTTCTTAAAAGAATACCTTATTTTGAAAATACCTAAAACTAAAGAAAAAACGTAAAAAATAATATAGTACAAAAATGTGGATTTTTTCTTAACAAACATTTTAGTTTTTTTCATATTTCTGGTGGAAAAAAAATAACGGAGGTATAAATGTTAGAAGTTTGCATTATAGTGCGCGGACCACCCCTCCCGAGCCTTTCAACCCTTTACTTTTTGAATATGCAAAGTCTGAGCATGTCGAAAAACTTTTGGATTACATGAGTAATACTAAAATAAAGTAATTTGTAAAGGGATAACGGTCAATATCAATTCTGGTGGAATAGCTTGGGTTTTAGCGCTCATTTTTTTTTCAAAAATTCGAGTGGCTCACCGTTTTTGTATCGTAACTCGCTTAGTTATAATGCAATCGACTTTTAACAGTACTCATTTTAAAGGTCTTTTCAATCACTACAAAAAATGTTCTATAAGTTTTTCCCGAAAAATGCATCGGTTTTGTCGTTAATTAACGTTGATTACTTCGAACAAAGTTGTTGCAAAAAAAAATCTTCTTCAACGAGCCATAACTTCTTTTATTTTGGACCTAGAGCATTCATAAAAAAATCCAATCTCTTTGCTGTTTTCCAAGCTTCATTTTTGGTTATTGCAACTTATTTGATAGAAGGCGAAGTTTTCGACTTATTTGCGAAAAACCGTCCAAAACCATGCGTTTTTATCACGAAAAATCTAAGTTTTCAATCGCGAATAGCTCGAAAAATACCGATCTATTGAAAAAACTATATAGAACATTTCTTACTTAGAATTTGTCCCTCTATCCATTTCCAGGGTTATTTTGAGTGATCAATTTCCACCCCCGAGAAGGGGTGGCATCCGCTCTCAGAGTAAAAGCGCACATCGGCGCTATGTCACTTTTTCTCCTTGATACATCCCCTAACCACTCACTAAATTTCACGTCAATCGGTCAAGGTTCAAAGAATTCTGAGGTAATAGCATATTTTTACCTTCAACGACTGGACTATACTTGTTTCATGATGGTATACACCCATGTTAGCCTTGGACCCATATCCTCTTTTCCTCTCTCTTCTTGCCCCAAAGACTCAGCTCGGTTTCCTCTCTCTTCCCATGCGTACCACATGTTGATACTATTTTAGTTGTCTCTTTTGCACTGTCTGAACAAATTGTTTGTTCTTCCCACTACTCGATGTAGGTATTTCATTTCCGCTGCTGATATTTTACTTCCCTGTTTGTCTACGAAAATCAATGTCGGCATATAGATCGACTTGTATAAGTGCAGTTTGGTTTCTTTACTCAATTTCTTTCTGTTAATTAGTATTCTATTTGCCTATTAGTACCTTCTAGATACCTTTGCCGATTATTTCCCCTTCCATTGTTCCATCTTGATTTATTATAACTCCCAGGTAGTAATAGCTTTCTGTTTTTTCTAACTGCTTTTTCTTATGTTTATATCTACTTATTTGCTAAGTTTCATCTGTTTTTCGCTCTCATATTCCAATTTTCCGGTTTTGTATTCAGACCATTATCTATGCTGCTTTTTATTATTTCATTCATTTCTCTTATGAAGAGTAATGGACTAAGGGGGTTTCCATGTTTAATTTCTTTATCCATATTAAAACTTTCAAATTCTAGGCCATGCATTCTTACTATTACCTTTGTTCTATCGTATAATCATCTTGTGTAATTTCTTTTGTATACCCGCTGTTTCCACTGCTGTCCAAAGACTGGACTTTCGTATTGTATGCAAGGTACAATACTTTTCCCTCTTCGACTTTTGTTTCCATTGTTGTTTTTAACGCATACAAATGGTGGTGCGTTTGTCTATTCTTTCTGTACGCTACCTGTTCTTCTTCAAAGTAGTGTCTATATTTTTTGTACACATGGCCCGATAGTTTTTACAATCATTGGTGTTGCCGGTCTTGTAGATTGGTACAATTATGATATGTTTTATCGGACTTTTTCCACTGCCTAGTCTAGGGTGTATATCACACAACGTTTCGGGAGTTTGGTCTACTCTCGTCTTCAGGTATTCCTGGTTAGTCCTGAGAAGGATTGATACTGTACGTTTTACGTAAACGCGTGCCCCCCCGGGGTTTGAACCCTGGACCGCTGATCGCTATGATTACTAGTCTGCCACTCTTACCACTAGGCCACCAACGCGGTTATATATTTTAGTTGTAAACTTATATATATCTTACCGCTGTATGCGCAGTAAACTATTTTTGTAATTCTCTGTGCAGTAGTGGCATCCAAATGGGTTTTAGTTCTGCGCTAGCCATGTGCTAATATACACCCTAGACAGTGGAAAAAGTCCGATAAAACATATCATAATAGACCACTGCCAAAAAATGACATTCAGAGAACTGGTATATATTCTCTTCCCATTAATTGGGTGGATTTTCTCCCCTCCATACTTTACCATTTCAAGTTTATTTGATCTTTTTCCGCCGATTCTCTTTATTTTCGCCTATTGTTCTTCTTCGGTGGAATTACTTGGTTTTCTTCTACTTACTCTCTCAATTTTTTTGTTATGGCACGTCTTCCACGTTCTTCCAGTTTATCGACCACAGTTACAGTTTCTTCTTTATCATTTTTAATACTCCATAGCTGTTTACAGTATTTACCCCTCAAACTATTGACAGTCGCCCAAAATTTTTTCTGTCTTGTCTCTTTTGCTTCATTTTTTTGTGATATAGTGTTGTCTATTTTTTTTTTCTTTTTGTTTGTAAATACCTTTTCAATGCTGTTTTCTTTTATTTAAGTTTCTCTTTACGTTCTTCGTTCCATCATCTCGTTCGTTTCGGTTTAGGGTTTATTTTGCTTTTTCCACAAGTTGACTTTGCTGCTTCGAGGATCGTTTCTTTCAGTCTTGTCTATCTTTGTTCTGCTGTCCAATATAGACCTAGTTATTGTTCGCGTATTTCATATTGTTACAATCCTATCTCTAAGTTATTGCACCTATTGTAAATATTAAATACACAATTTTTCTCTGTAAGAACAATTAAATTGGTTTCCAAGTGTGTAATGTTTCCATAGCTGCTACAAAGGATTGTGTTATATATCGTGTAACTTCTACTAAAAACAAATATGAAAACACATATACATTCTCTGAACAATTCACAAGTTGTAAGAACACAAATATTTCAGTAATATTCAGTATAAATGTTTGTGCAGCTGAATGTAATACAAAACATGATTTATCAACATAATGGGAGATTTATTATCATGGTGACCACGATCATCTGACATAAACTCCTGGAATTTTTTGTTATAAGACAATATATGAGGCAGTATGTATATTCAGCAGAAATAAATAATGGTAATAAACTAATGCAAAGGAATAAGGAGCTGCAGAAGGTTTTTGTAATTGCCATTGCACTAATTAATGATTTTTCCCGCTGCTGATCATGTAAGTCAGTTGTACAGCCTTAGTAACAAAACGTGTAAGTCGGTGATTATATTTGTTTGCTGCTTTTTTTGACAACGGAACTTAATATTATTATTAAGTTCCTAGGATAATAAAATTAGCAAAGCAAGATGCAAATTTAGACGTTTTGTTTATAAATTGCAAGTGTTTATGTGACATGGGACACTCACAGTTAACACGACTCACAAAAACTAATTCTGGTGACAGGTGACAAACCAAACCATTTTTTTCAAAAATCTAGGAAAATTTCGATAAGCAGTGGGAAAAATATAATAAGATAACTCGGAATGTATCGCCTATTAACATTTTCGTCAGGCAAAGTCGCGGCTTGTACTTGCCTACCTCAAATGCTAATAGGTCCTTACATTCCCTGTTACTTAAATAGCTATTAAAGAGGATCCACATATTTTGCTCTAACCAGTATTGTTATTCAGCTAGAAGAAAAAAACAGCTATATCATCTCCATCTCCATTTCAGTGATGCTGCGTATCATGTAACAACTATCAAGTTTTTTATTTTATTTTTCAAAAGTAGTGTGCTTTAAAACTTTGTATTCAATTGTCTCTGATGCTCACACCACGGAATGGCACATATGCTTCACTGTTGTTGCTAATTATCCTTGAATTTGATACATATTTATAACTCTTATTAGTTTTATATACTTCCGTGATTGAAATAAGCACAAAAGATCAACAAATATATGAGTTATTCTTTGTGAATTATTAATCAATAATTGTTGACTGGATTTTAATTCCACCGGTGTGTTACATCATCCCCTTTGCTGGTTTAATTATTTCTATTACCTTCATTTACTGGTACATATTCTACTAGATTATTAAAACAGTTTTTACAAAAGGGGTGACCTGTTTCACACCATATTGGTAAAACTAAAGTTTGTAGTTCTTGTAAATAATGTAAGTTTGCATAAGCTGTTTTCAATTTTTTTTTAACTTAGATCGAGGTCTACCTTTTTTGTCCATTTGTTCCTGTAGGTCGCTAACGGGGTTTCTATAAATATTTTACAAATTCTTCTTACATGAATTAAAAAACAAAAAAAGTCATATTTGACTATTAGACTATTAGCAATCAATTTGTGTCTGTTTCCATAGAAGTGTGTATTAGCCATTGGTTATTTGCTTTCCCTGTTGTGCATAAGCCCCAACAAGTTGATATATCATGTTATGCATTACGTTCAGTGGCACATCTTTCAAAATAATCCGCAACAAACATTAACAGTGAATCTTACTTAAACATTCGTGTTCCTACAGTATATAAATAGTTCGGAGAATGTACGTTTGTTTTTATCTTGTTTATTGTCATGGCTTCTGAGATGTTTATGTTAATACATTCAACATTTTCTGTTAAACGAAATAAGCATCTAGTTTGATTTACCAAACAATGCAATAAGGCTAACAAAGCACCCTGTACATATAAAAATAGGCCCATTGTAATGTTTGCTGACTGGAACTATCTCCGGAAATCTGCCACTGCATTTGCCCAATATTAAAAACTTTCGAGGCTTCTTTAAAATTTTAGATAAGTAGATAAAAAATTGAAAGCATTAAAAATACCTTAACGCTAGTAGATCATAGGTTTTTATATGTCTTTAGTAGAAGTCACTTGATATACAACATAACCCTCCCTGGTGTAGTAGCTATGAAAGCGTCACATATTTAAACTGCTCTTTAAATGTTTCGACAAAGCAAATTTATGTACGTAATATTTACAGCAAAATTTTTAAACATTTTTTTATAGGGAGTAGGCTTATAGTGGGGGTTGCATGACCATGTCCTTAATTATCGCCTGAAGGAAAAAAACTGTTCAGCTGAGGGAATGCTTCTTTATTACATGCATCATATATAAGTTTCACGATCATTGAAATACCAACTTAAGTGCAAAAAACGGTCAAAATGCTTACTATGATTTTTCGAACGGCAAAAACTTGCACTAGAGTAAGATGGCAAATGTATGTTGTGTAGAATTTTAGTATACAAGAATTTTCTTCCTATAAATGATATAAGAACATTTATTAGAATTTCTGAAGAAAATACATAACCTTAAAATAGTTTTACATTTTTAAAATTTGAAAAAATTTTTAGACAACGCTCGAAACGAGCCAATAACCATTGGTTGCTGTTCCGGACGTCTATGAGACCACATAAAGACAGATTATAGCACATCAACATCCTACAGAACTGTATACAGTTTTGAATATGTTATTATAAATTATAAAGACCATGTACAGATATTTACTTTAAATATTTGTTATATGTAGGTGATATTGGCGTTTATAGTGCAGTAAGTAATGGACAGATATTGTGTAATAAAGCTTTCAGATTATGGTTTTCAACCGAATGTATTTTGCGAACCTCTTACTTGCTGCTGCCAATACCACATTAATTATTATTCTTCTTAGGCAATAGTTAATGTTTCTAACGTTTTTAATGCTTTAACACTACCTCAAGTCTGAAATTTACTGCAAACGTATTTCATGGAGATTCAAATGAGACTTCCGCCTTTGTGACGTTTCGAATCACTCTCACACAAGTTTTTCTTCATTAGAAACACAGGCTTACAAATTATCTAATCGTACGTTTATTATCCTAATTAGTACTACACCTGCCCATTAGGTAAGCTTCTCCCCTAAAAAATCGAAAAATAATTCCTTTTAAATTATCATCACAGCATTAGTGTCTAATAGCAAACTAGAAAGCGAACAATGCACTCAGAATTGAACAATAACTAATTGAAGCATTAAAACTCGATCTAATTACGACTGGACATAAAAGTAGGAGAGTTTGCTTTAAGCACGTACGGAATTACAAAACACGCTCATGCGTTCGCTTTATGGCTGCGATTAAAAAATCATTTTGAGTGAAAAAGCACATGATCAGGAAGCATTTCTTATCTTCATTGCGTAATTAGATTTGTCGAAACACTTTCTGTCCTAAACCGGTATATCGAGCTTAATTTAGGATTTCGTTGCGAAGTTCACATACGGAAATGCAACGAAAGCCTGGCTGCAATTCTGTTGCATTTAAAAAGCTGTTAACATTTTCAAACTTGATCGCAGAGTCATTATCGAGGGAGAACAACAAAAAGGCTGAAAAGGCTAGAAGCCGGCCAGTCGCTTGCTCAGACGCCAGTTTTTACTGTATAAGGAAGTGTTACAATTCGTGGATCATGTAGTGCACTAATTTAATATAACCTGTGACTTTTACAAAACTCATGATTCATTATGCACATGGACACACTTCACTCCTGATTTCGTATCCGTCTCTTATCAAGGCCGCTTAGCTTAAGCTCTAATTAATGTGTAGCCGTGTGTGAAAAATCTTCGCTGCCCATCCTATATGTGGTCCAAATTGAAAATTTCCAAACAAAATGCAAGTTCAAGATCGCGCAACAAACCTAGCAATTTCGCAATTGAATAACAGACGAATCGGCTTTGTTCAAGGGTCCTGGGTCAAGGCCGATCCAAGCAGGCGATGTTTCTATCACGAAGCCTACTGAGAAAGCCGTGACTTCTTTCACTGCTTCCTCCACTCTCCAGTCTTCTGCAGCCTCCGAGGCATCAGACGTTGAGAATGTCGTGAATGGAGTAAGTTCCTGATCTTTCAATATTATCTAAATCAGTTACTACCATTATTTCAAGCGAAGTATAGGTATAGAGAGATATTTCTCTTACACAATTGTATCTACACTGTAGCTCAAATTAAAGGTGTAGGTACATATTTAGGAAGGGTTCAATATATTTTTTGTTTTTCAGCCAGTTTTGTTGATTTTTGGATGTAGGGTAGTTGCAGATTTCTGATAAGGGTTTGATAAAGAAAATTTTTATTTGCATGGTGAACCAAATTTGTTTTCTAGTTTTTGTGGAGCGGTGCATTTAAGGTCATTCCAAAGGTATATGTGAAATCTGGAGGATGTTATATTTTTCCTTTAAAACCGCCACTGTATTTCATTAAACTAATTAAAATGTCAAATTTAAGATCATGGATAACTTGTTTCGAATGTTTAAATATTCAATAGGAGCAATTTTTGCTTTCAAATTGTAAGAGCTCTAAACGGAGGAATAGAATTGTATTTTTCGAAAGCATTCGAAGAGTTTTGTGTGTTTTAACATCATCTAGATTGAAGGATAGGAAGAGGATCCTCACATATATCCTTGACCTTAAATACACCGCTCCACAAAAACTAACATTCCTTTTGGTCCACCCTGCAACTTAAATTTGCCTTTGCCAAACCATGATTAGAAATGTTGCAACTACCCTGAATTCAAAAATCAATAAAATTAGCTAAAAACAAAAACCAATTCAACTTCTAAAAAATGCAGTCCTTTAATTTGAGTTAAAGTGTATATATTTGATAGTCGTACATAATGTATCAACTACTTGATTCGTCAATTATGTTGTAGTATATTAAGTTACAAGATCGGAAAGTGGCGTAGAACAAGGCGAGAAATAGTTAGAAATACGAGGCCCGAAGGGCCGAGTATTTTTAGTTTACCTGTTCCAATAAGGCACAAAGGCACTATCAACTTCTAAAAATAAAAATTCCGGCAAACATTACAAAAATATTGTTTCACTAAATAATGTGGGTCATCTTGTTTCTATAATAACAAAATACAAACTAATTTTCTATAATAGTCCTAGTACCGTAATAATTTATAACGGACCTGTTATTTTGCTATTGTCATAGTAACAACTAACGAACTTAAAAACAAGTAAAATTAAGTTCATAACACAAAAACATTTGTTGTTCAGTGCTAAGGACCGGAGAAACTACAGAGCGGTGGTGCAGCGGTTTAATAGAAAACCAGTTTTTAAACCAACCACTTAGGTGGCCCTATTTTAATAAAAAATATTTTTGAATTGTTCAATTGGAATTGTATATAAAGAAGTTACAGAAGAATCATTTCTTTAATGAAGAAATCGCAAAAATCATCATTTTTGCTAGGTCGAATAACGGTTGTTGAGTGTTCATAGTCGTGTACAAAATAAATAAAAACTTAATGTTTTTTTATAATAGTGAATTAGTCAAACGAAACACTTAGTAATGTGAAATACGTGAATTCGTACAAATAAAAGAAAACATAACAGATTTTTTACTCAGACTCTTTACTCACACGGCTAGAAAGACCACCTAACGCACCTGTTTATCGTTGCATTATGAAGGACACAATGACAACAGGGCAAAGCGACCCGATCGATAGAAACGTTACACACGCAGGCATGCACAGCACACGTTTACATATAAGAATTTCTCAACAAATATGACTGCCATGCACATAGTCAAAAAGCTTATTTCAACTGGCAGTGTTTTGAACAATAAGAAAAACAAAGAAGCATCAAGAAAATTATGCTGTCTAATACCATTGAGACGAAGATCATATATAACGTATTCCCCGATTAAGTTTAACATACCCATGATGACCCAAAAAGTTTGTAATTGTATTTTCATAATTGGAAGATCGTTCCTGCTTGCCGTGAAACTTATTTTGCCCATAATTTCGTTTCAGTGTAAATCAAGTAGGTACTCCTTGATAACTCAGCAATAACTTTTTCGGTTTCATGTAAAGTACTATAATCATTAAAGATATTGCAAAAGCTTATAAAGGCAAGTTGCCGGAAATGTTCTTAAATACTAGTATGTAAAATTTGGAAAATATTGCTTTTGTTTAAGTAAACAGTAAGAACATGAAAATAGTAAACTACGTATTTCCAATTTGTCATACTGCATTCAAGTTGCTGAGAAGATTTCCGAAAATTTTTCTTAATAAACTATTGCAGTATTTCACTTGAAATCAAGTATTCATTTTGATAATTCAGCAATAACTGTTTCGGGTTTCGAGTTGTACTGTAGTTATTAAAAATATTGCAAAAGTTTATTAAGAAAATTTGTCGGAGATCTTCTCAGCAACTCGAATGCAAAGTTTGTAAAAGATCGCTTAATTTAAAATACTGCAGTATGGTAAATTTGAAATACGTAGTTTACTGTTTTCATATGTCCACTGTATTTTGTCAAACATAACCAATTTTTTTCAAATTTTACATGCTAGTATTTGAAAACATTTCCACCAACTTTCCTTAATAAATTGTTGTCCTATCTTTAATAATTATATAGTACTTTATATGAAACCGAAAAAGTTATTGCTGAGTTATCAAAGAGCACTTGATTTCAACTAAATTGAAATTATGTGCAAAATAAGTTTCAGGGCAAGCAGGAACGATCTCCAAATTATGAAAAAACAGTTCCAAAATGTTTGCGTCATCATACGTATGTTAAACTCAGTCGAGGAACACGCGGTATATAAGTCGACTCAAAACCTTCTATGACGTTTTTCGGAATCCAATCTCCATTCGTATCTATTTTCCCATAGGTTTTCTTCAAGATCTCGTTTTCTTATTTCTCTATCTATTCCTTCTCTCCATCTTCTTCTCGGTCTTCCTCGTCTTCTTTTTCATTGTGGTGTCCATTTTAGAATGTGTTCAGGTAATCGTTCCTCAGACATTCTTTGTATATGCCCGTACCATATACGTTGTTTAATTCGTATATCTTCTACAATTTATTGTATGCGTCACTCCCATTATTTCCTACATTCGTTCGTTTGGAATTTTTCTCTTCTTGATGTTCCTGCTGTTCGTCTCCGGTAGTCCATCTCGGTCACGAACAACATTTTTTCAGATCTGATTTTCAATTGTCAAACTTCTGACCTGTACGTAATTATATTATTTATTATAGTTTTATAAATTTTCTTCATATTGTCCTTAGAAATCTTTTCATCCCATATATATACTTCTTTTGCGATAAAGCTTTTCGGGCGTATCTCTTTCTACGTTAAATAGCTTCATCTAATATACAATTATGTGTTATCTCTAGTCCAAGATATTTATATGTTTCGCACTGTTTAATCCGTTGCCCGTTTTCTAGTATCTACTAGCTATTGCTGTAGTCGGCTGCTGTACATGTATTCAGTTTTTCAGCTTTCTTGTCATATACTATATACTCATACTTATATACGAAGATAAAATTACCTTAATATTAGTAAGTCCAACTTGCAAAAGATTTATAAATCACAGATGGCGAATGCATTTAAACCAAAATCCGTGCAGACTCTTAAGGATGGAATCGAAACCCGCAAGTTCCACTATTGTTTGACCATCAAAGAAAAATGCATCGAGCAGATAAGTTTTTACAAAATTATTGTATTTTTTTATAAAACTTCTTACAAAATTGTCGATATTTATCTAAAAAAAATTGATGAAGAAACACCGAGGGAATGCGCGTATCTACACTTTTTTCTAACTCCGGGCGCTTTTTCAATTAATAAAAATATCGACACGTAATACCTACCTTTGGAAAATAATGAGGAAGTCTGTAATTGACAATTTGCGACTTATTTTCGTATTCTAAGTAAATTCAGTTCACGTATTAGGAAATGAAATAATACTACAGGGATTAAATATAGATTGGCCACCTTACAGTACTAAACAACCGTTCACCTGTCCATGTGGTTACTGGTAGAGTTAGGGCAATTTACAAACCTGGTTTATTCGCTAGAAACATAAAAAAAACATTTTTCTGAGAAAAGCTGCACCAGATCGGTGTCTTTTAATGACATTCCAACACTCGTTCTCTCCCAAATATAGTACCACAATTGACTTCCTTCCTAAATGTTATCTATTCAAGATTCAAGAATCAATAATAAAATGTTGTTTGGAAAAATTCATTAATTTTGAACGGTGAAATTCATCAGCGAGAAACCTGGTCTATGTTCGTTGGAAAACCTTTCCTGGAGTTTTTAGTTAATAAATACAAATAAGGCATCTCGACGCTTCTTCTAAGATACTCTTCTGGAGTACTTAGTGGATAATCATCGCTTAAAGCCTGACGAACACATTTACTGGTAATTTTAACTTCAATATTTAGGCCATGTGATTGAAGATTATTTTGAAACCATATTCTGTTTTGTTTCGGTCTTTATTCAAATGTTGCTCAACTGCTTGCATATTATTGGCAATGGATTTCAACACAAAAGCATTGAATCTACAGCTGATTCAAAGAGTTGACTCTCTTTTGTTTTTATATTACTGTTACTCGTTGAATCAATAGTAATTTCCTCTACTTTAGAAACTATCTCTTTAAAATTTTGGAAAAAAGTAATAATGCTTTTGTATTTCAGAGACCATAGTTTTTCACAAAAAAGGGAAATAATCGTTACCACATTCCTCCGCTCAGGGATCTCCCGAAAAAAATCTATTATTTTTTTATCGTTCCTATTCTGTTTTGCACTTAAAAAACATCAATGAAGTCATTAATTACTTTTGATACTTTCAAAAATTTTAGATTTAAAACTTCCATTTACGGGGGAAGTTCCATTTATTTTACATATTTTTTAGAAAATTATTGCGTTGTAAGCGTTACTAGAAATTACATTCGAGCCAATATTTCTAACATTTTGCTATGAGCCAGAATTTTATATTCTGGACAACTTGAATTCATAATATCTTTTTGTAATATGAATGGATAAGGTATGAGAAAAGTGTTGACTGCAATAGCCGTGTTGATTCAAAAAATTCAAAATATGCGAAAATTGAATTTCAACCCTAACTGGGCTGAATTTCAAAGTAGAAGTTTAAAATGCAATTGATTTTTCGGCAATACCTCTCGTAACACCAGTCCTGGTATACGTTGTATTGTATCAAAATAAAATTTGAATATACATCACATAATGCTAAATAGAATGCAAACAGTGCTACAGTTCTACCACTATAAATGAATATTTTACAAATAATTGAATTTTTCTACATTTTAGATGAGTTATTTCACAATATTAAATACAAGAACTACTTTATGTTATTGATATCAATTAATATTAATAATAAATAAAGAAGGCAATAACAGCTTTACCTTTTCAGTCACTTGTACTAAATATGCATCCCATATTTTAGTGCTTAAGTATGTATACATCAACTTTGAACATAAAGCTTTATTATATGTTTTCTTATGTTGGCACATACTTATATAAGAATAAACTTAATACTGAACCTCGCTATATTTCTATTATAGTCTATAAAACAATTGTAGATAGAATTTCAATGTGTTCGAAAACCCTTCATTACCTTAAATCTATTGTAAACTGCTTATGAAAGTGTTACATTTAAATAATACAGTTTGTTAGTGTAACTATAAATTTTCTGGTTGTTCCGTTCTCTTGTTTTTGAAAGGCGTAACACCATGACATTTAAATTTTTCCTGAAAAAAACATGTGATATTACAATATTAGTACCAAAGTTTTATTACTGTTTCTCATGAGTAGTTCAAGGCGTTGAAACCACATCATAATAATACATATCAATCTTGGTTTAGTAATTAAGTAATTTCCTTGCTTACCAAGCCTTTAAATCAAATAGAATCCGAGCAGCAATTACAAATACTCATGTTCGGCTACAAGTTTTTTACAGATGAAGGACACGTCTACTATTCTATTTCAAAAAAATTTAATGATGGTAGCAGTGGCGTCATTGTAAATATGCTTTTTTAAATTAATAAAACGACTGTTCCTATTTAAAATGTTTATTAAACATTTGCATAACCCACTATTAGCTAATGGCATTGGAGAAAACTAATTGATACTAAAACCACATATTTGGGTTAGCATTCTTGTTTCTTAGCGGTATCTTTTATTTCGTAATTGATTTAGTATTTCTCATGGATCAAGGTATCATTCGTAGTTTCTTTAAAATTTATTTTTAAAGTTGCTGAGTTAAAAGAGTGCAATAGCTTTCGGAGAGAGTAGCATTTCATCTTCACCAGGTCAGTAAACGTCAAAATTAAATATAATAAACCGTCAGCCTAGAGCAATATCCCGTTTGTTACGACGAAAGCATTTGCATACTGAAATAGATTGACGGGCACGAGTAGTTGTATAACACTGTTACTATTTTAGAAACTATTAGAATGTAGAAAATGGGAAGAAAAATCATTCTATTGGGTGAAAATAAGTCCTTAATCTCCTAACAATCTTGTGGGCTCTTGCTATGTTAGTAAATTAGTGCATTTTAAAGAATTATTAACGTTTAGTACATTTCGTATGAACTGTGTGCGTGTTCAAATATTTCAACAATTCCATAGAGGTGCCCCATTAAATATCTACAACGCCCAGAATTCTTTAAATGCAAATTTAAACAAAAGCATGCGAGCCTTTGTTATTGATATCACGTTTTATAGTTCAAAGTCAAACTAAGACAACTACCTTGAAACCTAAACTTGTTAATGTTTAATGATTGATTATATTGCATCGAATCTTTGTGATTCTGCGCTTGTGAATTGCATAACGTTTTAATTGGCGTTTATGAACTTACTGAAAACGAATTAAAGACATATTTTACACCATTCATGCAATAGTACTAAATAGGTACAGTTTATTCTACGAACCGTGTAGGTAATACACTAAATTAATCATCTGTTCCGTTTCTATGATGAGTCTAATTACCACTTTCATTTTAAGACTGAATTTTGGTGATGCATGAAGGCTATACGTTGAGAAAATATTACTAAACCACTTCTAAATAGTACCCTTTACATATCTAACTTTCGCAGTTGTTGCACAAGAAAATTAACAGAACTTATTCGTGAGCAATTTAAGAATTAAACTTTTCGATTACTTAACACACCGTTTTGCCTCCTTGAACAGTATCTACAAGTACTTGTAAATGTGTCTTCCAATTGCTCACTTATAATCTCGCTGCCTTATATTTCAAATTTCATCTAAATTAAAAACAAATGTGTAGTAGTATTAGATAAGAAATGTACTTAACTATGGATACCCAATATCAAACTCCTATCAACTGCTATTGCATTCAGATTACCAAAATTGTAAATACCTGAGATCGATTAGTTAAATTATAGCTCCCCACAATCTTGTCATATTGTTAGTAACAAGAGTGCTATTATGAAAACTTTGGTGGAGTTAAATTACAGTTGGTATAATTTTAACATAAGTATTACACCAAATAAGGAAAAATTTGTTTTATTTTGACTTTAAAATAGTCTTTTATCTCCTTGTTATGACCACACTTAGTATTCGCAACGCAGACAAACTATAATTATTAAATAAGCATCAAAAGACAAGGTGAAACTCATGAACATTTAATGTAAGTCCTAATCTAGAGAAAGTTAATTAACTGGTTGGTGGCAACTTAGTCACATAATTTATTATTTTCTTGAGCTATTATATTTCACTAATTCGCCAAAAGGTTAATTTTATGCATTCTAAACAATGATTCAATTTGGATAAGAAATATCAAGGTTGTTTGATGCAATTATAATTTAAACTGTGAATTAGAGATGAAATTTAAAGAGCTGCAAAGAGCTATCTAGCAGTTACAACATTGACGTAAATACATTTGAACTTTTATTTGGTCTTAATCGTACATGTTGCAAGATTTACCGAATGCATTTGCAATGGCTCGCTCATTTTTCCATGATAAAACTGTCCCACGTCTGCCATTTAAGCCTTCTTACTATCTTATAAATGCAACGTATAAATCCAATAGAGGCGAACTAGGTCCATTTACGGTAACGTGATGGTACAGTTACCTTGGAATGCAGTAACTTTTCATTCCATAATTAGATAATATTTCATTCATTGTCTAAGTCTCAATCAAGTGATGGATATGTGACAATTATTTTTAATTCAACCGAAAATGTATATATTCTGGGTTACAAAATTTAGGAAAGTTTCTTAAATTTAAAATCTGTAAAACACTCTTTTGGAATAAATTCTAAAAATATTTCAGACTAAAAGTAAAATCAATCCTAACTCGGTATATGTATACAGGGTATTCTTTTTACTCCGTTTTTCGATTATAGCTCTATTGTTATACAGATCAAAAGAATCGCATTAAGTAAGAGAATATTTATAAGAGCGAAGTGTTGAAAATTAGTAGTATATACAGGGTTTTCTTAACCGAAGCCTCTTTGGGTCTTGTATTCTACCATACATGTATTGCCCTTAAATGTAGTGGTGCCAAGTTATAGTTTTTAAGCTATTTTTTGGTCAATATTAACAGTTCATTTAAATTTCAATATTTTCCTCATCAATTCTTGATATTTCACTAAAAAGCCAAGCCAAGCTAAGATTATTTTATCCAAGCCAGTTTTTTCAAATGGAACATTCTATATTGTATAATAGGTGTCAATAAAGTATTTATTTTTCTTTGTTTTGATAAATAATAAGTCTACTTTCGTCTTCAACATTTTTTAAATGATCGCGATTACAACAAATGAGACTTTTTACACTTTACCAGATGGCTATGCTTTTTCAGGAGATTTTGACTTTTTAAAGTTATTTTTAAATTTCTATACCATAAGAATAAAATGCCTGATCGTCAGTTAAAGCTAACTCATTTCTAGTTTAGTTTTCTCAGTAAAGGAAAATTATTAGAAATGAAAGAAAACTAAGCGCATTTATACAACAAAATAACAATATTTGTTAAAATTCTGACTTTTCGTTCTCTAGTTATTAGGCCAAAATTATCAAAAATATTTCTGGTAAGGGTACTAGATTTACAAAGCATATCAAATTAATATAACATAACCTACACACTTATAAAATATTTTTATATTCCACTGATTTGTTATTTGTTGTATATCAAAGGTATATCAAACAGTCCATAACGCCCTAGGGCTTAAAGAACGGGCGCAACGATAACGCCCGCTCATTATGTCCTCTCATAATGAGCAGGCCTAATCATTACTCCCGCTTTTAATATCAGTTTAAATTAAAATACTTCTAGCTAAAACATCACTTACATTTTTAGGAAATAGCATCAAATGATGGAGTAGATATTGCAACAAAAATGTAAAAAAATGACAAAGAAGATTTAGAATGAAACACAGGACACAAAGAGTTTTCAGTTGCGACAAAAAAATACAAGGTGTTTCATTTAAAGAAAATTCGCTTCTATGCACGGCGCTTTTTTGTTACTAATTTTAATATCTGCCTTCTTTAATCTCATTGATATTCTCTCCATCGGATAACTATAATGCTATATTGGAAAAGCGGAGTATTAAACACATGTTTTAAATAAATTCATTAACTTTTTACATCCCTTGTCTAAAAAATAAAGGCAGTATTGTAATCGAGAAAAAATCACCTTCCAATATTTCTTCAGATCTTCACGTTTCAGGGTCCCTAGACGACGAAAAACAGGTTTTCTCAGTTCTGCCTGTTTGTTGCCGGTATAACTCAAAAATTATTTGTTGAAGGAAGACGATATTTTGCACGCATATTGCATGTCTTCCTGGCATCACACCGAGACAACTTCAGTAAAATATTTACAGAATGAGCCTTTTCAAAAATACAATTTTTCCAATTGTTGCTTTAACTAAAGAAATATGAAAGTAATATTTTGCATATAGCTCAGGTTTTCACCCATAATAAACAGTGCATATGTTAAACTCAACATATTCAGGGTGAGCACCTTAAAAAGTAAATTTTTGATTGTTTTTACTTTAACTAAGAAATAGGTAAAAGTAATAATTTGCACATCCCTCAGGCTTTAGGCTTGACGAAAATAGAACCCAACAAATACAGGGTAAATGTAAAAAAGTCAAAAAGGGGCAATACTAAGTGCGTTCTGTTTAATACCGCGGAGCATCGCAGAGCCGGGAGAGGTTCTCGATCGGCTCGTGGATCAGTCGGGAGGAATTAAAATCGCATTCGCAGGCGCTGTAGTTCGAATCCCATCGCCTGTAATATTTTTTATATGAAATTGATTTAATTCGCATTACCAAGTGTTAGTATTATTACGAATGTGAAGATATTTTACCCTTATGTTCGTTTGCTTTTTAAAATTGTTTAGTGACAGAACATCCACTTGCAAGAGAAGTTCTGTTTACAGTTAACTATTTCTTGGAATTTTTCTAATAGAAGAAAAAATTAAATAAAAATGGCAAGTGAGTAAGGGAATATCCTATATTCACTCTCACAGGCTTAATAACTATATTAGTTTTCATATGTACCAGGTTTGATGGAAAAATATCCAGACTGTGCACGCAACTGAATACACAGTAAATGGAGAGGGGAGTTAGCGACATTTATAATCTGGCCAAGTTAAATTAAAAGGCCGCTGAAACGACTTAAAAACAATTTTATTATATTTTACATAGCATGACATTAAACATTATCTAAGGATGCGCTGGCAGGAAGCTACACGTAGAGTTTTTAAGGTTGCAAAGTAAGCGATTCAAACAAATTGAGCATGGAGCTGTTAATATAACTATCATCTTTTATGAGTCAAGTGCCGGTACACCCGTCATGCTCAGTTTTCTATTCGAAGATTATAGTGATTTTTGTAATTTCATTGTCACGGCGGTTTTTAAGATAAACCTGAGAGAAGATCGGATTGCCTGAATTTGTAAAGATACTTTAAAAATTCTTATTTTAAAAAACGCTTTTTGAGAAGAGATTTGATCAAGTATTCCCAATTGTTTAGACTCTTTAAAGAAGTCAGAACTTCAATAAATATAAGACAAGGCAGTGCAGATCTTCAAATCAAGCTGCCGATTTGGTGATTTTATACATATATGAAATTCATCTTCACTAGCTAGACACTTCTTATGCCTGAAACTAAAGATTGTGTTAAAGGGATGTATATTTTGATCAAACCTCGTATGAGTCTGTCCAATCCTAATACTTAAAAATTTGTGAAACTGAAATGTTATTTAAAAGAAAGTAATAAAGATATCATCACTAAATATGACTTAATATTCTTCTCATTGTGCTAGTCATATAAAATCGACAGAAATATAGTAAAAGCAAGGACATTCGGCGTAGACCAATGTCCGTTATTTAATTATATGGTTAATAAAAATTTATTTTTAGTATAGATGCGTCCAATATTAGCTACAATACTACAATAAAATAATGAAAATGGATTTGTATAAATCACTTTTATTGTGCCTTAATTACCATCAAATACGCAAAACAGTTACACTGAAAATGTCCAGTGTTAACAAATGTCGGCTAGGATAAAAAATTATACTTTTGTGTAGTTAACTGATCTCGTCAAAAAACCGTTATACCCGATTTCCATATCATTGCAGGCATCAGTTCAACAAAAGCATTTTAACAGTACGCGGATATGAACACGCATAAAAATTGGACCACTGTAGAGGCCAGAACCTTGACGAATTATCTCAGAATTAAAATCAAATCCACAAACGAACAAGCAATTGATTTCAAACTCATTATATAAGTATCCAGCGAATAAGAATTCCTTTTCACTCTCATTGTAATTTAGGATGAAGAAACTAACCACAAATCGGAATCGGAAAGTACGACCATTGCCGCTTCAGCGAAATTTCCACGTCCACGATTTTCTCCTTCGACGAAGCTACCGAAAGCAGGCGAAAACTCCCCAGAGGTGACGGGAAAATCGGGATCCGATCGCCCCGCTTTCCCTCGTAAGTACAAACCGGGAAAATCCAAACCTGCAACCACCACGCAAGCTCCCGCCGACGAAGAGGAAGCCTCCACAACTCCATCGCCGCTGCAAAAATTCCATGCCCGATTTAAGTCTAGAAGTAACAAGGATGTTGTGGTAACACCTAGGCCTGCCCACAAGAGCGGCAGGTATTCCCCCAAAGCACCGAAAGGGGTGTATAGCAGCAGGAAATTTGTCAGGAGCTCCACCTCTGTACCAGATACAGTTACGGAAACCGAAAGGCCCAAGCCCAGGAAATTTAATATAGAAACGTCTGCACTTTCAACAAAGGTACGTACATAGATAGAGTGAATGGGTTGCGCTTGTAGAGAAACTTCACCTCTCTTTGCCTCATGACAATGGATGAAAATAATATAAAACTTTTTCAAAATGAGTAGTAGAAAGCCTGTAATTGTAATTTTCCATTGGTAGTTAGCATTCAGCAAACAATACAACACACAACGGAAAAACGTGGAATATGATTATTTACTGTTGTATGCTCTGGCATACAATTTATTTCGCGTATCTATTAGGAGAGTTTAGATAAATGTTGCTGGATGGATATGGATTATCACACCGAGTAGACAGAAAGTACTCGAATGTCATTTCGAACCTTTTGAGTAAAATGCTACTGCACAGATTTTCAGTGATGACAATATTAAGTAATTTCAGTAAAACCTCATAAGATTAATTAAGTTAAAATCAGTTCTACCGAATGTTACTCAACACCGAAGATACTATTGTTGTAATGAAGAACACAGTCAAATACTACAAACTATTTTTCTTGCTATTAAAAATCCGGGTGTCTTAAAATGAATTACATCTAGTATGCTTTGAATTTCTCATAATGCAGTCTAAAATTTTACTTGAAATTGGCAAGACTGTAAGTCTATGTGAAATTCAAGATTAATATGTTAGGTTTTGCTTCAATTTGTGTCAAAACTGACGCAAAATCTAACCTGCTAACCTCGAATTTGACATAGACTTACAGTCTTGCCAATTTCAAGTAAAATTTTAGATTGCATTATGGGAAATTCAAAGCATACTAGATGTAATTCATTTTAAGACACCCGGTAGTATATTTCTAAATTTAAAAATGTATATTTAATTAAAAGTATTTATTCTCATCCTGTGCGGTATAGTATTTGAATTCTAATAGTAACTTCGATCTGAAAAATACTTTTTCTCAAACAGTAAAATACAGGGTGTTATGGAAATGAGTGCAAATATTTTAACCCGTAATAGAACTCGCTAAACTGAAAAACTTCTCCATTTATCAGTTTTTTCGAAAACGCCCTCAAAATTGCGTTAAAATTCAAAACAACTTTACAAATGCATACCTGCCTACTTATAATATTTTAATTTAAACGCACAAAACACAAAAAACATTTCTTTCATATTCAAAAAACAAAAACAGTTGTTCATTTTGGTGAGCTCTATCACTGGATCAAATATTTGCACTCATTTTAATAACACCCTGTATAAATAGATTTTTAATTCTAGTTAGTTTTGTTTTAGACGACACCCTGTATGTATCTCTAAACGTTTATCTTATTTTAATTGAACAAAATCACGAACTAGCTTGAAAACATACGTGTTAGGTTTTCCATTAAATTGAATTATATGTGTTCCTTGCTTACTTGAATGTATGTTATTTCCGTTGACATGATATTAAAATAATTACAAACTTTTCAGCTAATGCTCATTAATTCTATACACAAATTGTAATACTTGTTTTTCGTTTATTATTACTCACTACTAACGTTAAGTGATCTTTACTTCAACTATATGTACACCTGTATTTTGATAATACTAAATTCAGAAATTTGTTTAAAGAAATATGTTACGTTGAAATTGAATTCTGATAAGGTTACTAATTTAACTTTTGATATGTCCCTGGACGTTAGAAGCTGTAAAAAAGCGTTTATAAGATTTTACAAGGAATGTAGTTTAAGAATGCCTGCTGTATAGGCAACCTATTGTACAAAATAGCTGCTTTTATAGCATATGGAGGAGCCCGTGTTACTGTTAACGGACAGTGAGATAGATGCCTACTCACACTTTATGTTGCATATAAGTGCATATATATTTCAGAAAATACCTCCGACACTAACCAAATTAAAATCCAAGCCCTAGCCAGTTTACTTTTTCCACAAGTTGTTCTATACATCACTAGAATAAATAAGAGTGGACTAACTAAGGTTAATTTTGGTTGATCCCTTCAGTTGTTATAAATCATTGCAACTTTGCAACTTTATTTGCAGAGCTTTGCTGCTACGACTATCAAAACATCTAGTCTTATTATTCCAAGCCATACTCGTTTTATACTGCTCTCACCAGTTATCAATATTCTATATATCAATACAATGAATAAGAGTGCAACAACTGGTCCCTCTTTGGGTGTTTGCCCCTTTTAGTTGTTATAAATCATTGCAAGTTTGGATATTTCTTTGCAGAGCTTTGCTGCTAGGACTATCAAATCATCTAGACTTGTTATTCTAAGCTTTAGTTCCTTTATACTGCTCTCCCAAGTTATTAATATTGTATGGGTACATCACTAGGGTAAATAAGAGTGCATTAAATGCTCCCTTCTTGTTTGACACCTTCAGTTGTTATAAATCATTGCAAGTTCGAAAATTTGTTTGTATAGGTTTAAGTATTATTCTTTGCTAGGACTATTAAATTATCTAGTCTTATAACACATGGGTCCCGAGTGGTGTAGCTTGAACAAGCGTCCACGTTCGATCAGCAGAGTTAAGCAACGCTGTCTCTGGTCAGAACTTGGATGGCAGTTCCACGGCTGCATCTCTCGGCGCCTCGTGATACGCTTGTCACGGAAAAGAGTTGGTCCCGGCGGTCATACAACATCATGACAGTCGTTAGTGGGGTTGGAAGTCCTCATAACTGCACAGCGACGCCTATAATTGGCCTAACGGCTGTTGGCTGAGTGCGAATTAAATAAATAAATAAAAATAAACACTAAGTCTTTCTCACTTTGTACTGCTCTCACAAGTTATTGATATTATATATATCACTACAAAAACTAACAGCGCATTTAGTGCTCACTCTTTGTTTGTCTGACCCTTTTGATATTGTTATAAATCATTGCATGTTTGTAAATTTGTTTGCAGAGATTTGCTGCTAGACTATTAAATCATCTAGTCTCGTTATTCTAAGGCTTAGTCTCTCTATACTGCTCTTCCAAGTGCCTAATTGATATGCTATAGATACATCACTAGAGTAAATAAGAGTTCTTTATGCGCTCCCTCCTTGTCTGACCCCTTTAGTTTTTATAATGATTGTAAGTTTGTAAATTTGTTTGCAGAGATTTGCTGCTAGGGTTATTAAATCATCGAGTCTTGCTATTCTAATCATCAGTCGCTTTATACTGCTCTCACAAGTTATTGATAGTCTATAGGTACATTACTAGAGTAAATAAGAGTACATTACATGCTCCCTTCTTGTTTGGCTCCTTCAGTTGTTATAAATCATTGCAAGTTCGTAAATTTGTTTGTAGGGATTTATAGTTCTCTGCTAGGACTATTAAAGTCATCTAGTCTTGTTATTCCAAGTCTTCTGTTTTTTTGTTCTATCTAGAAGCGTATCTTTATGCAGTGTATTTATGGCTGTTCTAAGATGTAAATCCATTCAGTTTTTTTTCACACATGGCACACTGTCAAGCTGTTTTCATTGTGATAAAACACACATTTGTGATTAAGTTTATTTTGACATATTTGTCGGTCTGATCTGAAACAGCACTGACTACA
This sequence comes from Agriotes lineatus, assembly GCA_940337035.1. Classification (NCBI taxonomy): domain Eukaryota; kingdom Metazoa; phylum Arthropoda; class Insecta; order Coleoptera; family Elateridae; genus Agriotes; species Agriotes lineatus. The sequence continues at coordinate 42,061,777 of OW679197.1, read as the reverse complement.
TTTAATTGTTTTTCTCACTTCCCCCTTTAGCCCCTTTTTATAGACATTATTCGAAACGTCCAACAGTACGAGTTTTCTATAATAATCACACAAACCATGGCTACTTTTCTTGAATGTTGATAACATTACCTATAGCTGTTTTCTAGTTTTTAGGTATAGTCCTCAATTTCTCGACTATTTACACAAATTTGTGCCAAATTTTACATATTATCTATAACGTGATATCCTTCTGTACTGCTGCCTTTTCATCTATAAGTGTTTTATGACAGCCAATATTTCTTCCATCATTATACCAGTTGTTCCTCGAGTATATATAATCTGTACTATCGTTTTATTTGGGCGAAGATTTTACCGAATTAATATATTAATATAAAAACACTATGGCTTTTAGAAATTCCAAAATAAAATGACAGCTTATAGCTCAAATTATATGAATTGATTACATTGAAAATAGCTTATTTTCCTACGCTGAACATTTGTGTATTAAAATGTCCTTTGACAACATTTATAGTAGAAAACAACTTTGTTTTTATATATGGATTTACAGTTTGTCAGAGCATTTTCCCTGACATCATGAGCGCATGCAGCAGTTACACAAATAATCTAAAATAATCTCTTCTGATAACAAGGCCAAATAGATGCAGGTACAATTCTATATCATTTCTGTAATTTCTTCATACGCACATGACGTTAGGGGAAACATTCCTGGGACCAACTGTAGTAAATATACAGGGTGTCCCTGAAAAGGAGGCCAATCCGTTAACCACATATTTCTTCAGCAAAAATATGACGATTTAACTCAACTTACCTATATACATAGTTGCTTCGTTTATCCGCTAGAAGGCTTTAAAAACGATAAACTTTTTAAAAAAATTTCAAATAAGTCGAAAAATCTTTGATAGATTTTATTAATTTTTCGGCCATGTGTTTGTACCAGTAAACCACAGCTTTTTGAAGAATAAACCCTAATTTCGAAAATTACAGGGTGTTTAAAAACTTCGTCACAATAAATTATCCATCCATATCTTTGTAACCCCCTGTATAATCAATAGCAATTTTTTTTCTGAATAGTTACTATAATTTAGAAGCTATTTTTTCTCTTACAAAATTTTAGTTGGGTAAACGTTTACCCACAATTTTTTTTTTTAATTTCTACAATCCTGAATCAGTAATTGTAACGTAAAACTAGGCTTGTAGGGATTTACAAAAATTTTTTTTTGCTAAACCGTTCACCCAACTAAAATTTTGTAAGAGAGGAAATAGCTTCTAAATTAAAGTAACTATTCAGAAAAAAATTGGTAGTGATTATACAGGGGGTTAAAAATGATGAACTTTTTAACAAATTTTAATCCCCTGTATAATCACTACCAATTTTTTTTCTGAATAGTTACTTTAATTTAGAAGCTATTTCCTCTTTTACAAAATTTTAGTTGAGTAAACGGTTTAGCCAAAAAAAAAAAATTCGAACTCCCTACAAGCCTAGTTTTACGTTACAATTACTGATTCAGGCTTGTAGAAATTTAGAAAATATTTTTTGTGGCTAAACCGTTTACCCAACTAAAATTTTGTAAGAGAGAGAATAGCTTCTAAATTAAAGTAACTATTCAGAAAAAAAATGGTAGTGATTATACAGGGGGTTAAAAAATATGGCTGGATAATTTTATTGTGACGAAGTTTTTAAACACCCTGTAATTTTAGAAAATAGGGTTTATTCTTCAAAAAGCTGTGGCTGTTTTTTTAGAGGGATACAACTTTAAATTGAAGTAAAGCACAGAAAGATGTTTTTAATATCCATGAAATTGGCTTTATTTGAAAGATAATTTTATGGCATTTATGTTTGAATATGATTTCGGGTCCAATTTTCACACACTCTTTTCGCAGTAAATCAGGCTGTATTTCATTTCAGCAATAACGCGTCGAATTTTGGCTTTCAAGTACTCAATTGTTTCCGGTTTATCGGCATAGACATGCGACTTTACATATCCTCCAAGAAAATAATATAATGGCGTCAAATCGCACAAACGAGGTGGCCAGTTAACAGATCCACGAAATGGATTTTTAACTGGCCACCTCTTTCGTGCGATTTGACGCCATTAGATTATTTTTTTTTTAGAATATGTAAAGTCGCATGTCTACGTCGATAAACCGGAAACAATTGAGCACTTGGAAGCCAACATTCGACGCGTTATTGCCGAAATACAGCCTGATTTACTGCGAAGAGTGTGTGAAAATTGGACCTACAGATTACGTCATGTACACGCCAGCCGCGGCCGTCACATGTCCGAAATCATATTCAAACATAATTGTCATAAAATTATCTTTCAAATAAAGCCAATTTCATGGATATTAAAAACATCTTTCTGTGTTTTATTTCAATTTAAAGTTATATCCCTCTAAAAAAACACCCTTTAGAAGGAAATATTACTTAGCTATAGGCTTTAATATTGTGGCTTTTTTACTTAGGTTTCACCGGCAGGTCAGAGCATAAAAAAAGCAAGTCGTTTCAGTTCAAGATACCGCAGTGATATTTTATCACGGTCAGCAGCCCACAGAACAAGTACCACGATTCCAGTCTACGTCCCTACTGTACCAACCGTAACGCCACCCCCTACTTCGGTAAGCATGTGACAATGGCAGGTCTGAAAAATTGTAATATATTATACTTTCATGATTTTTTCACCTTGAAGAATCAGATTCACAAATCATGACTAATTTTCTTCTAAACTATTAGCTTCTTCTAAATGACTCTTTCATCCATTCATCATCAGATTTAGTATCTTCATAGTACATTTGAAATACATTGGCATAATATTAAAGTATGATGGTCAACAATTGAAACTCGCATGAAGATCAATAAAATTATCAGGATTAAAACTTATAAAGACAGTCACTAACACTGTTTCTTCAAGGTATCTTGTAAATGAGCGCATAAAAAATATATAGTACACCTTGACAAAACTGACGCAACGGACAAAGACAACCAGTTGTTGTTTGTATACGAAACTAATATGTCTTTGTCTTTTGCTAAAGGATCATTACTGGCCAGAGGAAGACTTTACTGAGTACCACTGGTTTAACAATCGAATATATTGAAGACTTTCGGCACTGCTTCTGCTGACGAACTCCGCTGCACATTTTGCTTCCGCAATATTTTATTCTATACTTTCCTTAGATAGAAATGTACATTTCAAGAAATATACATTCTGTTTTTAAATAAGCATTATTTGGTGCAGGGTTACTAATTTTACAGGTATTCAGTAATATGTAATATAATTGTATCCAGTTACAAAATTCTACTTTATTACTCTTAATCTGCCTTGCATTTTCTACCTCCATTTTATTTATTATTTAAAATATAATTTCGATTTGAAACTGATTACGTAAAAGCATTTTGTGCTTATCATAGTTGCCAGTAATTCGTAGTATTTATTAATAAATCTTTACTAGTGAAGAATAGGAGCACTATAATATATCACGCACCATGTAAACCACATATTCTTATCTTAGTCAAGGTGTATTATCTTATTTTTATATGGGATGTATTTTATAATAAATGCAATTTTATATTTATAGGTTTTATTTCCTGTAAATATTTGTACATATGCGCTGACCGCTGACTAATTTTAACACCATTTCACAAAACAATGTAAAAGTACAATTTCCACTGTATTTGAAGTATCTAGAACGATATCATTTGATTTTAAGTTGCAAATTAAAAATAAAGATGTTTACAGGTAAAGGTCGAAGAGAATGAGCTGGGAATGGAGATAATATCTTTTGACGATCCAGTAGCGAATACAGTTCCTTCGGCTAATCTAATCAGCGGAGACTACCTATCGTCCTCTACCGACAAAACCGAATCCAGTACTCCTTCAACAAAAACCGATCCTACTTCTGTGGTAACTATGAATAAAGATTCAGAGTCAGCAAAAGTAACTATAACCGAAATAAATTCGTTTGCCAAGGAATCCAAGGATACTGCAGCACAGACAACGGCAAAACCAATATCGATCATTGAAAGAATAATTAATTCGATCACGGCCATTTCAACTACGCCATCTCCTGACTCTGCGACTAAGACTTCAACATCGACTAACGGACACGCAACTACAAGTTCCGCAATTCTAAATTTAGTTTCCAAACGACCTAAAGACAATGACCTGACAATAGAACCGAGTGCCCAAAAGCGTACACGTTCACCGAACAGTGTTGACTACAGAACGACTGAGAAACCGACAACTATAATTGAACAAATACTTAGCTCTTTGTCAGCAATAAGGGCTGACACGGCAGCGGAAAGTACTACTATTGATCCTGTACAAGTAGGTAGTAATTTTAATACAGTTGATACAACTCTAAAACTTTCTTCTACTGAAAGCATTTCTACAATAGCTACAGCAACAGTTCCTATGTCTAAAGAAACAGCTACCACACTTCCACTTGTTAGTACCAACACTTTCTCTACCAGCACAGCTTCTAGTTCTAGCGCTAGCACACTTGGTTTCGATACAAGCAGCACAATAGTACCTTCTAGTGATCTCAGCACCATTCCTATAGCCACTAGTAGTATTACACCACGTTCTGTTACAATCACCACTCCACTTTCTGCACAAACAACAACAACCTTAAATCCTACAAACTTTCTAGACGAAATTGCATCAGAACAAACATTGCCAAAACGCACTATAGATAAATTACTTGCTCTCCTAAATATTGTCAGTCCAACAACTACCACTTCTCCACCTACCACAGATAAAATTATTCTTGTCACACCCAAATTAACAACGTTCGTGACTACTAATACAGATCCAAATGCAACTCCTGTTCCCACCACTTTGCCAGCACTAGTCGAGTCTACTACTACTACTACTTCTCAATCATCAAGTTCATCAGAACCAACAACTTCTGCCTTGGTTACATCTACTTTAACTACTCCTGCAGATATTCGTTCAAATGAAATAAACTTGAACCCAAATCCTCTATCGGTCACTACCGAATCATCTATTGGTTCACGAATTTTAGACGTATTTTCAGCTATATCCCGCATGATGACTTCTACATCAAGTCCCAGTACGACGGAAAGGTTAGTTTCTACAACTGTTACTTCTATCCCCGCTACAATTTCAGGCAGTACGGTTCCTTCATCTATTCCTACTTTAGTAACTACGGGAACTCCGACCGGAACAACCTCTTTTATAACATCTGCGATACCTTCAGCTGGTACGACTACTATACCTACCGGTTCTCCTCTAGGGCTTACTACTCCCACAGGAACAACCTCTTTTACAACATCTGCGATACCTTCAGCTGGTACGACTACTGCATCTACCGGTTCTTCTCTAGGGCTTACTACTCCTACTGGAACAACCTCTTTTACAACATCTGCGATACCTACAGCTGGTACGACTACTGTATCTACCGGGTCTCCTCTAGAGCTTACTATTAGTACCGTCACTGGGACTCCCGAAAGTTTCACAACTGCCACTGCTACTGGTAGGTCTTTACCTGTGTCAACAGGTATTACTACTGGAAGTCCTGAAACTGTTACAACACCCGTAGCTTTTACATCTACTGTTACTAGCACAAATACGGCTGTAACTACTCCTCTAGCTGTCAGCACTTCTCAAGGCATCACAACTGATACAGTTTCAGGAACTACTGTTACAGATGCAACCCCTACAGGTGTTGCCAATCCTTTAGCTATTACAACTCCTGCAGTTACTACTCAAACAGGTTCCCCATCTTTATCTACTAATTCTGCTACAATAACTTCAACTACTGCAGATGTATCAACTACCACATCTTCTCCTACCACTGTTCAAGGTACAACGTCTACTCAAATCTCAGTCGTTCAGGGCGAAATATCCAACGTAACTCCTTCAAATCCCACTTCAACTACTATTCCCTCAAACACACAGACTGCTTCCACACTATTGACTACTGTAAACACAACGCCTACACCTACTTCTACGACAGGTACTCCTTTGCCTCTAACTACTACAGTTCAACAAAATGAAGCAACTTCAGCAAGCACAGGTACCACAGCTTCCTCCATTGTCACTAGCACAACCAAACTTATTCCTGAAACTACAACCGACTCTACACTTGATGTTCCCTCTACTTTACCAACTCTGGCGAATTTTGAAGTAAGTCCTGATAGAGTTACTGTTTACTCTGCTAACGATGTTTCAAGCACTTTTATTCCTGACGATCCTGCTACTACAGTATCTATAGTTGGCCGAGGTTTTGTTTCTGGCACTACCGATAGTGGTATCGCTGAAACAACAACTAGTAACACTATTCCTTCTACTCAAAATATTATGTCGACGTCCCAACCTACAGTTGGTACTACCGGCATATCTTCTACTGTGGTAGCTTCTACAACTCAAAATAACATCGCTGGTAGTACTATCGCTGAAAGCACTACAGCTGCTACGACTTCTTCAGTTCTCGCAGATAACAGCAATACTATTAGTGGCAGTTCAGCAGGCCCAACTACTATAACTCCCTTGCCTACTAGTATTAGTAGTATCATCGCATCCACAATTTCTCTAGCTAACCGTAACTCTATTAGTGATAGCACAGCTACTCCAACCACTCTATCTCCTGTAATAACTACTATAACTTCTGTGAATACTGTGAATAATAAACTTGACGCTACTACGCAAGATGTATCATCTAATACTATAGATACCAGTTCGGCAACTGACAAACAACAACTAGTTAATCAAACAGATGTATCTAACTTAATTAATCCACTGTCTACAAGTACTAATGTTACAGTCACTCCTCCTCCACTTATTAATTCTACAACTACTATTATGATGACAGTTATGGATCGCGATGGAAAAGTGTTGCAGTTTGAAGCAAATCCACTCCAAAACGATATTTCAAGTTCACCGGAACCGCGAGACAAAGACTATTTTATTTTTGCCGTTTTGCCAAATAATACTATACTCAGAAAACGTCCAAGTAGATTCCCTAACAAGGAAACACCCTACCTCATTTACGGCGTCTTGCCCAATAACACACTAGTCCAGAAATTCCCCAATGGAACTATCGTTCCAATGGAACCCGTCATTCAGGTAATTGGATTTGATACCCGTGACAATCCCCCACCTCCGCGGGAAATAGTTAGTAACCAAGTAACTTCCGACCAGGAAAGTCGCCCGGATAACACTAAAGTCTCGACGGTACTCATTGTTAATAACTTATTGGTGAATGGTGCTTCTGCAGCTTTTTTTCCGCATACTAAAGGTCACCTGACACTGGGTCTGTTTAGCACTGTACAGTCTGATTTACTTTCGTTACGGCTACAGTCGTCTACTAATAACGAATTGTTGTTTTAATAAAGTTTAACATTGTGTCTTTACATTATGTCGGTACATAATCTGATAGCAAGTTAAAAACTGTCATGCTCCACCAAGCAAGCTTGTAGTTTTGCGAAACGTAGAAAAGTGGTAGTGGGGATAGCTGCACTTTTAAGTTAGTTTATGAAAAATATGTAATATTGATTGTTTTAAATCTTGTGGGAGATATAAAAAGGGGGATATAATAGAGGAACATGTTTTTCCAAATCATAGTGAAATTATCAAATATGCAAAGGGTAGCTATATAAAACTTTGTCAATAGAATAATGGTAGCAGAGTGGTAACATTTATGTCTAATTTAATATGAAATTAAAGTATAACACAGAAACACAACTATAGTTATTTACACTTTCATGAATACACACCATACTAATCTACTAACACAACTATTAGTCAGATATAGAGCTACATTAGATTTCATTAGTTTTTCATATATGTAGAAAATAAGCAAATCATATCAGTAGTTGATAGAATCACCAACTTACAACATAAATAAATTGGATTATATAGATTTCCCATTGGTGGCTAGTGCACATGTTGGAGCAAACAGTTAAATGGCATCAGCTATTGGAATTGCTAAGCAGAGTACACACTTTCCCAGGTGGAATATACTACATTGCTGTTCCAGGAGTAAAAACACTGTCCTTATCAAATAATAACAGTAATTATAACTGACTACCTAATTTTTGCATTTTCCTAGTTTTTGTTCTGTAATTCCAATCGATGTGGTTTTTGATTAAGATGTACTAATTTTTTATCCAGTTTCATGGAGATTTATGAAACATCTTTCTACAAAGGGCATTACTATTAGTTGCTGCTTCCTTGAAGATACTAGTTTCTTAATTACTGAAAACCAGTTTTGGCACACTTAAGGAGTCATTCTGTTAGTATCAGGATCGTTAGTCACACTCATTTTCATAGTTGCACTTCATTATTTTATTTTTCAGGCAATATCTAAAAGTATTTTTTATGTTTATGTAGTTTCACGTTAGAACTAAGTATATGAGCCAGTTATTAAAAACTGTTAGCTTTACTACTAAAACTATAAAATCGCTGCAGTAGTTATAGATTGCTTTTTTATTTTCCACAATGCAAACATTAACAACAGTGGTAGCTGATTGCATTTTTAAGCACCCAAATCATCTATTCCAGTGTTGATGCAAACTGCATTGGCAAATCAACATGTGACCGAAGCTAGTTGTGTTTTTGCTTTCGCAAAAATGAAGATGATGGTTTCATCTAAAAAGAAAACTTCGCAAAATTTCTAGCAACAGGTTTTTCCTTGAGTATCAAAAGGAGTTTTAATGTTTAGATTTATTTTTGAACGCATACTGACCTTTATTTGCATTCTTCATAATTTAAACTAGTATTTGATATTGCATATCGACAATAAGCATCAAAAAGGTTCACCTCCACGTTACAATTACGGAATCATTGCAATACATTTTAATATGTCTGGTAGTACCTACTTATACACTGAAATAAAGTATGATCAAAAATTATTTTCATCTATTATGGTTAAGGAATAGTTCCAAGTTTATGAATGCAACTATGTTTATACTTAAATGTCAAACATTTGATTTTAAGTGACTTGTAGTTGCATTCATAAATTAGGAACTATTCCATAACCATACTAGATGAAAATAATTTTTGATCATACTATATTTTACACACCTACATCCTACCCATCACAAAAATTACAATTCGCTCACTAATTAGATTAAACTACAACTTTTGCACTAAATGTCAGCTCTGCACCATTATTGTCTAACAGTACCAAATTAAACTACTTCAAACCAGTCTTGTGTAAGGATAGGAACACATAATTTGTTACAGATTTAAAAAAATTATTAAATAAAAACTCTAAAATGAATTAATTCTAAAAACACTAAACATTTCTAGTACTGTCCTGGACGTTATTGCATTTTTTAAAAGTCATCTAAATATGTCAACGTCGGCGGTTTAAAACACATATTTCAAACCATATCGATCATCTTTTAGGAAATATGCATGAGATTTATAATAGCTAAGCTCTATCGTTGTGAAAAGACGGACTATGCACTTGTATTGGATTAATTGTCGGTTTTTGCATGCAATTATGCCCAAAAATATTGCGGTAGAGTAAAAAATAGATCTCATCAGTCATAACAATGGTACTAGAAATTTCTAAACAACTTTGATTTATCGGATTTTTCTTGTAATAAATATCTATTACAAAAATGTAAAACATATGACTAAGATTGATATTAACAACTTTTAAGAGTCTTTATGTTATTTTATCACAGGTATTATTAGGTATAGATTTTAAAAAAACATTATTATTACAGTAGAAAATCATACACTAACAATCAAAATCTTAACATATAGAGTGAGATCAAAATAAAATTTTACAAAACGTTTACCATTAAGAATTAGTTAGCTTTTTGCCTATAGTTGCCTACAACACCTTATATGACTGGTTTGTTAATACTAAAGGCATGACAGTTTTTAATAATGTGCATGTTCAGGTGACTAAATACTAATTTTAAAATGTGTTAATCAAGTTCCGAGCTGAATTTCTTCAAAATTCGAATGGACTGATTTTTACACAAAAGTGTATAACGTAAACCATCGCAATTAACCCATTTAGTTCACTTGGCAGGAAATGTCTTTAACTTGAATGCTTAAACACAGAAACTGTAATTGCATTTTAGGCTGATGTTGCTCAAAACACTGTTCCATCGTCAGTGGACGCCAATCAGTTGTCACTGAATGGCAATGCCCCTAGACAAACAAGTACCACGCAATTTCCTCCACTTACGGAATTACTTGGAGGAAGAACTATTTCGGCGTTCAACAGTATTGTTAATCGAACAAATGGGGATAGTCAGACGCCTAAAGTTCAAACTTTAGAAGTAGATCCTTTGGTAAGTATTTTGTTTATTGTGTGTTTAAGCTATCATAAATACAGAACGTACACGAAATTTTGTTCTGCAGACCAACAGGGTAGTTGATATAATGGCGCAAACGGGAAATGTTATTTACCGTTGGAAACCAGTGACTAGACCAAACTTTACTCCAGATACTGCACAGGCAAGACTCGTAAAGTTAACATAAATTAGGACAATTTTCCGAGTCTGTATCAACATGTTAACTGTTGTTCATAAAACAGGACATACTATATATAGTATTATACAGAAACGGAAATGTGAACCCCCTAATAAATGTTATCACGTTAACCAACGACTGACTACACTAATACATTAACAAGTATTTGTAGAAATATTAAACTAAACGACTTCATAATTAATAGCAACTAAGATCTGACTGATTTACAGGTAGCACATTTTCTGCCGTTAAAGTGTATTCAAATAGTGTTTCTTCAACTTTTTCTTCAAATTCGTTCATGTTTCAATTCAAGCTAATTTCTGTGAGCGTTTCAAATTGATCCAACAAGCAAATATGTTATTCGAAATCGAATCAAATCGCTAACGTCGACAAAAAAGCGCCTTTACATAATATATATGTATATACCCTAAAACTCGTTTTTTTCGAGTTATAGCTACCTATCTCATATTTAATCAGATTCAACATGACTCTATTACATCAAATGTAGAGAAGATGCTAAAATAAGGGAGTTTAATGACCAGCAATACATTTCTCAGCTCGCCTGTTAGTAGACTGCCTTACATGTTGGAAAATTTTGGCATCCTTCTCGTACTTTCAGTCGCAGCTCTGTAATATTGTGAATTGGGGTAGAGTATATCATGAAAGTGAATTATCCCTAAACGTAAAGTCTGGTGTTAATAAGGCACGTGACCTTGCAGGCCATGGTACTACTGTAGCCAATTCATCTGTCGACAAGCAATAATTCAAGAGAATTGTTAATTCGAGTTTAAACTTAATAGCTGTAACGAACAAGTTTTATCTTACGTATGTGCAGGAAGGTTTTTGTTTGCTTTGGCGGGTGCCTGGGGAAGTTAGCTTGTCTATTTGCATATGTGACTCACTTAAGCTTTACAATTAAGAATTTTCGAAATGCCAATTTGTCTTCTAGCAACTGTTATTGAAATTGAAATCAAATTTGAAGCTTCTACTACTACTACCAAAGCTCAGGAAACTCAGTTGGAAAGAAAACAACACTAATCGAAATACATTTTCTTCTTAAAGTGCATATCATTAATCATGATTCTATATTTTTGATGTCAAGCGAGATCAATCCTTAAATACTTTTAGCTAATTCATGCGCCTTTGTCCTAGTGAGCCCCGTCCGTCGGTATTGCCTCTTAGCATCAACAGCAGCAAACGATTAGGAATTCTCATAATGTGTCCAATTTGCGGATTTGTACGCATTTCTTTTACATTTGTTTTAGAATTTTCTCGTTGCTCACGTTGTCGGCCCAGGAAATGCAGTACATTATAGGTTCCCATTTCAAATGTTTCAATTATCTTTATTGCCTCGTCGGTTAACGTTCACATTTCTACTTCATAGAATAATAGTGAAAATGCATAGCGTCTATGACTAAAAACTCGATACAATCCAAAAATGGTCCAATCCTACACTCCAACTTCCGAACATAATGATGAAAACATTGAAATTTTTTATGACGATATATTTAGAGATATGACAGAGAATCCAACATAGTTTGCAGTTATTCACGACGATTTTAATTCCAAACTAGGGCTAAAATCTGATCCAATGAAAATTGCTCTGGGAAATTTTGGTGATCCGGCAAACAAGTCACTATAATGAATCTCAAAAGCAATATTTTATAAATGTTGCATTGAAAAACATACGTTTGAAGAAAAAATCATAGATGTGTCATTGGACCAAAAGTTTATTTCCACCTGCGTGTAAAGTTTGATGCCCGCCGGATAGCAGAGGGCGTTAAACATCTGTGCTACCTAGATATATAAAGAAATATTAAAGCCAGCGTAGACATTTATCAACCCTGTGAACAGACCGGTTTCCGTTCTGGATATGGTACAAATGACCATCTACAATGTTTGAAAACTCTCATAAAGAATACAACTGAACCCAATCGACTCTTGGTTCTGGTATTTGTTGACTTCCTGAAGGCGTTTTATGCAGTACAACTGCTTGAAATTTTAAAGGCGCTACGAATGTGTAGAATCGACTACAGGTACTGCAACATCGTCAAGAATACCTACGAAAACGCAGCAACTACTGTAAATCTTCATTCTACCAACAAAAAGATAAAAATCAGACGAAAAGTCAAGCAGGCGATGCTTTGTCGCCGAAACTGTTCACTATAGTTCATCTCCTCTTTTCGGATGATATTGTTTTTATATTGGATAATCTAGGAGAAGCCAAAGACATGCTTCAAGAGATGCAACATAAATAATACAAAAATTAGGATGATTATTAACATGGTTTCTAGCGAGCTAAATACAAAAGTGTGTAGGTAGTGGATAAGTATGTATATGTGGGTCATGAGGTAATAATCGTACAGCTGATCAAACATGTGAATTACCTAAAAGAATCATCCTAGGGTGGGGAATATACGGATGAATGAGAAAAATATTCAGAGTGGACTTTTGGATGATCTTGAAGCAGAAGGCATTTAATCAATGTATCCTGCCAGTGTAACACATAGAAGAACGGAAAGATTAATACTAGGGTTTAAGCCTCAGAGAGAGTGTATGAAACGAGAAGATGCGCAAACGAACTAATTTAGATGATCAGAAAATGAAAATAGAAATTGGCTGGACGCGTCAGCAGAATAAGGGAAGACCAACAACCAATAAACACAGTAGAGAAAGATTCCTACCCGATGGAGTGATGACCTGAAAAGAATTTCGACAAAATAAATTGCAACTACTCAGAAAAAGGAGTCTAAACAACAACAACAAGTATTGTAATAGCGAAAAAATCACCTTCCGAGATTTCTTCAGATCTTCAGGTTTCAGGGTCTCTAAATGACAAAAAACAGGTTTTCTCAATTCCGTTTGACTGTCTGTCTACCTGTCGGTGGTATAACTCAAAAACTATTTGTTGGAGGAAGATGATATTTGGCATGTATATTATGTATTTACCTTGCATGAAACGGAGAAAATTTCAGACAAATATACACAGGATGAGGATCTTAAAAAAATAAATTTTTTCCTATTTTTCGTTAACCAAGAAATAGATAAAAGTAGTAATTTGCACAGAAGTCTGGCTTTACACTTGACGAAAGTGGGGCCCAACAGATAAAGGGTAATGTCCTAAAGAGTCAAAGAGTTTCAGCAGTAATTCCGTTCTGTTAAATACAGCCGCGCATGGCAAAGCCCGGAGAGGTTCTGGATGGTTCTGTGGATGAGACGACCGAATTTAAATTCACATTTGCAGGCGCTATAGTTCAAATTCCATCACCGGTAATGTTTTTTAAATTGATTTAATTCCCATTACCAAGTGTTTTTTATTGTTTCAGTATTATTACGAACGTGAAGATATTTTTAACCACTATTTTTTTAATTTTAAAATAGTTTTGTATCCCAACGTCCATTTGCGATGGAAGTTTTGAGTAAAGCCCTTTACATATTTTTTCTTCTTATATCTGTTGCAAAACTTCATGTTTCAGGCAGCTCTTCATTTTTTTTAAAAGGCATAATAATTATTACTCATTGGTGGAATAACATAGACATTCGACACATTTATTTATTTTCGGAGCAATTTATAAGCTTTCTCAGAATCCCAAACTTGTTTATACTTCTACTACTACCAGAAATCGCTTTACCTGTTTGAATTTCTAGGTATCTTGTACAAGTTTATTAAGATTTAAGGAGTTATCCAACTGAAGTTATTTTATATGCACTTGATAACTTTTTACAAAATGTATGTTTTATTCTACTTCCTCAACTTTTTTATCGCTTTCTTCAATCTTCTGTCGCATTTCTTATCTGATTTTTGTCAGAAATACCGCATAAACTGGAAAATTAATCATTTGCTGCTTGGTGCCTCAACTTTTTTCAATTTTATTTTTGACACACGAGAGACCTTTGCAGACCATCTCAAGGTATACAAGATGTACGTTCGCAAGTGCCGCTTTGGCCGCCACGAGAATATCTCATATCGGATATGGCGTACTAAGAAGAATCTTTGAAAAGTATCTTCCAAAGTGACGAATATTGCTCTGTTTTACTCTTTCTTGTAGTGGTAGATTGCTTTCTTTCTTTAGTTTTACTTTGAAGTTTTGATTCTTAAATATTCAAATATATTTTATGAAACTTATTGCTGTATGGAAGATTACAATTTGTAATTATAGTTATTAGTTGCTAATAGCTTGTCCAGAAACTGAAGACTGTAGTAATTGTTTTCTTTGAGAATTCGTACAGGAATATGTTTATGTGTAGATTTTTTTTAATGTTCAAAAACGTTTTAAAGCATTCTTTTTCATTACATTTTGTTTCGATTTACTAGTAGATAGTTCGCTATTTCGGTTGAATTAATCTTTAATAAAATAAAAAGTAATTCAGTAATACTTTCTCATAGCTGCTACTAAGAAAAACACTAAACGGGTAAAACTTATTAAATTAATGACAATACGCTAGCATGAGTACTAATGGTTTAAATTTATACAATGGACAGTTGTTCCTGCACTTTTTAAAATAATTTCCTTTAACATAAACTTAATTTTTACAGCTCGGATCTAGAATCAATGTGGAATTAAATACAATAAGTAGTGCCAGTAGTCCTCCTTCGCCAACACCAGCCCCTGCTCCAGCTACTACTAATGCTCCAGTTACAACACGGATACCAACCTCTATTTCCACCGATGCTCCATTTACAACTCCATTACCTCTTTCAAGTTCGCCACCGATTACGTCGACCACACCCATTCCAATAACTACAATTATAACATCAACTCCTGCACCTACAAGTACTCGAGCTCCCACAACAACAGCCAGAAGGCCGACTACGGCCTTCCCTTCAACGACTTTCTTCCCAACCTTCTTAACAACTCTCTTTTCAACTCTTCAACCTACAGTAAGGGTTACAACCACAGCACCTACCACTTCTCAAGCTCCACCCACAGTCACTACAACGTTTGCTCCTGTAACAACCACTGCTGTTCCGGTGGCTACTACTCCTGTACCAGCAACGACTACTGCTGCAGCAACAACCACAGCTGCTCCAGCAACTACAACCTCACGAGTGTTATATACCAGCCCCATTTCACGGGGCCTTGGCGCAAACGCGTTGTCGGTAGATACGGTACAAATTACACCATCATCAACTGCTCCTCCAACGACAC
Source organism: Agriotes lineatus (assembly GCA_940337035.1). Classification (NCBI taxonomy): domain Eukaryota; kingdom Metazoa; phylum Arthropoda; class Insecta; order Coleoptera; family Elateridae; genus Agriotes; species Agriotes lineatus. The sequence goes on along the minus strand of OW679197.1, from coordinate 42,046,170 downwards.
TGTTAGAATTGCTCTCTAGAGGTGGCGCTTCAACTACTCCTCTCCCCACTACAGTATTGTCTACTACAGTTGTCTCTTTAAAAGATATTAATTTGAAACAGCGAAAGTTAACTGAACAACAGAAGAAAGATTTGGCAACACTTGAAGCTCTTGAAAAGGAACAAGAGGCCATTCTTCAACAACTGGCTTTCTTAACAGGACTGGTATTTAATTGCAAATTAGAATATTGTACAATTTTTAATGAGTTTTCTTTCAGAATGTAGGTAAAGTAGCACCCCCACCTGGCAAGGATAATTTAGCAGAGAGGGTAAGTACTTTACATATTGATTCTTTGCTATATATTTAAATCGTTTTCTTAATAGGTACTGCAAATGGCATCAAACAGAAATAAGGGTTCAAGCAAAGATGCTGCAACTACTACTGCTCCTCCATTGTTCAATTTATTAGAAAGCTTGACTCCAAAAGATTCTCGGCAATCAAAGAATATTGCAGCACCTTCAATTGAAGATCTAGTAAAACAAATAAATGCCAATGGATTAAACAGCGTTACTTCGCCTGGACCTATAGTAACGTCAACTTATGGAAAATCAGGTGATGCACTTTTAGCATCCCTTCTGAAAGAGTACGGAGTCGGACCAACTACGCCTGAAGCCCTTTCGGTAAGTTATTTTTATAATTAGTAATTAAAGATTAACATTCCTTTTTCTCAGGGTGCCTATAAAACGGACATAAAATCCACTACTAGTGCTCCTAAAGTCACATCTACCACAAAACGAAGAGCAACTACTACAGCACCACCCGGTAGATTTATGCAGGGAATAAACTGGTTATTAAACGCCTTAGCTCCACCCACGACAAAGCGTCCACAACCAAAAAAACCTAGACCCCAACCCTCGAGTGACAACGAAGAGTTATTTAATAAGCAACCAACTGAAATTAATTCAGTTATTGTTCAACCAGACGAACTCACTACAGAGACGGGAGCATCACAAGAACAACTAGCTGCTCTTATAAAAATACTGGAAGATATCCAGAAAGATCCGAAGAAGGCACAAGATTTAGATATCGATTCGCTAAGAAAATTACAGAACGCAATGATGAGTAGAAAAGCTTCTGGAGTTCAAGTAATAAACACAAGCTCAACTGGCCAAAATTCCCGAACTTTTGTAACAACAACAGCATCAGCGCTACCACTATCGATAGATTCTGCAGGTGATAATGATATAAAGCCTTTGATAGTTAATCGTGGGGGTACAGGTAAAGCTACCACAGCATCTTCTGTAAGTGTTAGCAACAGTATTTTGGAGGATGTGGAACCCACTGTTAGAGGAACTGTTCCACCAGTAAATTTGAAAGAAGTTCCCGGCGTTGCTGCAGATCTTGAAGCAGCTACTACAAGAACAAAAATTCCTCCTGTAAAACTAAACCCAGTTCCTGGTATTCCAGACGAAAACCCGAGAATAAGAGGGCAACTAGTTAATTATGCCATTAATGTCACCAAAGCAATTTCCTCATTTTTGGGGTCTGCACTTCAGGTAAGATGCTGTTCTTTTCAACGCGTGAATGTACCAACTGATTATAGTAATATTGGTCCATAAATGCATCGTTCAATGTTGTCCTTGTGTTATTTCTAGGGTGCATCGAACCGATTTGTGAATGTACTTTCAACTGGTTCAGGAGGTCTAAATAACTTATTTACTTCGAGTTCAGATTTGGGAAACGTGTTAAATGCAAGTTCCTCGAGTGGTTAAGATTATCAAAACCTTTAGAATATTACAATCAAATTGAGTATGGTAAAAGTCCAAGTTTATCTCTAATGTCTATCAGAACTTAAAGCACACTTAGTCTGTGCCTCATATCTTCATTATGCTAACTTTCCGCTAGATTAGTCTTATATCTATCTACATGAACATAGCAATACTGAAACTCTTACACAGAGTGACAACCCACACCGCCTTCTACTTATCTTTAACATTTAATAACAACACAGAGCACATTTAATCTGTGCAGTGTTTGTGTTAGTCTACATATTTCTGCTTCTTTCAACAAATCTTCACTAATCCTCCTTCATAGCAAAGAATAAGGAATGAAATAAGATATGCAGAAACCTAATATTTTCCTTCACTTTTTAAATAGTAAGTGAGGTGAAAGAGCAACTCTAAAAGCAATATTACTAAGATTTAAGAAACATTCAGAGTTGTGGTTTAAGAAATTTATGTTCAAAGGTCAGTCAGTGTTACAATAAAGCTACTGATCTGGATTTTTCTTCTCAATGAACGAACACTTGATTGGTTATTTTTTATTTTTCCAACGAAATCCAAAAGTCTGAAATACACTTGTGACTAGTTTAACAAAAGCGTTCAACTATACAAAGCACGTTTTTGACGGAATTAAAGATTTAATTACGTCTTCATTAAAAAAGAATCTTCTACTTGAGTTGTACTGCTTATTGCCTCCATTCTTAATAGATGAAACTATTTGAGGTGGTTCAAAATGTCAACAAAATCTTACATAGCATCTATATTAATCAGGTTAGAAACTGTGCTTTTGTATATGTAAAAATTCCAAAAAGTAATCGTCCCTGTGTAACATTCACTTAACCCTTAAGAATTAATCGTAATATCAATGAGCTACCTTAGAAAGGGTACAACCCTTGAGAAGTACTATATCAAGTCACACGTTTTCATATCAACGTAATTTAAATTGACATGCCAATGGTGTATCAACTGCCTAGCAGAAACAAAATCAAGGAAATGAAAATATCAATTTCTTAATTGCACTATCCACAATTCCTAATACTTTCCTATTTAGGTACGCACCAAGGTCACACCTACGTCAAATAGCAACACTCATCGAAACTACTTATGCCACACTAGCTCCATTTATACCAAGCCATTTTCTAGCTTACTAACAGCTATTACGGGAGAATTTTCATTTCTACAATAATTTTCAAACTTTATCTGAAAGAACTGACAACTGTTGGGTGTAGAGCCCAACTCTCCTTAATTCATACTTCTATGCTCTATCACTTCATCTTTTGTACATACATAAAGCCGCCTTGTTCTTGTCTATATTTTGTAACTCATGTGCGTGTTGTTCCAGCATGATAATAAAGTAACTGCATGATATCAATTATTTTGTAGGGTGCAGCCAATTCGTTCCAATCATTAATCGGATCCGGAACGAGGACGGCTGGAAATTACCGCAATTCTGATTCTGCAAACAGACCAGGATGAAGTGAACCGTGTGCTATATTTAAACGTAATATTTATTGCCGCAATTTGCATGTTATTTGTTATTGATTTGGCTTGTTTTTGTAACACAAATCAGCACACATTAGTCACCTAGTTGTACATTTTTAAATGCGTTAAATTAGTTAGAATTCCTATTTTTATGTGAAACGATGGTCTGAATTACGGACTACGAACTATTTTGTAACGTTAAACTGAAAATATTGTTCGCGCTTGACTGTACTTAGTTAATTTGTTGATTGATTGTACGATAGGTAGTTAATATTTGTAAACAGTTTTAAATACCAGCTGATAAAAAATACTCATTACATAACTACATTGTTTTTAATGCCTAATTATTAAACTAATACTTTAAAATCTTGCGTAATACACATCCTATTTAAATAAATCTTATCTGTACTTGTAACTTTGCGTTAGTCCATAGGTTTAGTGTGATCTGTATATATCATTATTTGTAATTTGTATTTATTGTTACTATAATTGTGTAAAAGCTCAATTACATAGTTTGGAATTACCGTATGTTAACGTTTGTAAATAATAAATTTATACTTATTTTAGCTAGTGTTTGATATCCATATTTTTATTTCTCTCCAACAGTCCGTTAACTACCTTTTAACACTTTCTATTATTTTCCAATCCTCAATCCATTTATGTAGGTTACAGACAACCTACATAATTTGTTATTTGTGGGAGGGCCACAGTAAATTAATTTCTTACCAAAGAAATGTTCTAGAAGCACAAATATAGTACCATAAACGTAGATAAGCCTCAAGTTAATTGTTATAGCACACAGCAGTAGCAGATGTCCATTACACTGTAACAAAGCTGAAACCTGAAAGATAAACCAATTTTGAAAAAATCAATTTATTCAAAATTGCACAGACTTGAGCCAAAGCTCGACACGCTAATAGATTACGTTAAGGTTGTTTACTAGAAAATCGTCTTCCGTTATTTTATCTGTTCCTACCATTAAAAACATGATCATAAATAAACTCATAAAGCGCTGTATAGAACGTTTCATGTTTCAATGCATATCAAAAATAAATATAATAAATTACACAATGTATTTTCGAATAGAAATTGACAGATTAAACTGCAAATCATAATACAATAACTATATCTTTATACATAATGATATTTATGCAACATAGTTTTTTTCTTCAAGAAGAATAATACTGGATTGTTACATTTAAATTCTAAAATATAATATAAACAATTGCTTCCTTGATGATTTCCGGTAATTGTTAAGTTCCAAAATATATAAGTTAATGCGGCCAATATTCTGTTATTGCGATACAAACAGAAAAAAAGAACTACATTTTGTACTTCCAAAACGAATATTTGATAATGGTAGGTGGATAGTGCAGACTTAATAAATAAAAAACTCAACGAAGTTGAAATTATTCTAATATATAATAATTTTTGGTTAAAATACTTCCTAAACTTCTAAATTCAATACTTTTGAACTACAATGCCATATGCGAGCCTTGATTTAAAATTTTGTAATTACTTATTTTATTGAAATAAATCAACCGGGTTACTTAACAGCACATTGAGCCAGCTGGACTAAATAACTAAATAAAATCATAGTAAAAAAGATAAACAAAGAATATAAGTAGGTACGACATTCTAATTTCAAAAGTCCATGGAAATTGCTGACTAAACCTTTAATCTCGCTAGATAGTGTACGGACATCAATTAATCTATCCTAGTCCGTGGAATTTTGTATGAAGGAATAGTATGACTAGTGTAGATAGGCATAGTTTATGAATCACATAATCAAATACTAATTTTGCCTGAATCTGTGGCCGCGAGCTTGTCTGACGTCATAATTTTTAGATGGCCGCCAGAAATGACACTTCCTTATTTCTCTCAAACTAGTTTTATGTCGCTTCTAAGCACGTATGCGCCAACCTTTTTTTGTTTCAAACGAGATAAGAAACACAAAAAGATTATTAGAGATCTTTTACTGTTTCTCCATAACTTGATTTATCAAGAACTGCCAACTGGGAGTTTCATCTTGTAGCACGAGAAACGTTTGTTAAGTACTTTTTCGGCCTTAATTTGCTTAATTTTGCAAGTATGACAGCGTGGTACTTAGGATACATGAAACAGCAACTTATGGAGGGAGGTTTCTATAGGAAATGGACAGTTAGCGAAACTAAGGTACCCTTTTATTTTTTAGGTTCTTATAAGACTCTTGAACAAGAAAACAGTTCTGGGCGACGTGGTGGTTAAGATCATTCAAAAGAAATTGGCTTTGTTAGCATCCAATCTATTCATCAGCTAATTCTCTTAAAAGAAAACAGACTTTATGACTACTTGGATACAGTTACCAGCCGGCCAGTTCAGGAAGACGGCGTGCAGCGCTTTAACTACTAACCAATCATTAAAAGCCAAAAGAGCGCCAACGAATCTTTACCAATTAATGGCATGTGTATCCAGGCATTCAACTGAGAATTCGTAAACTCAAGTTTCACATAATTTCCTGAAATAAAAGCTCAAATCACGTACAGGTAGCAGTAACCAGTAAAAACACCATAATGCTAATATCACTGTATATAATCACAAATTAAAATGCATTTAGTACAAATTTCAGGTAATTACTGGCCAATTTAAGGTGCACCACAACTAATTCGGCTTGGAAGAACAATAGCTTAGAAAACAGGATAAACGGAGATACATAATATAAATTACAACTGGTGGCGACCAACATCAGCTCCCTGGTTGAAAATCATTATTTAGGTATGCAGCTCGTGAAGCGAACTGTACATAGTGGGGGAGTTAGAAATTCAGGTAGCAGTTGGATGAAGCATTTAGCACCGATTCACTGTTCTTAGCATTGTACAACTTCACTTAAAAAAAGAAAACAAAACTCGTTCTTAGTTTCTTCTGGTTGAGCCTCTTCTGCACGCTAGTGGAGATTTTATGTAATGACCGAGATAAACGAGAGCGGTATGCCGCCCAAACATCCGCCGGTCGGGATTGCAGGTGTCATATTCAAGACAGCCCGACATGATCAATTGCGAAGAGTGCAATTTTCGGAAAGCTCCGCACCTACGATTTTCAGATAAGGTAGAATCATGGATGCTTTCGCTAAAACACGGCGCCAACAGCTTTGAAATATTTATCCCAGATGAATTTGGACCACGTGTAGATAACGATTGGTGAAGCGCTTTCAAATATTAATACAACTGCAGGGCTGCATCGTCCGCACATTCGGTGAGGGCCAAAAACCAAAAACCATAACTAAACCAAAAATCACCATCACGGCGTCAGCAAGGAAAATCAGATTCCCTGAGAACAACCTATTCGAGAGTCGCTGTCTGTATCTATTCCCGTAAAGAAGAGAAAAGAACTCATCGACATCGCACCAAAAACAATTTTTTATGAAGGACATACCAACAATGATTGAAAAGAGTTGGCAAATGTATAACACCTTAAAAAATCGGTTTAGTCACCAAAATCTATAGGAGGTGTGGGTGTCAATAAAGAGGAAAAGCTGAAGCTACGAATATGTAAAAACGTATGCAAGGTTGTCAAGACACTATAATACAGATTGTTTACGAGTTTACCGATTGTTTCAAGAAGTCGAATTGGCAATGCTCTATAAAAATTCCTGAGTAAATACGAATTTTCTGCAGTACTTTCTTCTCTTAAATGTGACAAAGATTATACCTTCAAACAAAAGCAATTTGATGAAAATATTTGAAAAACAACAACATTTAAACGGTAACAACACGAACATGTTCTCACATTTCTACATTTGTTACCAAAATAAGGTCGTCTCTGCCAGACCAAATACAAGTATCAAACTTGTATTCAGCAGCTGTTCTTGATACAATGGCAAAATTGCAAGTCCTAGACAAACTTTAACACGTGAAGAAATACTATGACCTTGCAATTGAATTCAACAAGAAGAAAGGGCCTTACCTGTTGAAGTACGGCGAAACGCATTTAGTATTTGATATCTATCTAAGTAATCCACTAAATAACTGTATGAGAAAGAAAATAGCAACACCTATTGAGTACAAAATTATGGAATCTACCGATATTAGAAAGCTCGCCATGAGATCCCTCCTATCTCATTTTAAAAATAAGAATGAATTAACAGCACACCTAGCAAATAAATCAGTATTTCATGCACAGAGGATTAAAAGATGGCTGGTTGCCAGTTGGAGAAATGAAGCCAAGTCATCAGATGGAAATGATGTTGGAGAACTTGAAAGCCACACAAGGAAGCAGATGGTTGTATATCTATGCACTAAAAGTTAACTTTTTACCACATGAGAGGTAAAAGATAATATCAGTGCCGAGGGGCACATTATGTTTCTTAAAATTTAGAAAAATTATCAACTTTTGTAGGTTATGTTGACGTTTTCTGTCACTCATCTGTCATACCACCTCTTTTAAACGTCGTAAAACAATAAATTACTTCACTTCATGTTTTTCGTATTTTAATGGCGATTTCGACGTTCTTCACTGCCGATTTAAAAAAATATATATTCTGGACTCTCTGTACATCTCACGTTGTGCTGCTATCCTCCACATTCATTTACCAACTACCGATATGTGTGTCCATTCATCGAGGAGTTAGAACTAATAGAAGATTTATACAACTCAATCGTGGGCGCTCCAGTTTAAGAACTAGCAAAGTGAAGGTTCTTATAGAGTGTGGTGTTACCTTAAAAGCAAAGGAAACTATCTATCTGTAAAGCTTTCGAAAAGAAGTTCTTGGAGCTTTGGGAAGACTTGGATGCCTAGAACCATTTAAAACTGAAGGCTAACAATGGATAGAGCTATTCATTTAACAAATGTACTCGCCAAGGAAAAATATTTCGCATATTGGTCAATTGGTGAATGTTGGCAAAAGAGAAGTTTAAAAAGAAAATCTGCCACCAACAAGATCTTCTCTAAAACGGTATATCTTAAGTACTCATTACCAGGTGATAGAGTGGAAACGCGTTAATCTACAGCACCCATATCTCCCAGAGCCGTTACAATTTGGCTAGGAGAAGTCAAAGAATTAATATTTTTCTACTATGAGTAGGTAGCCTTTTATGTAGATCAGAATTGTTAATTCAGCTGATACGTTGTGGTTATGAGAAATAACGGTATGCTGTAAAATGTAAATGACAAGCAGTCTATAAGATGCACAAAACTGTAATTGTGTGGTGGTGGTGAAGACCTCTGTGATGACAGTAATTATGTGGACTATTGGGCTCAGAAGATGAATATTTTAAAATCCTAATTTCTCTCTTCCTAATAAAATAAATAATATTTCAGTATTAGTTTAGTATTAATTTTTTCCTATAAATCGAGTAATTTATTTTATGGTTACAAAATTAGTTATAATACATTCAGTGGTTTCCAATCAAGTATCAATACAGGGTGCTATATCTCGGTAACGATAAAAGGCGTAGTCTAGAGCCTTTGTAACGCCATAATTTCAAGATGGCTACCAGAAATGGTACTTATCTGTTTTCCCTGTAACTCTTGCAATTACCCTTGGCTTGTTCAGCGGTGGAGGCGAGTGGCGGCAGTCAAAACGGAGAGGCGTAACCCTCTGCTACAGAGTCGATTTGTTGAAATAATTATTTATTGTGACGTAATTCGACTATATACAGGCTAATACTGTGGACAGTTAGAACTAGAGGAATAGAATACAAACAGAAACAAAATGGGGTAGCTCCGCTGGCGTGGCCAGGTGCAGGGACTTGAATCTACCTCCGTCCTGCCTTTCAGGAGGCAACGGGAGTGGTTCTTCGGTGCTGATGCCGCTGGTGGTCTCGCCGGTGGGAGGAGCGTGATGGCGGTGATGGCTCGTCCAGCTATTGGCACTCGGTGCTGGCGTAGTAGGCGGCGGAGAGAATTTCTCAGGCTGGAGAGTAGGAAGGTTTGGTTTCCTCGTGGTGAAGAAGGCGCAGGTGTGGGATGCTCGTGAAAAAGAAGGCAGCGGTGCAAAGTAGGTTGACTCAGATTGGAGAAGGTGAAGTGCTGTGGTTTCCACTCGACGAAGTAGAGTGTGGTTTCCTCAAGCTGGAGGGGCATCCTTCTGGTTGGGGTTATTAAGCTGCTAGGCAATATTGGGTGAAATCGAGGCCGGATGGCCGAGGCAGATTGATCTCTTGTTGCAAACGCTTCATTATTTAAGGAAGCTACTTTCTTTGTGTTAAGTTTCCTCGATGCCCATTGGTCAGTCAGTAGGACGAAATGTGTTTTCATCGAAGTGGTGAAACTATCTTAATTAGCCGGCGCGTATCATTAGCGGTTTAATTTAAAAGCATCGGGTTGCTGAAAACAAACCAAGCAGCTTGATACCGCACACAAAAAGGTTACGCTTACATTTCTGCGAGTATTCTATATAGTTAGCCACTCTTTCGGGTGCGTTATTTCTTTGTTCCTTTTATCCGCGCTCGCTCCGTTTGTTGGCCTCAGAGTCGGTACGGCTTTTGTTGTCTTCCTCATATTTGTATGCGTACAGCGACACATCGCACGGTGCTGATTGATTTAAGACAAAGCTAGTTTTAAATTAATTTAGAATATTTGTGTACTAAAAATTAACGATTTCTTAATTCGGCGACCTGCGAGCCGTCTACGAGCTAAATTTATGACGCTTATCTTGAATTTTTCGCTTTTATTAGACGTCCGAGCAATTTTGCGCTGAGTTGATGGGCATTCTCGTGGTGGTTTCGTAGCATGTTTAGTTGTTAAAATGCGCGCGCTTGACGGGTTAAGACGTTTGACGGTGTTATTTACTCCTGTCCACTTACTTGCATTTTCATCTTTCTAAAAAGTCGTTATACGAAGTAGCTGTGTGCACGGATACGCTTTTTAGCCGTATTTGGCGGTTCATGTTGATATGATTCAGGGGGCACGCGAGGGCCTCCATTATCAATATTAATTCGATTACGCCCTCGCCACGCAAGAAGGATCAGAACGCGGCATTAATTACCAGACCGCAAAAACCCAAAGACGCAGTTTTAACATCTGCATAACAACATCCGTCCCAAAATTGGCAAAGAGCTAGCGCATTACTGCCCAGAGCATAACCGTCATAAGCCCATCGAAACAAAGATGACAGCGCGACAAAGGAAGTGTTGCGGGCAGTAAACCGCTTAAGAACACAGGGAGGCTGACTCATTAATTAAAAAGAGCCAACATTACGCGAATTGAGTTGTTGGTTTTTTCCCTTTTACTATTGTTATAAGGTCAGGGTGAACATAAGCGACGCACGTATGAAATAATCTCAATCCGCCGCCGCCTGCGGTAGAAAGCACTTTTCCAAGTAGGCAAATAGGCGAAATAACAGCACCATAAAACTATAAAGTTTACGAAGGTTGCAGCGACCAGAGGAACATACAGTTTTAGGAATAAACAGTTTTGGAAAATAAAACCCAAAGGGCACCAATAAACGCCGGCACCAGATAGTCTGGAATAAAATCCGGGTATTAAACACGCGTTCAAATCAAGGAACAATAAAAACCCATACCGCGAGGGCTAATTAAATTTTAAAAAACACCGGCCACCGGAGCACGCGAAAAATCGCCTAGCCAGTGGAAGCACGGGGCAGCAATTCCGCGTGCTAAGAAGTCCGCGATTCACAACCGCGCAGCTTCTATTGTAGAAATAATTTAATTAATCCTAACTTTGTTAATATGCGGGCAAAACATGTCGAATAAGGACTCAAAACTCGAGTCTTTAGGAGGCGCAACTAATGCAGAGGTTTTTTTCCTCTCGCTACAAGATTGATAAGCCCGCAAACGCCGCGGCATCTAAAAGATCAGCGTCACAACCGTTCGGCTTCTATTGTAGAAATAATTTAATCAATCCTAACTTTGTTAATATGCGGGCGAAACATGGCAAGTAAAGACTCAAAAATCAAGTTTTTAGAAAACAAAAGCAATGCCCATGTCAGCGACAAGATAGCGCTTCGCGCCGCGGAGATCAAAGCCGCGAATCCAATTCCTATCAAATTTGCAAACGTCCCCACTGCCGTTCAGCCAATGTGAGCGAGGAATCGGCAAACAAAGCCGGCAACACCTTTATAAACCCCGGGCTTCTTGAGAAAAGCACGGAGTTCCAACCAGCAGTTCAGACAGCAGCATCCAGTATCCAGCAGCCATCGGTCCAGCCAGCCTGAGTACTTCAGCTCCAACCATACTTAGCCTCCAGCGGTGCTCGCCGAGCTCCTGAAACTTAGAAAAATTCATTCAGCCACACTTAGTCTCCAGCGGTGCTCGCCGAGCTCCTGGGACTTTCAAAAATTCATCCAACCAAACTTAGTCTCCAGCGGTGCTCGCCGAGCTCCTGGGACTTAGAAAAAGTCGCTAAATCGAACTTAGCCGCCAGTGGTGCTCGCCGAGCTCCTGGGACTTGGTCGAATTGCCCAAGCGAAGTCGGATCCAGCCGCCAAACGCGCCGGCCGCCCCCCAACCTCTGCCGTCATCGTCTGCCGAGTCACCGCCTCCTAGCATCGCCCAGGCGCCCCAACCCGCAGCCATCCGGCCCGACGGGCCAGTGAGGCCGCACACCGAGCCCCAGCGCTCGCACCGCCGCCGCCCGTCGCTATCGCCCAGGCGCCCCAACCCGCAGCCAGCCGGCCCGACGAGCCAGCGAGGCCGCACACCGAGCCCCAGCGCCGCCTCCAGCGCCAGAACAAGAGCCCCGGGACAAAACACGACGACCCCACGCCACCAGAAGCTTCGAGGCGTCATCAACTAAATAGCCTATTTTTTGTATATATCTCCGAAAAATTAAAAAACCTGTGTAAATATCATTTTTTGTTTTCTCTCTCTTTCTCTCGTGCTCTTGCACTTAGGTCTGCCCCGCCTAACGGGGAGAACACCATTGGCCGACTGAGTTGCCAGGGCCAAATTAACAAGAGTCGCCATTAGCCCTCGCCCGCCCTCCAACGAGGCCGCGGGACGGAGACATGTTAATTGGCGCCCAACGTGGGGCCATTTTTTTTTGTGGATACCAGAAGGAAAAACGCCGCAAACAATCGCCAAGACCAAGAGCAAGAAAAACATGGGAGAGACCCCAGAGAGGAGCGAGGAGCAGGCACAAGCAGCACAGGCGAGTGGAAGCTTGCACAGCTCCGAGGTGATCGCCGCGTCTTTATTCCAATGTGGACAAAGGACGCCGCCCCAGACCGAGAGCCCGGCACAACACCCGGCCAGCATGGGATCACTACCCCCTGGAACGCACTATCATGCGGACTTGGGAACAACAGCGGCTCAGTCCGCCCAATTTCTGGGTATCGAGAATGCCCAGTGGCGCCCAACACCCCCCAGGAAACGCCAACCGGTTCAAGCACGGTGGCCTTTTCGGCTGAGCAATTTCAAACTCTCCTGGCGACCATAGCAACACCCAAAAAGGTCGACCCAGTCCCCGTTTTCAAGGGAGAGGATTTGGACGATCCCCAAGAGTTCTTGGACCATTGTGTCCAATACCAAAGCGCAGGGAGGTTGCTCCAATGGAGAGCTACTCAAGGTAGCAACAAGCGCCCTACAGAGCAAGGCAAGTCAATAGTGGCGGCCCTATGCATCGTTACCATTAACCTGGACGGAGTTCGAGGAACGATTTAGGAAGAAATTCAACAGCCCGGAAATCCGCGCTGCTCTGACCACCCAACTTTACGGCCAGAAGCAAGGAGTCCGGGACAACAACGAGATATTTCTCTTACGAAAAATTCAATTGGTGCGACGCCTGGAAGTGCAGCAGCCAATGCAGTCTTTGGTAGCCATCTTGGTGGAACTGCTCAAACCAGCCATCCGGCCATACCTGAGACTCGCCCCGCCCATGAGCATGGAGGAACTATTCGACAAAGCCCGGGAAATACGCCCCCGAGAAAACTCAAACCCTGCACTGTCCCGGTGTTATTACTGCCCGGGCTACCATTTCATTACGGACTGCCCTCAGCGCCGTCAACCAGACCCAACGCGCCCTAATGCCCCCGCACGCGCTGCCACCAACCCACCGATCACCCGGACCGAACCGCCCCGCGACGAGACGTCGGGAAACGGAGGGAAGCCAGGGCGAGTCAACGCCGAGACCCAGCCCACGGCCCAGGCCAGTGCCACGCGCTAAGCCCCCCTCCCCGTGGTCGGCCCCTGCCCCGTATTCTCGTACGACTCGAGCCAGGACAGCAGGAGATTCACGCCCTAGTGGACTCGGCAGCCACACATAATTTCATCAACACCCAATGGGTCCACGACGACGACATCAGACCATACCATCATTCGGAAGCTAAGACAGCCCAGGAGGATGCCACCATGAAGCTAAAAGGGGAAAGCAGGATTCAGTTCAATATCGAACTAGAGGCCTACACCACCCCCTGCATCGTGGAGGAGGATCTACGGAAAGACCTCATCTTGGGACTGCTTTGGCTGACCGAGCAAGAAGCAACGTTTGATTTCGCTCGTAGATGCATTCACCACGGTACCACGCACCGACGCACCACCTACTGCCTAGGCCCCGAGCAGATGCCCGCTCTACAACAAGAGCCCCTACAGCTCACCAGCCTTGGATCACATATGCCTAGCCAGTGGAAGGAGCAATTGGGTGCCGTGCTGAATGAATTTCCAGACGTATGGAAGACCACTGTACCTCCCACACGTACTCTACAGCACGTCATCAGGACGACCAGCGACGCACCCATCAGGAGCCCACAGTATCGCTATTCAGAGGACAAGAAGCGAGTAATTACCGAACAGATCGAGGAAATGTTAGCCAAGGGGTTTATTGAGCCGAGCCACTCTCCGCACAACTCCCCCATAGTAGTGGTGACCAAGAAGGACTCCACATCTAGGTTCTGCCTGGACTTTAGGCGCCCGAACAAAGCCACTTGGAATGAACCCTAAAGGATCTCGCCCCCGCCAGTATTTTCACATCACTCGACCTAAAGTCCGGGTATTGGCAGATTGCCTTCCACCCCGAGTCACGGGCGTACACCGCCTTCACCACTCCCGATGGAGCCGCGTATCAGTTTCGCGTCATGCCTTTTGGTCTAAAAACAACACCCATGACCTTTCAGCGACTGATGGCCCGCGAAGTCCTGGTAGGGTACCTACATCGGTTTTGCTTAGTCTACCTGGATGACATAATCATCTACTCGACGTCCTGGGCAGAGCACCTCACTCACTTAAGGAAGGTATTCGAGCGCCTCCAGGAACATGGGCTGATCTGCTCCATAAACAAGTGCCGATTTGGGGAGGATAGACTACGCTACCTCGGACACACGGTAGGCCCAGACGGAAACGAACCCCAACCAGAGCACATCGAGCAGGTAATCAGCACCACCGCCCCAACCAGTCGCAAGGAGCTCAGACAATTCCTTGGGCTATGCAACTGGCTCCGGGAATACATCCCTAACTTCGCGGACTTAGCCGCCCCACTCACCGATCTACTAAGCCCCAAGAAAAAGTGGGCCTGGACCGAAGAAACCCAACGCGCCCTGGAGGCCATTAAGGACGCCCTCTGCGCCCCCCTTCGCCTCGCCAGACCCGACGCCTCTAGACCCTTCGTACTAAAAACAGACGCCAGCCAATTAGGGATAGCGACGGTGCTTTTCCAGGAGCGCGCAAATGGCAGCCGAGATATCGTCTCATACGCAAGTGCGAGATTCTCCCCCGCAGAAACCCGCTACCACTCCAACGAGCAGGAGTGCCTATCCGCTGTATGGGCAATAAAAAGATACCGGCCCTACCTAGAGGGACAAAAGTTCACTCTCCGAACGGACAACAAGGCTCTCACCTGGCTCAACGCGCAAAAGGACCAGCAGACCAAACTGACGCGATGGGCGCTATTCCTCCAGGATTTCACCTTCGACATCGAGCACTGCCCCGGGAAGGCCAATGAGCTTCCAGATGCACTATCAAGGCAGCCCGCAGAGGAGCACCCGGATACACTCTGGGACAACGCAGACCGCCTACTTCCCCCTCTGCAACCCCAAGCAGAAACCCGAGACGAAGAGCACCCGGTGGTTTTTGCTATCACCCACAGCCCCAACAACGTGACAAACGCGGGCCGCCAGGAAAGCGCCGACCCTCCTAGAAGTAGGACCAGCGCCGAGCAGGCGGACCGGTACCCTCAGCACCCACCACCTTCCCACGCCATACCAGCCGTAGCCAAGACCGGTATCCTCGATTACTACCACTGGTACCGCGGACGTCACCGCACCGCCGCCGAGACCGTCCAACTCCTGTCGAAGTACCACAGCTGCCCCAACATAGCGCAGGAGGTAAGGGAATACTGCGAACAGTGCCCCGACTGCATAGCCCAGCCCCGGGTCAACCTTTTGGTCGCCCAACTACCCGAGCTCACCGCCCGGATCCAGCAACAGCAGCTCACCGATCCCGCCACGCAGACCCTGTTCAACCGGTGGCATGAGAGCTATGCCAGCCCCCATTCCACGCCAGCTCTGCGGGAAGTACAAGAGCAGTACGACGTTAGCCAAAGCTATCTCTGTCGACAAACGCCCGCGGGACCGCGACTGGTAGTACCCCCCGAAGCCCGCGCCGAGGTGGTATACGAGTACCATGACCACGCCCTAACGGGTCACCCCGGGATAGCCGAGACCACAAGAGCTATCACACAGCACTTCTTTTGGCCGGACATGCGCACCTACATCCGGGACTACGTCCGGCTCTGCGTCCTGTGCCTGCGATGTAAGAAGGGTCGCAACCAGGCCAAAGCGGCGCAACGACCCCACCAGCCTCGGCACGCCTGGGACACGTTGGCCCTCGACCTCATGGGTCCCTACCCCCGCTCTACCCGAGGCAAGCGGTTCATTTTAGTGGTCACCGACCTATTCACACGGTGGACCGAAGCATTCGCCCTCTCCCGCAGCACCGCCCCGGTCCTAATAAAAACCCTCCAAGACGAAGTATTCTTCCGGTATGGATACCCACGCGCTCTGTTAACAGACAACGGCCGCCAGTTTATCAGCGCCTCCTGGCAGCATGCCTGCCAGCGATGGGCGACACGGCAGTGGACCACGGCAGCCTATCACCCACAGGCCAACCCCACCGAGAGAAGAAATCAGGAAATCAAACGCGGACTCCGCTTGCACCTACAAGGGGATTCACAACAAATGTGGGACAAGTACCTGCCCTCCATATTGTTCGCCCTGCGCACCAAAAAAAATCAAGGGATGGAATGCACCCCGGCCCACGCCATGTTTGGGAAAGAAATTCTACGACCCGGGGAATGGCAACTACAGATTCCGGAGGAAGGGACCCACGACCCCGCACTACCGCAAGCTCACCAACGAGCACCCCGAGACGAATCCATACGAGCCCACGCCGCTCCTTGACCCCCAGCAGAGCCTTCGCCCGAGCAACCCACCTTTCACCCCGGGCAACAAGTCCTCGCGAAGGAATACCCCTCGTCCAACGCCGCCGAAAACCGCCACGCCGGGTTCCAACCCAAATGGGGCGGACCATACCACGTAACCAGGCAGCTTGGACCCAACATATATTTAATACAAAAAGACCAAGGCCCCATTAAACTACACGCCGGCGCCGATCAACTCCGCCCCTTTCCCGGCCTCGCCATTGATCTTGTGTGGGTCGAGGACGCCGAAAGGGAAGGGAATTGATATGATTCAGGAGGCACGCGAGGGCCTCCATTATCAATATTAATTCGATTACGCCCTCGCCACGCAACGAGGATCAGAACGCGGCATTAATTACCAGATCGCAAAAACCCAAAGACGCAGTTTTAACATCTGCATAACAACAGCCGTCCCAAAATTGGTAAAGAGCTACCGCATTACTGCCCAGAGCATAACCGTCATAAACCCATCAAAACAAAGATGACAGCGCGACAAAGGAAGTATTCCGGGCAGTAAACCGCTCAAGAACACAGGGAAGCTGGCGCATTAATTAAAAAGGGCCAACACTACGCGAATTGAGGTGTTGGTTTTTCCTTTTTACTATTGTTATAAGGTCAGGGTGAACATAAGCTACGCACATATGAAATAATGTCAATCCGCCACCGCCTGCCGTAGAAAGCACTTTTTCAAGTAGGCAAATAGGCGAAATAACAGCACCATAAAACTATAAAGCTTACGAAGGTTGCAGCGACCAGAGGAACATACAGTTTTAGGAATAAGCAGTTTTGGAAAATAAAACCCAAAGGGCACCAATAAACGCCGGCACCAGATAGTCTGGAATAAAATCCAGGTATTAAACTCGCGTTCAAATCAAGGAAGAATGAAAACCCACACCGCGAGGGCTAATTAAATTAAAAACACCGGCCACCGGAGCATGCGAAAAATCGACTAACCAGTGGAAGCACGGGGCAGCAATTCCGCGTGCTAAGAAGTCCGCGAATCACAACCGCGCAGCTTCTATTGTAGAAATAATTTAATTAATCCTAACTTTGTTAATATGCGGGCGAAACATGTCGAATAAGGACTCAAAATTCGAGTCTTTAGGAGACGAAAACAGCGCACAGGCGTTCGACAAGATAGCACTTCGCGCCGCGGCGTAACGAAAAATCCGCACTGCTTCCAAGCGGCTTGCATTCAAGAAAGGAAATTACAACTCGCAACTTTATTAATAGGAGAGCAAGACCTATCGAATAAAAGCTAAAAATTCAAGTCTTTAGAAAGCGCAACCAATGCAGAGGTTTTTTTCCTCTAGCTACGAGATTGATAAGCCCGCAAACGCCGCGGCATCTAAAAGATCAGCGTCACAACCGCGCGGCTTCCATTGTAGAAATAATTTAATCAATCCTAACTTTGTTAATATGCGGGCGAAACATGGCAAGTAAAAACTCAAAATTTAAGTTTTTAGAAGACAAAAGCAATGCCCATGTCAGCGACAAGATAGCGCTTCGCGCCGCGGAGATCAAAGCCGCGATTCCAATTCCTATCAATTTGCAAACGTCCCCATTGCCGTTCAGCCAATCGTGAGCGAGGAATCGGCAAACAAAGCCGGCAAGACTTTATAACCCCGGGCTTCTTAAGAAAAGCACGGAGTTCCAACCAGCAGTTCAGACAGCAGCATCCAGTATCCAGCAGCTACCGCCATCGGTCCAGCCAGCCTGAGTACTTCAGCTCCAACCACACTTAGTCTCCAGCGGTGCTCGCCGAGCTCCTGGGACTTGGAAAAATTCATCCAACTAAACTTAGTCGCCAGCGGTGCTCGCCGAGCTCCTGGGACTTAGAAAAATTTATTCACCCACACTTAGCCGCCAGTGGTGCTTGCCGAGCTCCTGGGACTTAGTCGAATTGCCCAAGCGAAGTCGGATCCAGCCGCCCGACGCGCCGGCCGCCCCCAACCTCTGCCGTCATCGCCTGCCGAGTTACCGCCTCCTAGCATCGCCCAGACGCCCCAACCCGCAGCCATCCGGCCCGACGAGCCAGCGAGGCCGCACACCGAGCCCCAGCGCCGCCTCCAGCGCCCGCAACGCCGCCGCCCGTCGCTATCGCCCAGGCGCCCCAACCCGCAGCCAGCCGGCCCGACGAGCCAGCGAGGCCGCACACCGAGCCCCAGCGCCGCCTCCAGCGCCAGAACCTCCACCGCCCCCGGCACGCACGCCCCTCCCCACGGAAGGAAGAGCCCCGGGACAAAACACGACGACCCCACGCCACCAGAAGCTTCGAGTCGTCATCAACTAAATAGCCCATTTTTTGTATATATGTTCCAAAAATTAAAAAACCTGTGTAAATATCATTTTTGGTTTTCTCTCTCTTTCTCTCGTGCTCTTGCACTTAGGTCTGCCCCACCTACCGGGGAGAACACCATTGGCCGACTGAGTTGCCAGGGCCAAATCAACAAGAGTCGCCATTAGTAGAAGTTAGCCCTCGCCCGCCCTCCAACGAGGCCGCGGGACCGAGTCGTGTTAATGTCAAAGGGGTTCATTTCCTAACTTCCGTTTTTAGGCGCCGATGCGGGCGAGACGATTTCGCTGTTAGCCGACTTCCGAGGGTGATAATTTTATTGCTTGTTCGTTCTGGCCGGATGAACGTGCCTGGTTTGTAAATTCTTTGATAACACTTTTAACCGTCGCTTTTATCATGGGTCAGCTCTCGTCGATTACGTTGCGAGCACACGTGCCAAGCGTTTTTGTTTTATCGACAAACCGGCTCGCATTACTCTTTTTAGGCCGGTTCTATGTCATTTACGGTCAGAACGATTTTGTTGCTACTAAGATAGGGAATATAGTATATTGTTTTATTAGGATTAAAAGTGGCACTTTGTTTGACAAACAATTATATTTGCAATTGCAAGGAGCAACGCAACGTAGCCGAGCAAACGCAAACATTACGAGTTAAACAGAACCACTTTTCATCCGAATAATACATCTATTTTTTCTGCAACCAAGAAAAATACAAAATATTCAAAATGATTGACTGCTTTTGACGTTTCTCATTTAAAAATCATTAGGTACAACAACTGCATCCATAGCCGACAAAGTAGAACTTACGTTTAGTCCATTAGAAATAATAGTAATTTATTATACAATACAATATTTTTTTCTATAGCAAGAACTTTAACAATTTCAAAAGAAAATAAGGACAGTTAATCACATTTCAAAATGTCAGTAGCTAGATTGGGTTGCTACAATAATGCGCAGCTGTCATATTTAATTTTAAACAAAAGTTAGAAAATAAATTACTTTATCTATCCTTGATGTTAAAGTGCTACTTTATCTACCCTTGCTGTTAAAGTAAAACTTGACCTTTTGTTTTGAGTTGATAAAAGCACACTTTAACATATGCTATAGAAAAAAATATTTCTTTCTATAGCAAATTTAATAAAATTACCAAAAGATATTTCTGAATTAAACGATTTGCTGTTTATGACCGATGGAGGAATGTTATTACACAAAAACAAATGACAACTTGATGAACAGTATGGTGCAATTTGGGATAGTTATATTAATTTTATTGTACGTAATTATGGAGTAAAAGCGATTATTGTATTTGTCGATTATCAGAAACATGGAATAAAATCTGCTGAAAGAGACCGATGTCTAAAAACGAAAACTGCACTAGATATTTGATTTGACAGAGACAGGTTTTTAAAGTTTCATCAAAAAAAATTTCTGGCAAATGTCTTTCATAAAAGTCGTTTTATTGATTTTTTAGTAAAAGAAACTTTAGCTGGAAATAATATCCCTGATCTCAAGCTGAAAGTGATGCTGATCGATTAATAGTTACAACAGCTCTCAATGCATCAAATGAAAACATAGTCGTAGTATCACAGAATACAGAGGTATTACTTATATTAACAGCTTCAGCTTTTCTTGATAAAGATATATATTTTTAAAAAAATGCAAAAATAAAGAAAATAGAAAAATATCCTCTAAGAGCCTGCAATTTGCGTATCCCAATTGTTGTGAGCATGTTATTTCTGTACATGCTTTAACTGTATGTGACACAACTTCAGCATGTTTTAACAGAAGAAAAAATAAATTTGCCAAAATATTTGAAAAATATACGGTACCCCCCACCCAAGAAAAGCGCCCTTCCGTGCTTTCCAAGAATACTTCGATACTCAGCATCACTCCGTTTCGCTAATACAATGAAATGCTATGAACCAGTTATTTATCAAAAAAAACAAAACAAAAAAAAAACAAAAAAAATTTTTTTTTGCCGACGACCATAGCTCAAAAGTTGATGTTGCTTTCATTTTCGGAGAATCTATGGTATGAAAATGATCCAAGACTTCAGGAAGGTTCCTGGCGACCGGAATCGTGTAAACATACGAACATACATCCCCCGCACAGCACGTTTAGGCACCCCCCAATACGGGGGATTGATCTAGTGGGCTGGGATCTTCACCAAAAGATCCGCACCGCCGAGACGGACATTTGATATAGTGGGTTCATTAGTCGGTCGGCTCGAATTTTAGAGATATTTGACTAAGAGTGGTTTTCGATATGAGGGAATTTCAATACTTCGTACACTTCGTGTCGAAGTAATAGCAGTGATTTACAAGAGACTGCAAAAATGTATATAACAGAATGCTGGTATAAAATGTATGCTTGCAATGTATGGTGCAAAGAAAAGTAACTGCTTGAACTCTTACGGGTATGTTTAATTGATTGAACGTTTTTTATTATTTATATATTTTTTAAATAAAAACATTTTGAATTTAAGGCGTTTACTAAAAAAAAGTAGTGTTAATTTAGCATCGTTGTACCCTACGATAGATGCAGCAGAACAACATTTAAAGCGGGTGTATTTGCAAACACAGTTATGGCTGGGAAACCAAGATATTTCAACGGAAGATTGGGGTTGCAATGATGATACAGAAATAATATGTATATTACGCAACAAGTTTAGAAAAGTAATGTTTTACTGAAGAAGTATGGCTGGTTTGAGTACGGACGTTAGCGAGTACTTAAACGGCCAAACGAGTTCAGTAAAACCGCTTTTCTAACGTGTTGCGTATACTATTTTATCGAATTTCATAAGAAATGCAATATATTACATTTTTACATAAGTGACACTAAATGTCAAAACATAACCAAGCTGAGCAGAATTCGTTTTTATGTACTAAAACACAATAAGCAGCTCCGGTTGATGTTAGGCATTTGGCATTACTGAAGTGTATTGTTGGGACACTGTAAGTCTATCTCAAATTCTCGGCTAGCAGGTTAGGTTTTGTGTCAGTCTGTGTCAAAAGTGACGCAAAACCTAACCTGTTTTCCTCGAATTTGACACAGACTTACAGTATCACCAACAATACACTTCAGTACTGCCAAACGTAAAACGAATCGCCGTTGCTATGCAGAATGGTGTTGCTAATGCAGAAAAGTATCACATTTGAAAACGATTTTGAGTGTAGAAATGTAGTACATTACCAAATGAAATGCGATAAAGTATTTTCCAATCCTAATGACGCAAGAACCAGCTCCACAAAACACCTTAAAATTTATTTTTTGCACCTGCAAAACTGGTTGCGGGCCAGCTTGTGGGTGTAGAAAAAGTGGCATTTATAATTCCGCGGCTTGTGGTGCATGTGGCGGAAATAGTTGTCTTAATTCACAACTGGCAGTGTCAATAGAAGAAGTAGAGGAAGAAGAAATTCAAACTAAATAATTTTTTTCTTGCTTTTAAATGTACCTATCTTGAGTTAATTTTAATAAATCGATTAAAATATAATATCTTTAATACTCATTTAACTCTTTTATCATTTGTTTCCATCATTTTTTAGGCACCTTTTACCATTTTTGATAAATTTTAACATAAAATTTGAGATCAGCCACCCAAAAAAACCCTAGGTATTAAAAAATAAAATCCCAATTAAAAAATGTACCCCTTTCCGCCATTTTAGATCCGCCATTTTTTATTTTAGTTGAGTTTTAATGTCAAATTCGTAATCAGCGACCCCGAAAACCTTCAGACATTTAATAAAAATAACAAAAATAAAAAAACAAATTTGACAGTCTACGTCATTTTGTAGACGCCATTTTGTTTTTAGACCGATTTTAAGGCCGCCAAAAACATTATGTTATCAATTTTCAGGCAATTGTTTAAATAAATAAAAGAGATACATTTTTTAATTAAGAGTATATTAAAAAAACACTTATTTGTTAATAACAATTGAAAAAATAAAAAGCACGCCTTCTCACCTATGGGGAACTTTTCTCTAAACTTTTTCCAAAGTAATAAAAAAAAATTATCAAAATCGGTTTTGAGTCAATGAAGTTAAAACTTTGTCGAATTTTTAGCGTTTTGAAAATGGACTAAAGTACTTGCTTATGAAGGTACGATTTGTTTGTTTTTAATGTCAAAGTTTATTATAGTATTATTTTGCAATATAGCACACAAGGTAGGTAGGTAATGGCCTACTATTACTTTTCGGGGGAAACAAAATAGTGAGGCTCATTCTCTCAAACGACAAATACCAGGAGATGCGCTAGCGCGTTATATTATCATATATAATGCAACTAGTGGATTCTTGATTATCAAATAATCATTTCTGTTTACACGAGATATATTGTTTGGCAATTACGCAAGTCCGAAGGACGAGCGTGATTACCTAAAACAATATATCGAGTGGAAACAGAAATTATTTGATAATCGAGAAGACACGAGTTGCATTCGGTTAGGTTATATCACGAGTCAATAAACAACGTTTGAATAGTGTATTTTAAATATTAAAAGTATAGTTAATGTGGTTGTTATAACAATTGTACTGACAGCAGGTAACGTGATGTTTGTGAAGTCGTGTGATTATCACCTATTAATCAGGAAGGTATGTGATTGTCAGTTGCTATGTACATTATCAAAAGTTAGTACGTGCGTAACTATGCATTTTGTCGTTTTTCATTGGTTGATGTTAGAGGAAGTGGTATAATCCCTACTAGTACCATTAAGTATCACGAACGGTAAGGACGGTTTACCGGCCGAAGACGAGACTAGCTCCCGTTAATCTACCTGCTCAACCTTACCAAATTTGGAAAACTTAAATTCTAAATAATTTTCGGGATCACAATGGCTAACATTATAGGTTGTATTAATTATTTTTCAAACGATCTCAAAACTGAGGAAACAGCTAAGGCACATCAAGAATATAAGCTTTAGCAACTATGTTAGTCTAAGAAGATTGTTTGTGACTATAAAGATTCGTTTGTAAGTTTATATAGAGAGTGATTACACAGGAACCACATCTAGTTACCTTAGAAATTTATGGACATTTTGATGTGCTACTTTACAATTTATTAACACTAGCCAGAGCTGTCAATACTTAAGTAGTGACATTTCTAGCTAGTTTGAAAGCAATATAGCAGCACATGTAAAAAAATCCAAAACAACTAGATGTAGTTATTTAATAATTGCTGTATATAAATGTCGATTGAAATTTTGAAGGTGTAAGCATATTTTCAGTATGAGTATCTTTGGTACGTACTGTAAAATTATTTTATTTGTTCCTCACTTGTAAACATCAATTTATCAAGTCACTGTATTCACCTTGAAAATGTTTCTTAACTGGCTAGCCAGTAAAAAATTTACTGGCTAGCCAGTTATATTTTACAAGCGTGCTCATAGATAAATGATAGCGTGCAAAGCCAGAGTTGTCTTCCTTAGTATGTGTCATATTGATGAATTTAGTTGCTTGTCAGTTTGACATTTTGAATAAATGGTAAATTTCTAGTTATTTACAAGTGAGAAACAAATAAAATATTCAACAAAACACACCAGGTAACCATTTTTACTGGCTCAAGGATATGACAGGGTTGCCTAACGGCTAGCCAGTCATCCCAATCCTATCGCCAGTAAAAACTGTTTTACCTGGCTTGTAATGTTAAATACTATAAATTTAAGATTTTTAATTGTTAGTAGTATCATTCCAGTATATAAAAAGTTAATAGACCATTAACATTAACTATCAATTAAGAGCACACCGCACTTTTTCCAAGAAATTGTGAATCAAATCCTAGAATTTTTCATTCATCGATTTGTTCGTTCCAAAAACAACACCTGTTAATTAAAGCAAAAAATGAATTTATGTAAGAAGTTGCGTAAATAATTAATAGCCGATGACATCACTGCGGTGAGTTAAAAACATGTATGTAACAATACCAAGTTATTCATTCTAAAATATTTACGAAATATTATTTTGTTTAAAATAATAATTAACGGCCTCTAAGTGAATTCGAAACATGTTTCAAAAAGGAAATAAAAGCACATATTACTGCTAATCAGGCAGTGTCACAGCAGTAGCACTTAGTTATTTCCAAATGTGCTTTCACTTTTCTGGGCAATTCCAGCAACTGTTTTTTCCTTGAATGCGCACATTCTTTTAGAATTCTTCATGGAAATGCTGTGAGAAAGTGTAACGCAATGAGTCACTAAAACTATAATAAATCTTAAATTTATGTGGAAACTGCAAATGTTACATGTCAGATCATAAGTTGATTTATAAATTAAATTGTTGCCATTTTAATATGTGTTTGAACAATTCGAGGAAGCTACGTATATACGAAGAACCTGTAGAGCTTAAGATTTCGTAATTAATTGATTATTTTCATTTTCATGCTTAGTTGGTGTCTAGTAATGTGTTACTAAGAGTTCATAAAGAGCAATTGCAAACTTTCTCATCATATTATAATATACAATTTACACACGCTGTTCAACATACTTGATTAATTTTAAATTTAATATAAACTATCAATGAAAATAAAAATACATTAATTTAGTAACGCTGTAATGTATTCCCCACCACTAAAAATAACTGTCGGGTAATTTTTCAGAGAAATTAAGCTTCTGAATGACCTGGAGTACTTCCAAATACTCTTCTTTCATTCATTTAATACGTCTACTTCTCATCTTCACTTAATTTTTAGAATTGATTTAAGTCTGGAACTCTGGTATATCAGAACTGTGTCGAGCTTTTTTTCTTTAGAAAGTTTCTTTCAGTACGTATTGGAAATGTGAAACTTAGCAGTATAGTACAAAAATAGTAGTCTAGGAGATCGTTAGGACCTTTGGCAAGAATTTTTCTGCGTAAATCTTCCTGGAAAAACGTTATATAAAAGTTGGCATTTACAGCAGTAGCATGTGAAGATTGTTCTGTCATTATATTCATCGTTTTTGAAAAATTTTCCCTTGCATTTTCGAATATTTTGTGTACACTCAACCAGTGTGGAACATCATTTTTTTTAACTTGTTAATAAAAGTTCGATTTTTCCATATCAATTTACATCAATTTTAGTTAGGTAATTACCTGGTTTTCCACAGTTCTTTAAAACAGTGTGGAAATAGTAATTGTAATACTAGTGCGGAAACGGGTTCATTTCAAAACTAGTACGAAAATTGGAGCTCGCTATTGCTCGCGCTCCAATCGTGCGCGTTTTGCAATTACCCTTTCCACAAGTGTATTTAATACTATTTTTTCTACAACCACAAGAAATTTTTTACATATGTCTATTATTATATTTGCCTAAATATCTATGATATTAATCTCAATTTATTCAAGCCAATTATACAGTTACTACGGAGACTAGTAAACGACGCTAATTAAGTTTAACGTTTTGTGAGTTTCATACAATTTTTAAGAGCAATTTTTAATAACACTTAAAATGGCCGAATTTTCACGAAAGTGAAAACGATAGTGAAATGATTTCTAATATTCCACCTCATATATGCCTGTATACCTGAAGATCCCGAATAAGCTATATTAGAGAATACCGCATTTATGTGGCATGTGGTGGTGTTCTAAAGAAAATATAACAAAGACAACGGAAAATGTTTTATTGGCTTATTTTTTTGAAAAAATAAGAAGTTTGCGAACATTGACAGTTTGGTCTTCTTATTCCATGTTATAGAGTTCTTTGATTGTTAAAGAAGATTTGGGAAGTTCTAAAATGACAATCAATGGGATATAAGGCGAAAAATCCCATAAAAAAAACGAGAAAAGCAAATTCCTTATTGAAGCTTTAGGCGATTCATTTTAATGATGATAACTAGGGGCCGACTATATTTGGTAGATATATTTTAATCATAATTCATTTTCTTATATGGGTATTTCGCCACTCTGCAAATTAAAATATTAAATAACGAAAATATTAACAAATAACAATTAAAACTAACAAGAACTTATCTTTTTTTCACTGGAAGAAAAAACGACCAACCTCCAATGAATTTTCTGACATTGACGTTTGTTGATATCTGTACCTACTTGATCTCATCTTTAAGAATCGATAGCCAACTATTGTCTAAAAATATTGAGAAAGACGACACGCATTTTTCTTCGTTAAGTAAAATGTATGCCGTTTCCTTAATTTTTCTCCTAGTTGACATCGATTCTTTAGACAAGATCTTTGTGTTGTCCCATTGTATTTTATGGTTTTCATCCCAAGCATGTTCTGCCAGCTTAGACTTATTGAATTGATACGTTTTCAACATATTTTTATGTTCTTTAACTCTTACTGCTAAAGGCCTGGATGTTTCACCGATATAATATTTCCCGCATTCACAGGGAATACTATATATACAATTCCTTGAATGCTGTTCTTCGTTGAACGGTTTAGTTTTTGTAAGAACTGACCGTAAAGTATTCATCGTTTTGAATACCGTCCTAACATTGAATCTATTTCCAATTCGTCTAATTTTGTCAGATATGCCTGGAATATATGGTATAGTAAGAGTATTATATTTTTGAGTGTCATTCCTTTGTATGTGTGTGGCATTGCTTCGTGTATTGAAAATGTTCCGAACAAGAGTCTCTGGATAGCCATTATCTTGTAAAACATTAATAATAAATTCTTTCTCTTTTTTGAAAATTGTATCATTAGAGCAAACAACTTTGGCTCTGTCGTAAAGACTTTTTACAACGCCTGTCTTTATGTTTTTGTGATGGTTAGAATTAAAATGTAAGTACCTATTAGTATTGGTTTTCTTACGGTATACTGATGTTTCAAAAGTATTTATTGTGCGTGTGATTAGTGTATCAAGAAAGGGTAACTGATTGTTTTGCTCTGTTTCTAATGTGAATTTGATGGAGGTTTCTTTACTGTTAATATGTTCAAGAAATTTGTCCACCTCATCTATATCATGAGGCCAAATTGCAAAAACATCATCGACATATCTCCACCAAACTACTGGTTTGTTGGTGTACGTGTAGACATGTTGTTGTTCAAAGTCTTCCATAAAAATGTTACTAACAATGGGAGATAAAGGTGAACCCATTGCCATCCCGAAATCTTGTTGGTAAAATTCATTGTTTAGTTGAAAGTATGTCGTTTTAATGCATAGTGTTAAGAGTTCCATAATGGTACCAACGTTTAATGTTGTTCGTGTATGTAATGTGTTACACAACGACATACTTTCAACTAAACAATGAATTTTACCAACAAGATTTCGGGATGGCAATGGGTTCACCTTTATCTCCCATTGTTAGTAACATTTTTATGGAAGACTTTGAACAACAACATGTCTACACGTACACCAACAAACCAGTAGTTTGGTGGAGATATGTCGATGATGTTTTTGCAATTTGGCCTCATGATATAGATGAGGTGGACAAATTTCTTGAACATATTAACAGTAAAGAAACCTCCATCAAATTCACATTAGAAACAGAGCAAAACAATCAGTTACCCTTTCTTGATACACTAATCACACGCACAATAAATACTTTTGAAACATCAGTATACCGTAAGAAAACCAATACTAATAGGTACTTACATTTTAATTCTAACCATCACAAAAACATAAAGACAGGCGTTGTAAAAAGTCTTTACGACAGAGCCAAAGTTGTTTGCTCTAATGATACAATTTTCAAAAAAGAGAAAGAATTTATTATTAATGTTTTACAAGATAATGGCTATCCAGAGACTCTTGTTCGGAACATTTTCAATACACGAAGCAATGCCACACACATACAAAGGAATGACACTCAAAAATATAATACTCTTACTATACAATATATTCCAGGCATATCTGACAAAATTAGACGAATTGGAAATAGATTCAATGTTAGGACGGTATTCAAAACGATGAATACTTTACGGTCAGTTCTTACAAAAACTAAACCGTTCAACGAAGAACAGCATTCAAGGAATTGTATATATAGTATTCCCTGTGAATGCGGGAAATATTATATCGGTGAAACATCCAGGCCTTTAGCAGTAAGAGTTAAAGAACATAAAAATATGTTGAAAACGTATCAATTCAATAAGTCTAAGCTGGCAGAACATGCTTGGGATGAAAACCATAAAATACAATGGGACAACACAAAGATCTTGTCTAAAGAATCGATGTCAACTAGGAGAAAAATTAAGGAAACGGCATACATTTTACTTAACGAAGAAAAATGCGTGTCGTCTTTCTCAATATTTTTAGACAATAGTTGGCTATCGATTCTTAAAGATGAGATCAAGTAGGTACAGATATCAACAAACGTCAATGTCAGAAAATTCATTGGAGGTTGGTCGTTTTTTCTTCCAGTGAAAAAAAGATAAGTTCTTGTTAGTTTTAATTGTTATTTGTTAATATTTTCGTTATTTAATATTTTAATTTGCAGAGTGGCGAAATACCCATATAAGAAAATTAATTATGAATTCACGCCACAAAGAAGTTTCAGAGATTATATTTTAATCATCCCATTGGTTGCAGGTTGCACTCATTTTGAGGGTGGCTAGCGCTTGCCGCCGAAATAAGCTCATTAAATTAATTGTAGACGATATACAAGTAGAAGATATTTTGCTAATTGTTACGATACCTCACACTAAGACTGGTATACCACGTAGTTTCACAGTAACATATGGCGAGAAAAAATTGTTATCTTATTTAAAAAAACTGCTTTCCTCCAAGTACCATTAGAAAATAAAAGGTTCATTTAAACTTACAGAAAAAGAAAATGCATGTTTCAACCAATGGGTATTATATAAATCATTTTGGAAGAACACCCTAAACAAAAATGTGTTGAATTGTATTCTTAATTTGAATATAACTGATGGTACGTCGTGCGTATTTTATTTCAATATTAAAAATCTGTAACGAGGTTTACACCGAATTTCCCTAGCGCGAATTTAATCAATTTGCAAATAAAAAAATTTAGTCCGCTGGGATTCGAACTCAGCGCTCCGTGGCGAATATTTCGAGCCATTTTCTTGTCCGCCGCTAGAATAACTGAGCCACGGGCGTGTTTGTATTCGACGAGTTACTGAAGCGTTATAAAACACCATTCTATTCTGTCCCATTTGTGGTGTTTCCCCTGTAACTGTCTTATTTTCGCCAATGACAAAGCCTGAGCTATATGCAAATTATTAATTTCGTCTTTTGCAAATAAAATATTCGTTTGTCTTTTAAACGAGGGAAGTAAAAATGTACTCCGCTGGAATTTGCACTCCGCGCTCAGCCGCTAGAATAACTGAGCCACGGGCTTGCTCGAAGTGGACGAGTTTCTGCTGCGTTATAAAGCACCATATTATTCTAGCCAATTCGTGATGTTTACCCTGTATCTGTTAGGTCATATTTTCGCCAATGATAAAGCCTTAGTAAAGTAAAAGTAAACAACATTTTATTTTTTAAAGTGTTCACCCTGTATATATTTTTCCGAAATTTTATGGTGTCATGTCAGGTAGACATATAATGCAAAATCTCGTCTTCCTCTAACAAATAGTTTTTGAGTTATACCGCCAATAGACAGACAGACAGACAGACAGACGGAATTAAGAAAACCTGTTTTTCAGCATCTAGGGATCCTGAAACGTGAAGATTGAAGAAATTTCGAAGGGTGTTTTTTTCGTGATTACAATACTTCCTACGTCTTTTAGACTTACTTACTTACTTAATCCTGTAGCTCCATAGGGAGCATAGGGCGTCCTGGGACGTTTCTGTAGCAGGGGTAATAGTACAAGGTCGCTAGTCTTGCACTATCTTCTCACCTTCACACATTTTTTTTGTTTTTCGGTTAAGTTGAGTTGAATTGTCTATTTGGTCTATGGTATTATAGTTTCACACACACTTTCTATAATTCCTTTCCACTCCCTCTTATTATGCGCTACGGTTTTTAGTTCACTCCACGTTTTGTTTATTAGCCCGCACTCTGTCGTTATATTTCTTTTCCATGTTATTGTTGGTCTCCCTTGTTTCCGTTTCCCCTTAATATTAAAGTCCAGTGCTTGTTTTGTAATATCCGTGTTCGGCTTCCTTAATGTGTGGCCTATCCAACCCCATTTTCTTCTTGCAATATATTTATCGATGGGTTCCTGGTTTGTGCGCTGCCATAATTCTTCGTTTGAGATTCTGTTTGGCCAGTATACACCTATAATTCTTCTGAGGCACTTGTTTATTACTACTTGTATTTGTTTAAGTTCTTTTTTATTAAATGACCAGGTCTCACTTGCATATAATAGGGTACTTTTAACATTTGTATCGAAGATACGCATCTTTGTTCTCAAAGAGATCTCTTTGGAGTTCCAGACTTTCCTCAACCTGCCGAACGCATTTTGCGCTTTGCCTATTCTTCTTTCTATATCTTTCTGGCATCCTCCACTATCATCAATTACACTACCTAGGTAAACGAATTCGTGTACATTCTCGATAGGTTTTCCATCCAGCCTAATCTCTTCTATATTCTTCGTGTTAATTCTCATCATTTTCGTTTTTCCAGTGTTTATTTTAATTCCGATTTTAGCCACTTCATCTTTAAGTTTGTTAATTTTTTGTTGCATGTGATTAAGTCTTTCGGTTATGAGGCACATGTCATCGGCAAATTCTAAATCTTCTAATACCTTTCCGAACCTCCATGCTAGTCCTTTCCTATTATCAGTTACTTTCTTCATAACCCAATCAGCAGCAATCAGGAATAAAATCGGTGAGAGAATGCAACCTTGTCGCACTCCACATTCAATATTTATTGGTTCTGACACCCCCCCACTGTGTTCGATTGTTGCGCTGAAGTCTTGGTATAATAGTTTTATTATTCGGATAATCTTTTTTGGGATTCCATAGTCTTTGAGGATTTTCCATAACATTGATCTATTTACTTTATCGAAGGCTTTCTCAAAATCCACAAAACCAAAGTACATTTCTTTCTGCCATTCCATGCCTTCTTCTATTATTATTCTTAGGGTACAAATTTGGTCTGTGCAGGAACGCCGTTTTCTAAATCCTGCTTGGTTAGGCCTCAGGATATCATCCACCGTATTTTTTATCCTTTCCAGTACTATTCTTATTAAAATTTTGCTAGTATCACTCAATAGTGTTATTGCTCTCCAGTTTCTGCATTGCGTTTTATCTCCTGATGTTGGTATCGTGATAATGCGCCCTTTCGTCCAATCTGCTGGTAACACTTCTTGCGCCCAAATCTTTCCAAATAAGTGGTAGATAATCTCCGCATTTTCTCTAATTCCAGCTTTTATTAGGTCTCCTGGGGTATTGTCAATGCCAGCAGCTTTTCCATTTTTTATTTTGTTAATGGCCCCTATTATTTCCTCTCTTGTCGGTCTCTCTGTATTTATTTCCAGTTCTTCATATTCTTCCACCTCATCTGCTTCCTCCTCCTGCATTAGGTAGTCTTTGTATATTTCTTCGAAATACTCCCTCCACCTATCCAATATCTCCCTTTCCGTCTTTAGTTTATTTCCATTTTTATCTCTTATTTGTGTTGTTCGACCTTCTTTTCGTCCTGTTAATTTATTTTTTTAGTCTTTTAGACTAAAGAAGTAAAAATAATTACTGTTAAAGTTTACAAATAAATATTCACATAAACGTCTGTTGTCTTTAATAGCAATCTAAATTTGCGTGCGAAAAATTTTCCTCGCCCGATTTCGGAAAAAGTCATTTTCAACATTAGTTGCAAACATTCGTCCCGTACTGGAATCACCTTTATTTCCATACTTGGTAGACAAATAACTAGTTTTTAATTTTGGCATAATATAAAGTGTCACTTTTCAAAACTGACTTAGGTTTCGAAACTTCACACTTTTCGAAACTAGTTACGATATGAAAATATTTCACAACTAGTGATGAAAAGTACAGTCAGACGTCGCCGTTCGCGGATTTGCAGTTCGCTGATTTGATTTTACGCGGGGCACCTTTGTGCTCCCTTTTCTTTGCCGTTCGCGGATATTTGCTTTGCCGTTCGCGGATGGAATTGCCAACCTTAACTGTTTCAACTTTCACACACTAACGGCCGGTCTTATAAAGGCCACTAATTTGACGTTAACTTTAATTCGCTGTTAAAATAAACAAAAACGCATAAAAATTTGTTTAGTAATGAATAATATGTCATAAGCCCCAACGTTTTGATGAGCTTTTGCTTATTTTAACAGCGATTTATTAAAGTTAACGTCATGTTAGTGACCTTCATAAGACCGCCCGTAAGTAAATAAAGCAGAAGTATGCGGTTTATGTCATAACATTATTTATCACGAACTTGTAAACACACTTATCGAGCCTATTTCTTTGAATCTCGTATAACCAAATTGAACCAGAAATAAATTGTAAAATTATAACTTGATTAAACAAATGGACATTCGAGCTCTAGATTCAAGTGGCAGACTTATGTTACGTATGGAATTTTAGTTTTTATACGCAAGTTTATGTATTTTTGAATTTTTTGAGGTTGCATAGTATAAATAAATCTAGTTTATGGAGCCTAACCCCGTTTTTATTATTTATGTGTTTTGCGCTTCGCGGCATTCTTCTGGAACGTAACCCCCGCGAACGGCGAGGTCTGACTGTACATCAAATGACGTGCGAAAAAGCGTGAGCGCACCTACTTGACCTTCAATACCTTGACATTTATTTGACATAACCTTTATAATTTTATCAGTTTAAGATATAAAGAACTACTTTTTCTCAAAATTAAAAAAAAATCTTGTATAGAACAAGTTAGAAAATGTGATTTTGTGTAACTTGTGTGACTGAGGAATTTGGCTACGCTCAACCCGCAAAATTCCACGCTTTACACAAAATGAGACATTACCCAACTGGTTTTATAAACATCTATTGTAGCTAATGTGAGTCTTTATTTAAAATGCTATTTCTTCGCATATACGCTGATGGCCTTTCACTAAAAGTGGAGGATGGGGTGTCCTTGCTTATCAGAATAACTTAGTAAAATGATCTATATATTATGATGGCATAATAATTATACTGATGTATTATGCGGCTTATAGGACACTAGTATTTTATGTTTCATAGTATATTGCTGTTTTCTAATTTATTAAATCAATGTCATGACCCATCTTCTTCGGCGTAGCGCCAAGTTATAGGTTGTGGATATAATGTACTGTTACGTCTTACTATTTTGTGTCAATACTAAACATTAGTGAGTTCAATGAAACACATCTATTTCGGTTTAGATATGGATTTGAACTATTTATTTATTTATTATTTCTAACCACGGTTAAGTGTATGTGGTATAAAAGTACTCCAGGACACCTTTTAGCGCTCCCCGTTGGGGGAAACGTTTTGATGAGAGAAAAACTGCGTATAATTCCTAGTAAAAACAATAAATGAACCAAAGGCTTATGCGCAGCTAGAAATAGTCTAACATCTAACATCAATAATATACACCAATATAAACTGTATATGATAAAAAAACTAATAACATTAAAATAGGTATTAAACAATTGAATTCAAACTTGCTATAATATTCGATCTGCTTGGCTGTGACCGGTAGCTAATGCAGACCAAGAGGCAATGTGAACATAAGCTGGAACGAGAAAACAGGCAGGAGAAAGCAGTAACAAAACATAAAATGGAAATAAACAAATTAAAAACCACACTGCAGGAAACAAGCGTTTGACTTAAGCACTGAAACAGGCTTTAATGCTATCGTAACTCACTGTGCCTTTTACGCCCTACAAAACCAAGTATTTATCGGTTGGCTTTAGAACTTTAAAAATGCCCAAATACGTAGACTTTGTTTATGTACTTTTTCGTATAGGTATTCAGATCCTTGTTTATACAGCATTATCACAGAAATAATAAGAGTGTGTCTAAACGGAACTTGTGGACGACCGTGGTTCCATTCAGTAAGGCAGTAATGAACCCTCCTTATTATTAAGTGAAATGTACTTCTGTTCGTAGTTTTAAAAAACACAACCAATAATAATAATAAGTAATTGTTTTCTGTGATAATAACCCTATTGAAAATAATGGGAAGTTTGTTTACAAAAACACGAAAATAGTAAACCTTGATGTTTTTGCCGATTTAACACGACGTGTAGTGTTGTACTTTAGTTAAGAGGTATGATACCTTGCCTGATAGGGTAATAATTACCGTTTCGAATATTCTGTGTTCCAAGCAATGAAATTAAATTGCCCCAGGATTTGGAAAGGAAAATCGGACCGTTATCGTTTGTTAAAATCTTTGTAACACTAGATTGAAAAATCTATACATTAACAAAAGCGTTAAGTACTTCTTCTATAGTGGTCGAAGTAAGTGAAATAGATAGGGTCTGGTAGGGTAGGTGAATGTGCTCAAAACGATGATGTGATTCTTTAAATGGATAAAGAAGTGGCTAATTATGGCCAATAACTTTAAACTGCTGGTATTTAGAACTTAAGATCCACGATTTAACATCTTTATATTGAAGACCAGAGAAATCTCTTGGAAATTAACCTTCTAGTTGCTCTAATTCTGGGATGCGCTAAAGAGTGCATGTAATTGAAAATCGATCTAGGACTTTTAGGCGTGATTCTTTAGGTGCGCATCTTTAGGCGCGCACTTTTAGGAGCAGGGACAGTTAGGCGCCATATGAAGGAAATTCACAATATTCTTGATATGTGAGTTATTGCCTATCTGAAATAAATTATGTAACTGGACCTCCTTCCTAAACAGAAGTAGAAACTGGTTGTTTGTGTACCTAATTGCAAATTATGTTTTTTAGGAGTCTGAAAGTTAGAAAGAATAAAAAAGGCCCATTTTGCACGTATTACAACACTAGTTTTTGTAATTTTTGTGTAAAATCTGAAATTTAAGAAATTACATTTGGAAAGTCCTGCACGATTAATGTCATTTACTTAAATTTTCGTAAAGGGAATGTGTGCTTCTTATCAAATCTACGCTCCGAAAAATTTAGATTATACCGAGTGTTTATCTTAAGGTGCAAACTTAAGGAAATAGCATAGGAAATTGTGTAAATATTGAGATGGTTTTAAACCTACAACTTAGCTCTGTTTGCAGTGCAAATATTTAACCAAGCCAGTAAAGTACAGAGTTAAGATATTTTATGAAATTACAATTTAAAACAATAATAAAAGTATTAAATGCATTGGTAATCAGATGAGAGAAACTGTAATTAGTCGGATAGAGGCACACAAAAGGAAAGCATATTTCAGATGGTTAGAATTAGAAGTTGAATAGAGTAAGACAATTAATAACAGGTTTGTGCGTATTTAACGCCAGACCAAACAAAATTTAATTAACACAAAAGGTTTGCTATGTGCATACTAAATGAGTGAAGTTATTAATAAAAGCAAAGGTCAGTGAATGGCAAGCAATCTGAAAAGTAAATGAGATCGGAATAAAGGAAGATAGAAAATTGCAAAGAACAATACCGAAATTAGGAAACCGAAAAGAAGGAAAGCGAGCAAGGTCTGTAAATGTGACCTCAATTTCCAGTGCATTAATAAAACAAAGTGAAAAGCAGAGCAGTGATTTTAAAACATTTGTGTGCATGACGGAAGGAACAATGATAGTTACAAGCAAAGGACATTTGTTTTTAGATTTAAGAAAATATTAATTAAAGATTTGTGTAATCAAATGTTACTCCATTTGTGTATTTTGCTACCAAAACTAATTTCTAATTAACAAAAAATATCGCGGTAACATAGCAACGTGATGCGTTTTTGTTGTTAGAGGAGAACAATTGAAATTAAAATTAATGAATCTTGTCGAATTTGTGCTCCATTTTTAATTACTGTTGTTTTATAAATAAAAGTGTGTTAAACAAATAAAAAGTATACCATTTTATTGACCAAGTGTTCAGCCAGCTGTGGGAGTGTTTGTAGCCAATTCCACGAAATAAAATTTAAAATTTTCTACTCCGACTCCGAGTGTGTGAACGGCAGCCGATCAGCTGAAATTTCCCAGGATCGTTTCCAGCACAGTTAAGCATCTGAACCCAGACGTCTGTACTGCAACAGGTCGGCGGGGTCTGCAAGAGCACCTAGAGCAACATCTGCGGCCTGGGAAGCAGAGTCAGAGGCAGAAAATCGAACGGCGTCACCTTCCGATCATCTCCGTTCCAGCTCGACAAGATCTTCCAAGGCAGGATACTGATATTTATTGAGTGTCGGGCCTCCAGAAAGCTGCGGAACTCCAAGATTAGGCCTGGTGGAAGCTACTCAACGTGTTTCCAAGCGTCCGGCTACGCCCCAATTTTCATAATTAGCATTGCATCATCAGAATCTGCGAATTTGCAAGAATCTCCAAGCCACCAGAAACAGTTGACGGTTGGCGTGAGTCTATGTCATCCTATAATAATAATGAAGGCGAGGTTTTTGTTGCCAAGCAATAATTGAATTAAATTACCTGACAATTCCTTGTAAACTTCACGTTTTTTTATAGATATTCAAAATCGCTGTTGCACTGGCGACATTTTTGTATCGTTTGATGGATTGTAAATTTTATCTACCAGAACCGGGTGTATGAGCTACTCCAGGACAAATAGTCTAAAAACGAGAATATACTCAAATTCTGATCCCAACTGAGAAAAGAGCTCGTGTTTGCCGAGAGCTAGCTTAAATAATATTGCAGTTAAATAAAATATTAAGAAAGGGACATTCGACCATTTTATTTGTGCAATTAATTAATACATTTCATTTTAACTATTCTAGAATTACTGACAGGCAAAAGTAAGCACAGTATAAATTAAACTGAGAAATGTGTGTGTGGTGGATTTGCCCTGATTTTAACTTATTAATTTTATACCAAAATAATAAAATAACCAAACAGCCGGGTAGGTCATCGCAATATATGCAGATTCCTGCTTGCCGCTTGAATCTTCTGTCAGTTATAAATTCACGTATTTAACTAATTACTATGATTATTTCCTTCATATCCATAATAATGCGTAATCACTATGGTTTCTATCAGTCTAATAATGACAAAAATTCAAACGTAAAAATTTTACCGCGGTTAAATATTTGTCAAAACTTAATCGCCTGTTCATAATTTTAACATGCTTATTAAAGGTGCTTTACCAACTGAATTTTATCCATTTATTCAGGAAATAATCACTCCGAACATCCCGCGTGCATGTAAACTAGCCTGAATAAATTTTGATGATTTTCTGTCAGAATTTAATCGGTTATTTTAATGCACTTGGGATATTACTGTTGAAACTAACATTTTTTTTGCATAAACAAATTTGATCATGGCTGGTATATTTTTTGTGAATTATATGCAAAATGTTTATTGCAGGTTTTAGCTATATCTATCTTAAACAAGCAACAAATTCAAGTTTTGTACACCCTGTATGTAACAATTTATTGAATAAGAACCTTCTTGTTCCAAATGTTTTTTTTATTTTGTGAACATCTCTTTTCACTATATGCCATTCCAAAATTTAGGCAGCAGGCAGGCAAAATAACACTATGCAGATATGTTTTGTAAAAAAATTATATGTGATATATTAGCAGCGTTTAACGCAAATATCAGAGCAATCATTTAATGACAACTTTTTAAAGATGGGGCTTTCTATTCAAAAATTGTAAATCTTTAAAGATTTACATATTATTTTGGTGGCCAGTTTCTTGCCGTTGATTATAGATTTGATAACCTACTAATACAACGGCACAGCTGATCTTTACGAAAGTTTAAGGTAATAACATTCTTCATTTAGAAATGTCAAAATATAATGTTCAAAATTTCAGTCTCTTCACTAAAATTACAACACGTGAAAAATTGATTTTTTAGTCGTCGAAAATGTTCCGACTTAAAAAAAACCGCTCACATTTTGCGAGTAGTTAACGTAAAAAACTCTTTTCTACGTTTGTTCTGAAAGACGTAGTTATGTAACTATTTACAGTTAGGCAATACAGTATATGTTCAAACCATGCGGAAACGTGTTCACGTGGCGCCTAACTGTCCCCGCGCCTAAAGTTCCGGCGCTCAAACGTACCCGCGCCTAATAGCTCCCGCGTCTAAAGACTTCGCGCCTAAAAGCTCGCGCCTAATAATGCACGCCTAATAATGCACGCCTAAATGTGCCCGCCTAAACGTCCTTTTCCGATTGAAAATAGCGTATCTATATTTTTGTACGGTTTACTGAAATTGGTCGATTTGTCTTACCAAATCGGTGTGCCTCAAGAGGCTTTAGTTTCGATAACAGAAAGATTTGAGAATGTCAATAATTGTTTAAGCTCTGGATCGGACTCTTGAGATAGAGCCAATTTCTCATAGTCGACCGTGCTCCGTAATTTTATCAAGGAGACACTCGTCAATACATCCGCTGGAATATTTTCACAACCCTTGACGTAGTGAATGCCGCTACAGAATTGCGAAATGTATTGCAACATTCGGAAGTCGCGTGGCAGATAATCACCAGAAGATTTGGTAATTGCTGATGTCGAAGGACGGAGATTCGTGTATATAGAAAACTGATTGCTAGTGTTTGCTGCGAGACGAGACGAGGCCAGATTTTTTCCATCTTATTAGTTTCGATCTCGAAAATTCTCGAACGACGATTCTCGATCTAGAAATCGAAAACCGTTATGAGTTTTCCCTGGCAATATCTATAGCACTGTACTTGAAAGGGCAAAGTAGTGGAGCTGGCTCAGAGGTAAAACCTCTGGTCGTACATTAGAATATGTGGATTCGATGCCCACAGACTCCAACTGCCACAAAAGATTGAACGTCGAGCCTACTGCGATTCTTGAATCCGGCTTGGCAACCATGTCTAGGAACCTCCTCTAAGAGTAGAGATTTATTCTGCTTCGTTTCTATACGGGTTTTAAAAATTCTATTAAAAAACTGTCGCCATCAAAAATTTGGTTAATCTCGCCTCGAATATTCGAGATCGAAAAATGTGGATCACGATTTCGAAATTCGAGACGAGGCAAGATCAAGAATTATCTCGGCTCGGCGGCATTAGTACTGATTGCCTTCCACATACTAACGGAACTTCTTTAATGCGAAGTGAATTGTTAGAAGCTGCCGCTGCGGAGATGAGTTTACACGAGCAAAAGACTAAAGGTTTCCAGAGATTATCTTGGAGCTGTTGAAGAAAGCCAGCGATGGAAATGGAAGAAGAACCCGTCCAAATATTGATAGGAGCATCTTTTACAGGGTGGACAAGCAATGTAGCTTTAATTAAAGCATTTTTTCAGTTTCAAAAATGTTTCTTTGACTAACATTAAAGCAAACAAGTTTATTATTGGCTTTAACGGGCAAAGCTAAAGCATTAAGCTGTGCTAAACACTTGACCCAATTAGGGTGGGTGTAGGAAAATATTTGACATCATCAAGTTTCGAAATCTGAGGGATCTGCAGATATCCGAAGAAATTATTTGACCGAATTTACATTTAGATATACTTAATAAAAGACCCATTGCTTGTAATTTTAGGAAAAGTTGTCTGAGGTGGTCCAAGTTAAGTGCAGAACGTCATCAAGATAGGTAAATGTAGACGTCCTAATCAACTATTGCTTCTTGAAGGTACCTGCAGTACTTGTGTCTTCTTGGCGTCTAAGACACTTACGAAAAATAAATACTCGACGAAATAGTTATAATACAAACAATTATAGTATGCAAATTACTGAATAATTGTCACATGTCCCTTAAAAATGTTTATCAAAAACGAAAAGCGAGTTAGCTATCAAAAACTGAATTTTTATGTTAAACTAGCTGTGACCTACCCGGCGTCGTCGTTGCCCGTGCATAATACCATGAGATAAAAAAATGATTCTGAGCAAGCCTTGATATGTGTTATACGTTTGGCAGTACTGAAGTATATTGTCAGTCTATATCAAATTCGAGATTAAAAGGTTAGGTTTTGTTTGTTGTTTGACCCAGACTGACGTAAAACTTAACCTGCAAATCTCGAATTTGACATAGACTGACAATACACTTCAGTACTGCCAAACGTATAACACATATCAAGGCCTGCTCAGATTCATTTTTTTATCTCATGGTATTACGTGAACCTTTGCGTGTATGTTTTGAAAACTACGATTTTTGCAAAATCTCGTGTAGATTAAGCATTCGTATTTAGTATTATTTAGTAAACGGTATACATGAATTGAACTCGGACATATATAGACAGATCAATAAAAAACCAATTAGGACAAGCTGTGATATGTGTTTGGCAGTAGTGAAGTGTATTGTCAGTCTATGTCAAATTCGAGATTAGTAGGTTAGGTTTTGTTTGTTGTTTGACACAGACTGACGTAAAACTTAACCTGCAAATCTCGAATTTGACATAGACTGACAATACACTTCAGTACTGAAAACGTATAACACATATCACAGCCTGCCTTAATTGGTTTTTTATTGATCTGTTGTTATACTAGAACACGTGTATAAACTAATTAAGCCTTTTTTGTTGTATTGCCTCTCAATTTATCACACACTGAACTATCGCTTTGAATTCAATTATTTTTCGCAAAATATCAATTTTCAATTCGGAACGTGTTCTTGTTATGACAATTTGTTACAGAATGATGAAATACACAGCAGAACTGTCAAACTAAACGTTACACAGTGACGCCATATGTCGATTTCGAGACTCTAATATTTTTGAGGGACGATTTTCGAACAATTTGATCATAATGAATGAAAAATCATGCGAATTGTCTGATTTCAATTGGGAACTTGACTTTTCCATAGTTGTATTCCGGTTTTTCCATCTTGAAAAAAATATCGATATTTTCTATTTTTTTCGAATTTTCCGAGTTTTCCACTCCTATTTTCAGGAACGAAAACATACGAAATTACATACAAAAATACCATACAAAATCATCTTTTTGGTTTACCGACTTTTCCGGTAAATTTTTCCAA
Organism: Agriotes lineatus; assembly: GCA_940337035.1. NCBI lineage: Eukaryota > Metazoa > Arthropoda > Insecta > Coleoptera > Elateridae > Agriotes > Agriotes lineatus. Next base: position 42,004,489 of record OW679197.1, on the reverse strand, counting down.
AATTTTCTTTCATACAAACCTTGTCCTGATAATTACGAACACAACAAAAAAAAATGAGCCAAATCGGTAGAGCCGTTCTCAAGTGATGATGTACTACAGTGTGTTTCACTTTACATGGAAGCACCCCTGTATTTTCTTTGTTTTTGTATGAATCGATTTGAATTTTTTACCAGTTGTACAACTCACCAAGAGGCATCTATTCATGTCCTTGAGCGCAAACGACGTTATTAGCCTGGCCTACTACGATGAAGAACATGGGTCGTATTGTCAATATTTTGCATCGCGTTAGAGTTACAGAAAAAAGTTATTAAGAAAAGTTGTTTAGAATCAAAAGAATACCCAGATACCGATTTTCGTTTAATAATTCGAATTTTTAATTTTTATCCATAAATTTGTCAAAGTCCCAAATTTCAACTTTTAATTTTGGTATCAAATGGTGCCATGAAGAAACAACATTTTTATTATTGTTGCAAACGACATTAGCTTTTAATAATGGCTGAATTACGTTTAACTGTAGCTGAGAAAGTAGACATAATTAGAATTACTGGTGAAAATGCAATATCCAATAGAGAAGTAGCTAGAATATTTAATGGAAGGCATCCAGGGCGTGCACCTATTTATCCTGACACAAATTAAAAAGTTGATTAATTTTTTAAACAGTTCCAGGTTAAATAGGTGCACGCCCTGGATGCCTTCCATTAAATATTCTAGCTACTTCTCTATTGGATCTTGCATTTTCACCAGTAATTCTAATTATTTCTACTTTCTCAGCTACAGTTAAACGTAATTCAGCCATTATTAATAGCTAATGACGTTTGCAACAATAATAAAAATGTTGTTTCTTCATGGCACCATTTGATACCAAAATTAAAAGTTGAAATTTGGGACTTTGACAAATTTATGGATAAAAATTAAAAATTCGAATTATTAAACGAAAATCGGTATCTGGAGTATTCTTTTGATTCTAAACCATTTTTATTAATAACTTTTTGCTGTAACTCTAACGCGATGCAAAATATTGACAATACGACTCATGTTTTTCATCGTAGTAGGCCAGGCTAATAACGTCATTTGCGCTCAAGGACATGAATAGATGCCTCTTGGTGAGTTGTACAACTGGTAAAAAATTCAAATCGATTCATACAAAAACAAAGAAAATACAGGGGTGCTTCCATGTAAAGTGAAACACACTGTATATATGCGGCAATTGATTTTTATTTCGATTTGTCCTAATTTTCCGAATTTTGCGAGTTTTCCCAATTTTCCTAGTTTTTAACTCCGATTTTCCCATTTTTCTCTTCGAAAAGCCATTCAGAAACGAAAACATACGAAATCCCATACAAAATCATCTTTATGATTTTCCAAATTTTCCGACTTTTCCGGTGGATTTTCCCAAAATTTTCTTTCATACAAACCTTGTCCTGACAGTTACGCCCACAACGAAAAAATGAGCCACATCGGTCGAGCCGTTCTCAAGTGATGATGTACCATACATGCGGCAATTGATTTTTATTTATATAAAGATCGTCGTTTATCGTTTAAGAAGTTTACGATTAATAATACCATGGACGGTACTCAGTATATAGTCAAGAATCAGGGACCATAAATTCACTTATTTGCACCACGTAGCCCAGGAAATAAAGGGATAGCGTCGGGAATAGTTACGGAAAAGCTGAATTTTGGCCAGTTGTCAGACCGCTACAAGAGATACATTTTCCCAAAACTCCCAACCCCTCCCCCCTGTAGTTCCCCCTCAAACTTCACATTTGCAGATTTTAGGAAACTGCTTTATATCTCGGTAGCCTATGGTTGTAACGGTGTAAGTTTTTCGACTTTATCCTAAAAGAATGTGCTAAAAAATATTTTCGTCTAAGTTTGACTAATGTTCACAATGTTTTCTTAATTTTAATGGAGTCGAAAACATAGGGCCGGTTGCAGAAAGCAACGTTAAGTCTGGTGTTAGCTAACGCGACGTCAAAGTGAACAAAAACGAATCAAATCTCAAATGCTTATGGCAACTAATACATTAGTAAACAAAATTTGATGCGATTTTGTTCACTTTGACGCGACGTTAGCTAACACCAGACTTAACATTGCTTTCTGCAACCGGCCCATAGTCTTTTAATTTTAAAATTCAAAGTTTTGTTTTATCCGAACTAGTTTCAAATGACAAAATAAGTTACAATACCTTAACAGTTTTAACTATTTACAGTATATATAGCCAAAATCTACAATACATACAGAGTCAATCGCCAAAAGGAGAGTCATTTTCTTCTAGAAAGACAGGTGAGTGGTGACATGACAACCCGTTGCAGTGCTCGCACATTATGGAGCAATTCCAGCCTGCTTTTTGGCATCCGCAATTATTTCCATATTCTCACTTCTAGGTTCAGGATATTATAGTATATTAACGTATGAGTGGATAACAAGGTCTTTAAAACACGCGCGAGTTTTCGAGCACGACGGCGTAGCCGGAGTGCTCGAAATAGAGCAAGTGTTTTAAAGACCAGTTATCCACGAATACTTTACGCTATTTTTTATTATACCTGCAATACTGGAAATAAATTACGCACTAAAAACTTAGAAATAATTTTTGTCGTGATAAATCGATAGGGCATAATAATATTGCTACTATAGTTACGAGAATTGTTTATGTTTTTGTCGCGTCCAAGTCCGTTGTTGCATTCAGTCGTTTCCTTGACAACCTTTAAAGCTCGGCGAGCTTTAATCGCCTGTTTTTGCACGCTCAGGCGTGCTTTAAACGGCGATTCTGATGCAGGTATAATAAAAAACGTATTATTCTTTTTTACATCCTAATTTACGTATTCCATCTTTCATATCCATTCAGTTGCTAGAAGTTTATTTCCTGGCGACGACGGATTCTCAAACTATGTTCATGCGACGCGTTTACTGTGTGACGAAGTTTCACTATGACAAAATTTTACTTTAATACCGATCTTTAGTTAGGGTTATCAAGCAGAAGTGGCGAGCTTCGTTCTAATTTAAATATTTACTCAAATAAATGACAAGAAACAATAAAACTTTTGTCGCTGGTCAACAATTCTTCTTGGGCTTTCTGCTTGAATAAAAATGTTTAAACGTATCTAGAAAATAAACTTTTAGCAACTGAATGACATTTGAAGATGGAATACGTAAAATGAAATGAACAAAAGAAAAACCATTGAGACATATTACAAGTTTACTGACTGTTGCCTCGCATCAACATTTATGCCCCGTATCTTGCAGCTGTACGCCAGAATATGGAAAATATCGTGGACGCAAAAAAGCGGACTTGAATTGCTTCGCACTGTGTGAGCAATGCAATGGATTTTTATGTCACCACTCATCTGTCTTGCTGGAAGAGAAAATAACTTTCCTTTTGGCGAGTAACTTTGCAGATTTTGATTGTGTAGTATTCTGGTTACTACTAATTCAAATTTATTGTGATTTTTCTAATGACACGCACATACAGAGTGATTTTTTTAGAATTGAATTGCAGCAGGCCCTGGATAGCCTAAATCAGTTGGCAGTACTGAAGTGTATTGTCAGTCTATGTCTTGTAATTCTAATTTCGGAACAGTTTGTTGATTGATTGAAGCAACTTGGCACATGGAAGTAACAAACCTCGTCAATATATTTTATCTACGACCACTACTAAAAGTAGGCCTTTTAGCGCTAGCACTAAAAGTGACGTTTTATAGTTTACCGTGGTTAAAGAAATCAGCTGTTTACTTTTAGCACATGGGCTAAAAGTGAAGTGAGGTTATAAAACTACAATTTTGAACTGGAAGTGAAGTTGTAAAGTTATTCTAGTTGCTTCTTGCGTTACAGGTAAAGTGTTTTTGAAAAATTAAAGCATTGTGTAATGAATACAGTCAGATGTGGAGTATCAATAATTACATTTCGTAACTCACCTTGACAGCACTGGCAAACAATCGCCCGCGCGGCGTGGGCTACTGTTTATTATGACATAAATTAAAAGTGTCGCAGATGCAAACTTTTGTTAAATCGATATTTATGGATTAATAACGGTAAAATTAAGGTTGTAGATAAAATATTGTATGCAACGCGTGCTAAAAGTCGTTTATGCACGAGACACGTTATGAAACTCAGCCTTCGGCTTTGTTTCATAATTTTCATGTCTCGTGCATAAACGTCGACTTTTAGCACTTGTTGCATAAATAGCTATTTCATCAAATTGGATTCGTAAAAACGCAGCTACTGCGTCCGAAAATAAATGTGGATCGACACAATTTTCTACTTTCATAAGGCTAGGAAGCTAATACCTTCTAATACATCAGGGGGCGAGTATATGGAGTTCTTTAAACCAGTTATACCTTACTGTAAAGAGATCTTCAGCTACCTCAGTGTCCCAGTCTATGCTACTTCTTCAAATGTTCTGTAATAATATTCTCGCTTTTATCATCAAAAGATTTAAGAACCCAAGGGATCAAATATTGACATTACAATACGAATGACTTCTCTTTTAGCGGGAACTCTTGATCCGCTTGAAACGATAGTAACTACATACGTATAGTTGATATTTCTTTAAAATAGTGTATCACTAAAATAGCCATTAAATCACAAAATACCAACCCTAAACCTTTTTTGATAATTTTTGCAATATTCGTATATTGGTTTTCAACTTATATGCTTCTTCTGTAACTTATTTTTTGTGTTGATATAAATTACCCAAGCAATTAGTTCGTCTTTATTAGTAGGTACCTCTAGATTTTTTGCCTTTGGGACGCGAAAATAAGATTTCTATTTATTTTCAAGCGAAATGTTTAACACTATATTATAATAAACATATTTGTAATTGTTGATAATCAAGTATTAGTGAATTTTTACTGTCAGCAGTTACACAAAAGCAATTAAAATTTTTCCGTTAAGAAAACCTCAGACATTATTCAAAAGTTAACAATTGTTTTTAAAAGCTTATTGTAACACAAGACTAACTAAATACCATTACCCCTTCATATGTGACAGCTATTATAGTTTATATTTGTAGTACAATTTAGTTTTTAAACATTGAAATATTTGAGTCTTGAAAACATGCTGAAATTTTTTATTAGGAACTTCGAAAAATACTCTGAAAATTATTTTCATTATTAAAAAATACCTTTAGGCCTCAACATCTATAATATCTGCATATCCAATTGTTGTTCTTATAATAGAAACTCTACAAAATATCATACCGATTAATCTGCAATAATAAAAATTATAAAATTGTCTATTGTTGTTCCTAGTTTCATAAACGAACATAGCTAAACAAACATATCCCATTTGCACCATAATCTGTTACTTCTTAGCGACCTTACACATCAATTCAGTTCCTGCAAAATTTGAAACAGTAAAGCTGCAAGCACCACTGAGCTAATTACTCAGACAGTGGTGCAATAATAAATGCCTCAGAAATTAATCAACACACTCTCAATAAATCAACCTAATTAAGGCAGACCGTTATTATATGTACATTTTATCCTTACATGCAATGAGAACAAAACCTTTACTAACTGTATTATTTTATTGTTAATAATTAGTCACGAACTATATAGCATTCTCAGTGTGTTACTCGGTTTTATGCGACCTACGTCACGAACTTAATCTGATTATGGCTCGCTCTGACGTCAATGAAGTAAAAAGCTTGTGAAAGTTAGGTCCAAAGACACTAATGCGGCTTGCCACTATCACTTTTTATTGTTAGCAGCGGAAATGCAAAGGCTGTGTCGACATTTAATGAATGCATAAAAATAAAATGCGACACGGTTGGTCTCGAAACGCTTTTACTGTTTGAACTTGTTGGGACACATGTGTTGTTTCAATTGTTCTATTTTATAAAAGTATCACGGGAGGGTGTGGATGCCAGCCCATTTTCTATTAAAGCAAGCGAATAGCTACAAACAAAAACACATGCCAATTGAATGAATTTTTACAAATTAAGAAATTATAATCTTTCCATGCCCCTAACAAAGGATATCTGAAAAACAGTCGACAATTTTTCAATTAAAGTAATCCGCATGTATTAAAAGTACATTAACTATAAAACTTTTGAATTATTTGCGAATATTTTAATACATTTATTGGATATAGAATTAATGGCTTTCCTATTTTCCATCTCTCAGCAGTTTTAAAACAACTGATTACATATTATCTGAAATAGGTGAATATGTCAAAAATGTCCACATTAGTTTTGTTTGTTAACGATTGGCACAAAAATATACCTAATGGTGTATCAGATATCTGTTGTGCATCACTGCAACACTAAAGTTTTAAATTTGATTCAGCCAGCCAATTTTTTAAAACAATAAACATAATTTAAAGTACTACCAGTTGTAATACCTTAATTAAAAAATTATTTCGTGAAAACCGATGAGTAGATAATTGTAGTATTGCAGACATTCTTCTCATTGTCATTTAACTATTATTTATGTTCAATTGCAGTATGAAGGCCTTGTTTCTGAAACTGTTTAGAGTCTGCTAAGTGTTACTTTATTGTACTAGTACAATAATGACACAGTAAATTGGACTGAACTGTCACTGTCAAGTAAATGTCACATATTTGAACATGTTTTCACATTAACAAGAAAAAGTGTTCATAAATGGAGAATCAGTGATTGATTATTATGGTAATAAATATTTTTTTCTATGACCACTACTAAAAGTAGGCCTTTTAGCACTAGCTTGTTTCACTAAAAATGACGTTTTATAAATCAGCGTGTTAAAAGTGAAATCAGCTGTTTACTTTTAGCACATGTGGTGTTGAATTTAAAATTTTGTAAAGTAATTCTAGTTTCTTCTTTCGTTAGAGGTAAAGTGTTTTTTAAATAATTAAAGCATTATGTAATGAATAAAGTAAAATGTGTACTATTATAATTACCTTTGATAACTAACTTTGACAGCTACCTTGGCCTTCTCTTTACTATGACATAAATTATAAATGTCATAAATGCAAACCTTTGTGAAATCGACATTTATGGTTTAACAATAGTAAATTTAAGGCCGTAGAAAAAAGATTGCGAGCAAACTCGTGCTAAAAGTGTTTATACACGAGACATGTTATACTCAGCCTTCGGCTTCGTTTCATAATTTTCATGTCTCGTGCATAAACATCCACTTTTAGCACTTGTTGCACAAGTAGCTATTAACGCATTTTTTGTTGCTGTAGATGCTTATTATGAAAAATATATCAATCCATCAACTCATTCTAATATATTTTTCTTCTGTCACAGAAGAGACGATAAAATTACAATATAAATCGATTTTAGCAGTCGTACATAATCTGACTTTAATGACTCCTCCTTTTCATTGACCTCGCTCAGAAAACTCGCTCGACCATAACATAAACTGGTGTAGTAGTCCTACATTATTATTGTTATATAAATAGCAATTCTATCCCATTTTAAGGTTTTGAGAAATAAACTATTGCTTCGATATTTTTTAATTACTTACATTTGCTTTTGAATGCTGTGTTTTTATAATTTGTCACAACTGGCGGAATCCATATATGAAAAGTAACATAACCTATATTCAATATATAGTTAGCTACTAAATTTCTTATTCACTATAGAAGAAAGATTATTTACAGGCTTATTTTAAAAGTTGGGATACTATTTGACATCCCCTTTAAATGAGTTTTGTGAACAAATGATAAACTGCCTTTCCCTGCCACATATATGATTCGTAAGAACGAAACATTTTTTTAGGCAAGAAACCATACTTAATCGAAACATGCTGATTCATATTATTCTTCATATTTGCGTTTTGTAACGATCTTAATTCGTTCAATTTATAGCTTTTGAAGATTGACCAAATTGACCGTGAGCGATTAATTATATTTTCTCCCAACCAAGAATCAAATGAAGTGTTGTAAGTGACCTTTGATACATAATGCCCCCAATATTAAAAGATTAGAATGGCACATTATTCCCTCACATTGTGCCATATTTATTACTTTTTCATGACATAAGCAGACCATGTTTCCCTTACAACAGATTAGTTAACTAATGTATATCAGATAATTATTATTTTCCTTGAATTCAAAATCAAGAAATTTAGATTTATATTTGGGAGAAAACTTTGTATGCTTCTCTGTAGTAAACTTCGTAAATCCTTGGAACATTACTTATAGTTTCAGAATTAATCATAGTTTACTTTCTTGGTGCATAAATAACTATCAATGCGGCTATGATTTATTTCCATTTCAAAAACTCTACTTTGTACCATACATAAAATACATACAAAATACAACATTTCATCAAGAAAGATTAGTAACCATAGAATGGTAGTGTTTCTCTTGCTCTTGTTTGTAAGCTGTACACTAACTAAATTAGGCAAACTTGATAAAATCAATAATTATGATTATTTTTAATGTTCTATGAAAATATAATTTTTATTTCCCTGGTCTAAAATCCGAAAAAAGTATTGCAATCGCGAAAAATTACTTTCCGACATTTATTCATCTCTTCACTTACAGGGTTCCTAGATGACAAAACACAGGTTTCCATAATTCCATCTGTCTGTCTGCCGGTGGGCGGCAACTCGAAAACTATTTGTTGAAGGAAGACGATATTTTGCATGCATATTATATCCTACCTGGTATTAAACCGAGAAAATGTCGAAAAAATATATACAGGGTCAGCATCTTATAAACTAAAATTTTGATTATTTTTACTTTAACTGAGAAATCGATAAAAATAATAATTTGTTCATAGCTCAGGCTTTATCGTTGGTGAAAATGACACCTAACAGATACAGGGTTGACCAGGGTAAACATCACAATGTCTTTATAATGCAACAGAAGCTCGTCTAACTTGAGCACTCCCGTGGCTCAGTTATTCTAGCGATCACAAGAAACTGAACTCAAAATATTCGCCTGGGAGCGCAGAGTTCGAATTCCAGCGTACTATTTTTTTTTAAATTTGCAAATTCATTTAATTCGCGCGAGGGAAGTTCCGTGCAAACTGCTTTACAGATATTTTAGGACTATATTTGTGTTGTAGAACTTTCATCCTATATTTTAAAATCTGGCACGTTCAATATTTTACAGCAGAGAAAATTTCTATATTTGGACGAGTACAAGTACATCATTTACATAATGCCCATTTTTCTGTACATTTTTTTCACCGTTCTATATTGTTATATATGTATAAGTTACCTTACGGTAAAACTCCGTTCCAGCTGCCTGAAAACATGACGTATAGCTGTCTGGAGGGCCTCGTTCATCTAGAAATGCTGGCTTGGCAGCAAGTCTTTCACAAAGTCAAAGAGATGAATTGGAGGGTGCTAGATCTAATACGTACGGAAAGTGAGAAAAAGCTTCCTACCCCATGTTTTCAATTGTTTCCAAGATCAAACTGGTCAGCAAACACTGTCCCAGCGAACACAAATTTTCCGACAACGTAAGCGTCCAATCGTGTCCTAAACTGCATTGCACCCTATAGCAAGTTTTGTTGCAATTGCATCCACCGTCACACGTTTGTCTTTCTCTTCCCTTAAAGTTGAGGCTGTTCGAGGGCGACCTCTACAAATCGGATTATGGATGTTCGTGTTCCCATCGCTAAAATGTTTTACTGGCTTTCTAACGCTACTACATGACTACTACGTGACCACATCTCCATACACACGTTAAAGTCCGTGGTAAATATCAGCAGCGAGAATCTCATCTCTATGATGGCTTGCTCACACAACGAACCATAGTTGTCGGCCATTTTGTATCTCTTGTTTATGGTCACGTGATGCATGGTACTTTTATCATGCATCATTCAAAGATAATACACGATAATAGTTTGATACCAAATTTTCAACTCTTATATTCTACTTCTGAATTATCACAAAACTACATGGGCACATTTGAGGACTGGCTAGCTGATCAGTGGAGACGGATGCAGTCCTTTATAGAATTACTAAAATACAAATAAACTAGCAACCAGTGAGACAAATGTCTCATTTAATAAAACAAAAAAGACCGTTTTTCAAATAGAACGCGTATTAAATAAAAACAATAATATTTTTTAAAATCTATCACCGTTCAAGAGATACTGACAATTCCGGTTTTCGAGAAATCGCGTGATTTCTCGAAAACCGGAAGTATCACGTGATTGAAATTCGGTTCCTGACCTGACATGGCCATTCCAAACATATAACTTCCATAACTTTTTTCTCTATCTCTTACGGTTTGGCTGCTGAAACAGCGTCCCGGACGGACCAGCGTCCCGGACGGACGGAAATCACGTGATTTCTCAAAAACCGGAAGTGTCACGTGACTGAAATTTGGTTTCTGACCTGGCATGACCATTACAAGCATATAACTTCCATAACTTTTTTCTCTATCTCTTACGGTTTGGCTGCTGAAACAGCGTCCCGGATGGACCAGCGTCCCGGACGAACGGAAATCACGTGATTTCTCGAAAACCGGAAGTGTCACGTGACTGAAGTTCGGTTCCTGACCTGACATAACCATTCCAAACATATAACTTTCATAACTTTTTTCTCTATTTCTTACGGTTTGGCGGCTGAACCTAGCGAATACCTCTAAAACGTACAATGCAATTAAAAAGTTGTATAATATTACAAAAATGTTGCTATTAGATGCAAATGCGATTTTAATATTTCTATGGGCGAAGCAACCGATCTAATGATGTAAATTTTAATTTCATGTTAGTTAAGTTTGTTTAGTTAATTTAAGAAATATGTTTTTACTGTAAAATTTAGTATCAATTTAGTGTTAGGGCAATTTAGCAGTCAGTCAAATTAATCTGTCAAATTGCATTTACTATACAGGCGTTTACAAAGCTCTCCCCAGAACCCCAGAGCCCAGGCTTTTTTTCCACATTTTGCTAGTATAAGTTAACATTCCAATTCATTTACCTTAAAAACAAATGATTGAGTCGTTTTCAAGAATGTGCAGCTATTTTTATCATAGAGAGTTGGGTTAAGAGCTGATTTGTAAAAGTAATTAAATGGTTTTGACTCTTACCTGTATTTATTTTATTTGGAAGCTATCAGTCGAAAGCAACAAAGTTCAAATAATTGCAACAAGCTGAGGTAATCTGTGGGGTGACACAGTTATTCTCGTTATCTGCAAAAAGTATATACATGATGGCAACGCACTAGGTTGTAGAACTACGATTATACGAACCTGGCTTCCAATGCAGAAGAGAAACGGGCTGATAAGCAGTTGGCTAGCGATAGATTACGATTCTAAGTGGGCGAGCAAGAGGTTTTTTGTATGCCAAATCTGCTGCGACGATCTCTAAGCGGTCATATTGTATTTGATGGGCCTAATTCATCAGTGGATAGTGGCGAAGTGTGTTAACAGGAGAATAAGCCAAGTATGATCCTGTTTAAGTTTTATCTACACATATCAGTGCCGTGTCAGTAACGTGTTAGATTCCTGTCAGTGACATCCTTACCGTATCAGTGACGCCTATGCACACATATCCGTACAGTTTGGTCAGTTTTCAGTCAGTGATTTTCCCAGGGCTGTAGAGTCGGAGTCGAAGTCGGGAGTCGGAGTCGAGGAGTCGGAACTTTTAGGGTGGAGTCGGAGTCGGAGTCGGAGTCCGTATAAATTACCCGACTCCGACTCCCATTTATCATTTTTTTTATAAAAACACCAAAAGCTATCAAACTATTTGGACGACTGTAGTACTGACTATTTGAAGACAGACTTAGGGTTAATAAAAATCGAGTTTTCTTTATTTATGTTAGTTTATGAAAATTCACGTGCACTACCATAATAAATATGTTAATTCATAGATCCACGAGTGTGCAGAGTATGTTCTAGAATCAGTGTGACCAATGCTTGTAAATTTAAATTCCTACCAAACTATTTAAAAAATGCCGACTTTGTCCTTTTACAGCATAGTAGACGGTTTTTCTATATCTTACCAATAACTGTTTTATGTGATTAACAATAAAACAAGCATAGTACGTATTATTACTAAGTATTATTACTATTACGTCTAATTTATAACTTTTATAGTGAACCTTATTTTCATGTTTTAACTGTTTCAAGATGTATTTTAAAAGTTAAAACAGTTTCAGCATTTTGCTATATTGTTACTGTTCATGGTGTCTTTGTTTAATTGACAATATTTGAAGGGCACTTCTTTTGTGTATTTGTTTTTTTGATTTGGCAAAATATAAAAAATATTATTTAAATCAATGATTTTGATAATTAAATTACTAAATTAAATTCATTATTTTAACCAAATAATTTAAATCTGCTCAACCCTGCTCAGACCTCAAACTATTTGAATTTCCTATGACTCAGTAAACTTGTATTATGTAGGCAGATAGTAAATGACCCCTTAAGAATATAATCTAATATAATCTACTACAGAATGTAGTTAGTACTGTTAGTTTAGTAGGTAGGCAAAAAACTGTTTTGTTATAACAATGGCATTTGCACGTTTATGAAATTTTGCCATGAAATGTATTCTTCTTTAAGTAAATTTTATCATTTTCCTCATTTACGTTAGTAAACCTCTCTGTGTATTTGTACGTGAAATCAGTACGTTGCTAGAAACTGTGAATGCAATATTTGTAAATATGAAATTTATTATAATTAACCACATTCCGCAAAACCTTTGAAATTCGTTATGAGCCGGTAAAGTTTATCAGGTAGATAAAAAGGAATGGGGGGGGGGTATCAATATTCTAGTACTGTCGGAGTCGGATTCGGGAGTCGGAGTCGGATTCAAGCTACTAAAATATCAGGAGTCGGAGTCGGAGTCGGATTTTTTGTTACCGACTCCACAGGTAATGGACGGATAGGGAATTGGTAATGATTGCTATAATTTTGGATGAAGAGGAAGAGGATGTAGATACATGAGGCATGGAAGAAAAGAGAAAGTGAAGGATTAATTAATTGAATTAAATTATTTGAGTACTTGAGAATGTCTGAAAACCGTTTTAACATATTGCATCCTATCTTATTCCAAATATTGAATTTAAAACTTGTGTACATATATTTCGGATTAGATAGATCATAAAGAACAGGATAATTCCGAACCAGTTCTATAAGTTGTTCGTCATTCATATTCGCAAATACGCACTAACGATTCACCGACTATACGCCAAAACACGTCCGTGAAATAGCAAGAATATCGTCGGCCACGATATATAAAATCACGGTACAAAGCTGCACTGACACTCAGAGCTAAAATACGCAGCGGTGCCGGACATGTGTAGATGCGTCGGTTAAGGGGAGAAGGTGCCCGATAATATTTGGACTTGAAACAATTATTTACTTGTTTATGAAAAACGTTTTTCGGAAATTGTTGGCAGGAGAAGTATTCAAGCAAACGATATTCTTTTCACGGAACTGATTTTCACTGATATGTGGGACTAGGCCTTAACTTTTAAATTTTACTTGTGTATTTGGACGAAACCACATTAAAGTTAGATACTTTCAAATTCTAAGACAAATTTAAATGCAGATTAAAATATTCTGAAGTAGTGCAAGAATAACCTTCTGATAATTGGTATTTGAATTAATCATTTAAACAAGAGTCTCAAAATAGTGCATGGTTAGAGCGGGAAACCTAATAGTAAGTTAGTTATTTAAATAAATTTAGTAAATTAAAATAAAAACATCTCTCTATCATCATAGCTTATGAACCATTAGACATTAAACATGATTCCATATCGTTAGTATCAAACAATCAAGAGCGTTAAAACTTCGAATATCACAACAATTAAAGTACGTTTTTTTCCTATAAAAATTTTCAAGGTCAAAGAATTTAGGGTTTATGTTGGTATAACTTGGATTCCTTTAAAAAATATATGTTGGTAAAATTTGTTTTAGTAACTTTACAGAACTAAAAATTGGTGGGAAATTTAATATCTGGCATTAAAGTTCTATGTACATCAAAAGCTCTTGCTATTCTTTCGTAAACGTCTTCTTCTGGTGTGTTAAAGATGCAGATCCAACAGTTCCTCTGCACACTTCACTACTACATTTAATTTTAAAAGTGACGAAAGTCGTTTACAGAAAAACCTGACGAAAATAAATTTTCTAATAATTTAAAAAAAGCAGTTTTGCCAATTTTGTCTCGACCTTGAAAATTTTTATAGGAAAAAAACGTACTATACACAGTTTTTAATATTCATAAAAATTAAGACAAAATTATTGGCATTAGGGCAAACTTGAACAGTAAAGTTTTTCTAATACATCATTTAAGAATAAAAACAAAAAACCTTTGCACCATTCCTCTTGGTATTGGAGATATGAAGTAGTTTTTAAATGTCTGCAAATGCAAAGTTGCAATGTTTCTCGACGTCATCCCTTTATATCCTGAGCTACTGGTTGTTAAACCCTTGTTGCACTCAAAACACTGTGAAGTCGACATAGAAGACCCTAAGACTTTTAGTATGTTGCTCAGCATACAAAATAGAAAATTTCCACCAATCCATAGATTTACCATATTTCATTTAGATGAAACGCTAACATGCCTCCGCTAAAAGACGGATGCAAACGTCATTCAAGGTATGACAATACCCATACCACATCTTTTAGTATTTTTTATGACAGGGTGCTTTGTCTATGCTAAAATATTATTTAGTTAATTTTTAAATTCATTTCCATGTGTTATTTAGTTCGTACTTTAATTAAAAATTTAAATCAGAATAGTTTAATAGCAATTGCCATTTTTATAGATGGAGGCTAAAACAATATGGACGTCAAATTAAAAAACGAAAGAAATACAAACACCCAGCGACGTATCTGTTTAATGACGGCAGAATAATTTTCAGCAACTTACTTATTACTAAAAAGAAGGTGGCAAATCCCAAATCCCGGGTATAAATTTCGAATTGCAACAAAAATATTCAACAAATATGCTAGGAATATTACTTATCTAATTACCTTAATTGATTCGTCGGGTAAATTTCTCAAAAATTTAATGACTATATGGATACAATTGCCGACCGGACTACCTCAGTGGAGACGGCATGTAGTTCTTTACATACTAAACGTTAATTAAAAAGCCAAAACATGGACCAACGAATCTTTTAACTAACAACAAGAGTATCCAGTAATCACAGAGAATTCTTAAACTCAAAATAGCACAATAATCTAAAAGAAAGCACACGAATCCAGGTAGCAGCAACAACAAAAAAAAACAAAGTACTCATATCACAGTTTAATAGTGACATATTAAATTGAATATAGGCCAGTACAAGGTACAGGAGAATATTTCAAAATAAGGTCACAAATATATGCAAAAATGAGGTGCACCTCAAAACACATAAACTCGACTTGTGAGTAAGTTACCCATTACAACGGTTTTATATGTACAAATATAAACTGCATTAAATACAAGCAACAACTATTTAAGAATGTAAGGGAAACTAAATGAAGCTCCGAGGATGAAAATCATTAAGTGCACTAACGTACTCGATTCGTTAACCGAATCATAAATGACCGCGAAAGTCTAAAATAAATCCCAGAGGATTCTGAAGGAATCCTGTCATGAACTGCAGCAAAGCAAATATCACTGTACTCAACATTACGATAGTGTTAAAAACAAGAGGGGAAACCATACATATACGCAACTTCTTTTTGTTGAGCACACAGTCCCACTTGAATGCTTACGAATGGCCGGCACATAACATCGGAGATTACCCCAATAGCGCACAAAAATGTGCCTTCACGGCCGCACAGGGTCACGGTCATTGGCCTCATGTGAAACTGCAAAACCCAGTGAACAGCGAAGGGTTTAAATGGGGTTCTGGATCTGCGGCTAAGGATTAAGGAATGCCTAAAATAGAATCAAAAACGTCTCAAAAGCGGTACTGTAGATGCTTCAATCGACTTACCCCAAAATAATTGGGCTACGTTCAATAAATGCGCCACCAGTGCGCGCCCAGAAATTCCCAGAAGAATTGGCTTGAGAAGAACTTTCTCAATAAACTGCTAAGGCTGCACTAAACCGCTATCATCAACGAAAGCAAATTTCATTGAACGAAAACCGCTTGCCCATATAAACTCTGGTCAATTCAAGCCAATCCATTATCGCTTCTGAGCACCGAATAAAACAAAATTCAACCAGGAGGGCGCCCGAAAAATTCAAATTACGCTCCACAAACACCAAAATTAAGTAGACTGTGCCCAAAGACCTGCAAAGTTATAGAGACGCATTCTGATGGTAACAATAGTACTCATACACTTTTAAATTTTGTAATTAATTGTTAGAACCTTAAAATGTTGCATTATGTGTTACATCTAGCTTATATTATTTGGGCAGTTGTTATATTTTGACAAACAGTACTGTCTCTACTATAATTATTTTACAACAAATTTACTGTTTATTATAAATGTTCTTTCATAATTTTTAATAAAAAACCTGCCTACATAGGTTTTTTTTTAAATAGGTAGTTGTATAGATATAGTAAATTACATACAGACGGTTAAACTTATTACATTCCTAATACCAATTTAAAAGTATAATCAAGTTAATGTTGACCAATAGAGGCTAGATACTCTAGTAAAAACAAATTTACTTACTCCTTGTTTGATGTTGCGCTAAAGGCTTTAGCATCTCCTGGGTTGCGAAGGCTGAATGTTTAAAAGGGTGCAGGCATAACAGCACCCTCAACCTTCTTGTATGGATTTCACACATTTTGCAATCACTTTTATGTTTTTTAGATTTCTTCTTCCAATTTAGCATCTCAAGATCTCATAAATATCCTTCCCACATCATCTATCGATCTTGTTCTAAGTTTACGTTTTACTTTTTGCACTCTAGTTTACTGCCTTTTAACACCTCGGTTACTCTCCTGCCCCGCTTGTCTTTCTGCATCTAGCGTTTCTCGTAATATTAGAGGCTTTAAACTAAGTACTTCAATCGGTTCAATCCCTACAACAATTGATTATTATTAATAATTATTTGTTACAAATTCCGTGCCGCTCCTTATTTGTCATTGTTAACATCTACTTAGTTTTTGTTGTGTTTATTTTTATCCTCGGTGCTGTTGCTGCTTCTATGAAATATTTGTATACTTCCTCTAGGCGTTTGTTTGTCTGCCTTATAGTAATAATCTGGTTTGTAGATTATTTATTTATTCTAGTCTCTAAATTATAATACTCCAGGGATTCCTCCGTGGGTGTGAATTACGTTTCTAATCATTTTCTAAAATTTATATTCGGCATTTACATAGCTCTCCAGTTTTCACACTTTGTCTTGTCGGCCGTCTTATACTATAGATTGGCAAATATTGTTATTGTTATTTTCGCTTTTTTTAGTCCTAAATGCTTGATATTACATGTTACAAACTTTTCTAATACTTTTTCCAGCATAGTCCTCATATACCAATTATTGCATTCTTAAGTCTCCGACCATAAAAATAATTATTATCATGTGTATAACAATTTTTCAAATTATTTTTTCTACCTTTCCATTACGCCCTCTTACCTCCAAACCGGTTTCCTATTATATCTTGGCATAACATAATTTTAGGAATCGTCTCTTTTGGTAATTTACTTCTTTACAGAATTGTCTTATATTTTCTCTTAGTCGATTTTATTACAAATTACAAATATTCTAGTCCTGGTTACCATTTTTTCTGTCTTGTTTCTCAGTACCTGTGGTTTAGCTTTGTTTTTTAGAATTTCGAGTCTACCTTCGTTTATTTCTTCTTTTCTTCAGTTAGTAGTGTAGCGAACATATAGAATATACACTCCACTACATGAAATCGTAACAGCACGAGTACTTTTACATAAATAATCTGTAAAGTGCTTTACCCCCACAACTTTCCTCGCAAGTGGACGTTATGACACTAAACAATTTTAAAGATCAAAAGAAAATAGGAGTAAAAATATGTTCACATTCGTAACAATACTGAAACAATAAAAGAAAAAACTTGGCAATGCGAATTAAATCAATTTCAAATAAAAAAAATTACTGGTGATGGGATTCGAACTACAAGCCCTGCAAAAGCGAATTTAAATCCGGTCTCTGATCCATTGGGCCATCGAGGAGCTCTCCTAGCTTGGCGATGAGCGGCTGTATTTAAAAGAACGGACTTTTTCAAACATTTTGAGTCTTTTACGACATTACTCCGTATCTGTTGGTCCCCATCTTCGACAGGTGTAAAGCGTAACCTATTTGCGAATTATTGCTTTTATCTATTTTTCAGTTGACGCAAAAATAAACAGCATTTTATTTTTTAAGGTTCTCACCCTGTATATATTTCTCCGACATTTTCTCGGTTTCATGCCACGTAGACATAATCTGCATACAGAATATCGTCTACCTCCTACAAATAGATTTTGAATTACACCGCCAACAAACAGACACAAACGGAATTGAGAAAACCGGTGTTTAGTCATCTAGTGACCCCGAAATGTAAAGATCTGAAGAAATCTCGGAAGGTGTTTTTTCGTAATTACAATACTTCCTTCGTCTTTTAGATGAGGGAAGTAAAATTACGGTTTAGAGTAAATCAGTTTCTATTAAGTATTTATTTCTATCTTTTCCGAGTTTTACTTCAACCACATTGAAAAAACTATTGAGAATCACGGGTGCAAGTATTTTGTTAACCTATTTTCGAGGAGTCATTCCCTTACAGCTATAGTAATGACTAAGACTACCTTCCTTAGGTACTTTAATCATAAGTCCATTTTTCAAACATCTTGAACTTTTTCAGTTTTCCATATACGGTTTATATTGGGAAAGAGTAGTCTGGTTACCACATCTTTAGCCATTTCAAAGGTGCCTATTAGAAGGTTGTCTATGCCAGCTGCTTTGACAAAGTTTGACCGATTAATGGCGCTTTTTGTTTCGTTTTGGCTATCTGATCTATTGTTTATTCTGGTTTATCGGGGGTGTCAGTATAACTTCCCACCTTTCGATTTGCTTAATATTGCGGTGGATGGGCGTATTGTTATTTTGATATTAATGTATATTTTATAGCTACACAGAAATTTCTTGAACCAATATTAAGTAAAAATGTAATTGAATAGCTAAATATTTTAGTCAAATCAAGGTTGGGTTTTAACACTTGGTTAAAGTAATAATTTTATTAAATATCATAGAGGGAATGGTAAAATGAATTCTTGCATTATTCCAAGTTAAGCTGTTTATATGCGTTAAAATACCTTCACTTGCACTTAATACTAAATAAAACAACCAACTACAATCTCTTTAGTCAGGTAAGTGTTATCTCTTTGTATTTATTAATTTGCGTGTGATTAGAAGAATTTTCATCTTGGTTACTTGTGTATTCGTTCACCTCATCAACTCCACCGCTAGGCTATGCGGTTTGGAAACCAAGAACCCCAACTAATTTCAAACTTAGGATTATCTGCCGACTCTAGATGGCTGCAACAGCACCACCTTCAGCTACACGGCCCTCTGCTTCCTTGTAAGGTTACCTCCACCGATCCAGAAACCAGCGAGCGTCGTACTCAGTGTATCTCCTGACGCTAAGTTCACAACCCTTAATTCAACTAAACACCATTTAACTTGATTACTGGGTTTTATTAAGTTAACATATGAAAAAACCACCTCAACATAAATATTTTACTTGTTAGAGAGACGAGCGACAGAGAGTGAGAGGAATAACAGGGTAGAACTAGGCTGCCAAACAAAGCTAAATATTGCAACGTATGTCACATCGATGCTATTGAAAAAAAGAGTGCTACACAGAGAACATGAATTAAGCCAAATTGAAGGACAAATTCTCGGAATTTGTAAAGCTAGACGAAAATGAGAAAACTGTGAAATTTTAAAATCGAGACATAATATATTCTTCTACAGAGGGAGAGAAGAAACTAATATGGGGGAACTTGGTATTATAATTCACATTAAATGGAAAGAATACTAGACTTTTATCAGCCACCATTAGAATATTAATTGAGAAAGTCACCGAATATAATATATACCCATATCGATAGCGTTTTTAAACTACAGAAAATCTTTCGGCACCGCGCTACTCCCATTTAATCAGAAAAATATATAGAATCGCTTCCTTACAAGTGGTGTACTTGTACATCAGAAAATGGAAAATAAACACAGGAGAAACCATATAAAGTTCGCTGACGACATCGCGTGTTTAGCTAAATCAGAAAAAGAAACTTGTAGCATGATAAATACCAACAAATCTTTCGCAGAAGCAGCTTCAGAATTTGATGTGAATATTGGAGTAAGCTGTGGTTTTACCATCAAGTACGATATGTTACAGCCATCGCAGGCGATAATTCTGACAATCTTCAACATTTTCTCAATATACCTTTTACTATTTGATTTTGTGTTACGTTATTAAATAGTTGCTCGAGGCAGTTGTTTTCAAATATGGCTTTCCAGCCCGCCCCGCTCTTTGGGTGGCGTGATTTTTGAGTTTGCCCAAGGAATGCTTGACCTTCGAGATTGACACCTGGGGACAATTTCTCGTTGCGGGGCGCTTCTTCGAGAGCGAGTCGTGATTAAAGCAGGGTATGCTCGAAACAAATTATTTAGAAGCCACCTCCGGGGATTTGGCATAGTTTTAACTCGCAGGCCATGGAAGCCTCAAGTTTCTGTAACAATTGATGTATGCACAGCGGCGTCTCTTCAAGCACGTTCAGGCCGATATCCAGATGTGGTGAGAATTTTCCTTTTTAGTTTTTTCTTGTGAGTTCTAATTTCGTGGTAATTTTGCCTGCTTTCGTGCCTAATACTTCCAAGCCTCCGGCTCCTTGTTGCCGGATTTCATTGTGGCAAACGGCTTTTGAGGTCTATAAGATCGCTATGACAGTGTTTCCAACTATGTTTCGTGAGTATATGAATTGATTTTCAGCTTTCTGGTTTTATTTATCGGTAAAGGGCTATTGCCTAAGAATAAACACGTCTACGAAAGCGTTAGATTATCAAACTGTACGCGATAAATACTAGCTTATTGCAACATTTGAAGCGTTATAATTTCATCAGTTAGGGTGGCTAAAATTTTGCATGTACCTAATACTTATATCCACAAGCGTCTTTGAGACGCCTAGCACTGGTCATGTCACTTGTTCAGCTATTTAACATGCGATAGAAGAAAGCTGTGAGTCAAAATTAACTGGATGGCTGAATGGCATCCAGATGTCAATTTTTGCCACACTAATGCTGGCGTAAGCACTTTTTAATTGGTTGTATTCTACAGTGTGTTTCGAATTTTAATAATTCATAATAATTGTGTTTTACGATTTAGGTGACTCCAAATTCAATTATTTGTTAATTACTTATTTTGGGCCTAATTAAGCCTCCAGCTTATTTATGCTGAATATTTGTTATTGTTATTAAAGGTCCATTTACTTTACTGGTTTATATTTTCTTTGAGTATTTATGCTAAGACCCTTCAGGAACCTGCTCGTTTATTTTTGAAGATTTAAGTTGAAGAGGCATTCAAGGTAGGTGGTGATTTGTTCTGGTAGCTAGATTTGGCTGTCGCTCATTTTGTAGTAATTCTTATGCTTATTCATACCATAATTCTGCCGAAAGTTAGAGCTACCTAGGGCTGTGCTCACCCCTCGTTTAAGGATTGTACAACCAGAATCGGCATCCCCAACCTTCTTATGTAGTATTGATCTTGCGAATTTGAAATAAATAGCAAAATTGGATAAACCAGAACTTCCTAAAACTTCCAAAACTGTTAACTACTTACGACTTCGATTTTGATCGTAAATATTGAATGATCAAATATAATGTCTGGTTCGTTCTCCATTCGGGTTAAAAAACATAGAGGTCTAAAACGTTTAAGAGGTAGGTTCTACATAGAATGCTTAAAATATCGTGGGTGGATAAAGTATGAAATGAGAAAGTAATTGAAGGGGCGTCTCCGACTGTTAGATAGATCTTCTCTTTGTCGTAGTGAACGACTGGCGCCCACTTGTACTTCCAAATTATTATATGCCTTTTCCTAACCTACGACCATCGCCTAATCTTAAACCATGCAATTAACTACCAAGGATGTGAGCTAGCCATGGTCGTGTGGTCGCCTTTGTTTAAGGATGGCACGTGCTATGAGGAAAACGCTATAACTAGCAATGATTAACACTGGAAGGCAGGAGAAAAATTTGATGTAGACTCTCACGATTAATAATAAACAAGCCATTATCAACATATATTTTTATGATTATGTTGCATATACAAAGATGACGATCAACGTTAGAAAAATTATTTTTTATTGCAGACTATTGTAACAGATTAAAATAATTCTACGTAAAATAAAACAATTGCATTATTTTCAATAAAGTGACTTCTGATTATTTATACCTAGAATTAGAATCAGAGCAAATAACAATTGGAAATTTTTTCAAGGTGCGATTTTACTAATTCTTAACAAATTCTAACATTGTGCAAATTCAAACAAAGTAAAATACAAATTTTAGCGATTAGAAAACGTCCACAACAGATAAAATGGCATTTTTCGCAGTAAGGTGACCTTAATGGTTCACCTTTAAACTTTGAGAGATAATTTATTCTGCTGGTGTCTACCAAGTTCAAATATTTTACTTAACTTGGAATTAAAATGAAAGAAGTTTTATCAGCCACTTTCCAAACTGCACATGGTATTCTTGAAATATGTTTCTTCAAATTTTTTCTGTTTCGGTTCACATATGTGCACTATTAGTGTCTATTGTAGTTAATCATTGGAAACGATATGCCAAGGATCATTAACTCGATCAAGATAAATTGTGTGTATTGTAGTTACGATAACTGATTCAACATTACAAGATTCCATTTCTATATAAAATGGGAACTGAACGATATTAAACTTTGGCATTTGTATGAGCAGTAATATATTCATTCTGCGTGATTTTATGCTAAATTTAAATGTCAAAATAATAAAAAATTACTTCGAGATCCTTTACTTACCAACTATTAAGATTTATTTTCAATGTCGACAAAAACATTTTAACAAAAGAAGTTTAATCATGGAAGTTGGCGAGGCTGAATAAGTTCAAATTATAACTAAACGATATTCAATCAAACAAAAGTTTGGTCGACCCTACATGAATAAACATATTTGTTGCTTGTACACACATTCTCAAATCAAATGACACAAAACGTTTTTTTAAGAACATGTTAATAGAAATATTGGATGCTACTTCTGACACCTTCATATACCTAACTAGAGAGTTTTGCATAGTCTACTAGTTGCATTAGTAAGTATTAGACCAAGAAAATGATATATTACAATCTCATAAATACTGAAACTCAAAAAAAATATTTTTCTACCAAGAACAGCTACGCAAGAGTTAAGTATATTTACCTGCTCCAATTCCTTTCACGATGTAATAACCATGAAACGAAATAAATCTGAAAGTTTCAGCATCCATATCTCGACCTTAGCAGTAAAAGTGGATGATTGACAGATAATCCAATAAACAGTATTAATGAAACCGTGCCTGTGTGCCACTTACTGCTTACTCTTGCAATTGTACTCAAGGTAATTAGATTTTAATCGCAGTTCTAAATACTATTTTTCAGTAACTAACGCTTACCAGCTCTTTGTAATTAGAGCGAGTTTTATTTGAACTAAATCTTGAGTGATTACAGCGACTTAATAAAAGAGTAGTAATTCAATAAATAGAAGCCTCTTTCCTTTTATATAGTACATTTTGCATGTCGTGACTATTGGTACAAACTATGCAAATCACATAGAGTAAATAATTAAACTTTTTTCTTGCAAGGCTTGCATAGATTAAAAGAATATACTAATTGATATATTTACTTATAATAAAATATTGCTGCCATGGAAAAATTAAAGATACGTGTTTAAATAGATACAGTAAATCTCTAGTTTTCTAAAAAAGAACGACTTTGAATAACATGATATAGTAACTGTAATACCTCTGCAGGATAATGTACTAATTAAGGAATTAAGATATATGCGGGCAATAGTAACAATTATAATTATACTACTGGTATTATCTCGAAATATCTTACATTTTTGCGAATAGAAATTATAGATCATGCAAATTGAAGCACACATAAACATTGGTTTTCCGTATTTCATCATAGGCTTATGTATGCATATTTTATAAAAATACTTACAATAAGCAACAGAGATCAATAAACACGTTTCCGTTACAATCCTGCAAGCCATATTAGAACGTCTTAGCAACCCGCTCCCTCCTCCGCGAGATTCCTAATTAAAAGTGCATTTGCATGTACTACAGCAACGAACCCATCCCACGTAACAATCGTGAACAATGTTGTGTTTGCCTATATAGTCATTAATCATGCGTATTAATCAGATCTGCATCGTAGTTGTAGTGAAAATACCAAGTATATTCACATACACATTTCCACTGTTAATTCCGGAGCACTTGAAAATTCCAACATTGTGATTTATAATACTAAAATTGCAAAATAATGATGCTAAGCACATTTCCATAGGTGCATATTCAATATTAACTATTGTAGCGTTTCGGAAAGTGGGATGCTAAAAATATTTTCTTGAGAATATAATTCGTTGTATTTTAAGCCAATCGTCATCTCTTAAATTTAGGATTTTGACTAATAGAACCTTCTAACATACTGACAATATAGCGACTCGTAATTTTCGATTTGATACGAGCTAACTGGGTTTTGTTTCACGTGTCAAATGAACTAATTTAGAAACGTCCTTTAATTTTTCTGGGTTAGGTCATGCGTTTTAAGCATAAAAAACAACAAAACGTGTGTTTGGTACAAACACTGCTCATTAGCATTGATACTCACTTAATAAAATAGTATTACGCTCTTCCTAAATATAATTCGTAGTGCGCCTAATAATCTATATTTTTTTAAAATATCGAGTCCGTAGGACAAGTTGTATTTTTAGCTTTGGCACTATAACTCATAATATTCATTACTAAATCATCGATAATAAGCGTACTACTTATTATATTAGCGGCCCACCCAGTCGTTTTAAAAATTGGGTACCGAAACCACAGTTGTCGAAGTAGAGAAATTTGGGCAGTCGTCGAAGGCGTGTTGCTAACCACATCACCCAGTACGCCGTTAACGGTGAGCCAGATGACTGGGTTTCGGAAAGAGATATTTCGGCGACCCTGACTCGCCTTGATCCAGGCCAAGTTCCTACATGGAATGAAGTGCCCGAACTTTACTTTTTTTTACTTATTATATTGCCTCTGAAAATGCTTATCTTACGTCCTTGCTCTTAAAACTTTGAAAATTTTCTTGGCCATATGATCTCAGCAGTCGGTATCTAAGTTACCTGGTACAAACAAAGAAACAAGAATAGTTAACATAAATAGAGTATGATCAAGCATGGAATGGGCTATGGAATAGTTCCTAATTTATGAATGAAACTATATTCACCCTTAAATGTTGAATCTAATTTAATTTTTAAGTGACTTATAGTTGCATTCATAAATTAGGAACTATTCCATAGCCATACTAGATGAAAATAATTTTTGATAATACTTTATAATGGTAGGAGAGATACTAAATTACTCAATTTTATTTACAAAAACTGTGTTTGCTCCTTACAAAAGAATAAAATAATATAAACTTCATATTTGATAAACTACCTTAAGCTCTCATCTATAATTAATTTAAAACGATTAGTTTTAGAATGTCTAGAATAAATTTAGAGAAAATTTCAGTTTGATGTTAAAGAAAAGTTATAGTTACCCCAGGTCCACAATTATTGATATTAATAATTCTACTAACATTTTGGCTCATGCGAAAATGAAATGCCTTACGAAAGACAATTCGAGACTGCATAGGCAAGTTGCCTACCTTAGTACAACCCTACAACAACGCAGCGCTAAAGGTAAATCTACCACAACATAGGATTGTACCACCTATACCTTTCAATGCGTGTGGAATAAACTACGCGGGACCATTTTCAATAAAAGAAGGCACCAGACGGTCTAGTACCGTAACAAACTCTTGCAATTTTCGTTTGTTTCTTACAAAGGCTGTTCACTTAGAAGTAGTCGACAGTTCAACGAGCAAAGGATTTCCAAATACATAAAAACGATTCAACTCACATTTGTTTATTTTTATAATGCCACAAACATTATAGAAACAAACACTAATTTACTGATCTGCAGCATTTTCTTATAAAGGTTGAAAATCAACAAAAAATAGAGAAATTGATCTCACTTAGGTAGAATATGGGAGGCAGCTGTTAAATCCACCAAACGACATTTAGGAATGCCAAATGCGCTATTGTAGAATCTCTTTTACTAAAAATATAAACTTGTGTGTCTGAGCTCAAGCCCTTTGGTACTGTTTTCCAACAATCCTAATGACCTGACTTTTTAAAGGTATTTCTCGTTGAATCTCGTTTGAATGGGTCAAACTTAGTTGAGAAATCGTAAGTGAATGTCAAAACGAGGCTTGAATAAACTAGTCTATCTCTGAACAATATACACAGTATATTGTGGGAAAGCTATAGCATGGACATAAACAAACGTAAAACAGAAATCCGGGAAAACAAGTCAAAATGTACTCAGAATTAGGAGCGTATGGGACAACCGAGAAACCAGGAAATTTCCAGATGGGCATGGGCACAGCGGTCCGCTTTCTGCAAGCAAAAGCAATTTCATAAAGACAACAAGTGGGCGTTGTGACACTAAATAATTTTAAAAATCGAAGGAAACTGTGGGTAAAAATATCTTCACGTTTCTAATAATACTAAATTCAATTTTTAAATAAAAAAAAATCCTTAATGAGATTTGAACTAGTGCCTGCGAACGAGCCCGAACATTGGATTCCTTTATTCCCCTGTGAACCACAGCTGCGCTGACTGCTCCACGCCCGCTCTCGAAATTCTTCCGATTCAGATCTATTTAACGGAAGGCACTTCTTCGTTGTTCGTTTTTGTCTCGTACAACAGTTATCGCATATTTGTTGATTCCCATTTTTGGCAAGGATAAAGCAGCACTATGTACAAATTAGTACTTTTATGTATTCCTCAGTTCAAGCAAAAACAAACAAAATATTATTTTTTTAAGGTGCTCGTCCTGTATATATTTGTATAAAATTGTAGCGGTTTCATGCCAGGTATATATATAATGTGTATGCAAAATATCATTTTCCTCCGACAAATAGTTTTTGAGTCATACCGCCAACAAACAGACAGACGGAATTGAGAAATCCTGTTTTTCGTCATCTAAGGACCCTGAAACGTGAAAATCTGAAGAAATCTCTGATGGTGATTTTTTCATGATTACAATATCCCAAACAGGGGGAAAAAGACCTGAGAACTATATAGGTACCAATTTACTCAATACAACGCTGACATTAACAACAAGGATTATTACTAATCAGATTAATGATCTTACAGTATTGGCGGGAAAACAACAAAGATTTCGAAGTGGTAGGTCTTATGTAGATGCCATATTTATAATAGAGTAGTGGAAAAAGCTTTAGAATTTAACGGTACCAGCTAACCTTTGTTTTATAGATCTGCAAAAGGCATTCGATAGTATTTAACTGCTTGATATATTGAATATATTACACAAACGACAAATACCCATCAATCTTATAAACTTGATAAAGGACATAATATATAGGTCCTGAAAAATATGTTAGAGCACAAAGCCAGCTTAGTCCTTCAATTTCCGCTGAACAGATTGTAACACAAGGTGACTGAATAAGCCGTCTTTGATTCAATCGTATAATGGATAAAATCATCAAAAGCATTAAAAACCACAATACCTATACGATGGAAAATGCAAAAACAAAATCCTGTGCTATTCGGATGGCGTAATGTGATCTTTTTAACTAAATTACACACTGACAATTCAGTAAATACTAACTCAAAAAAACCACAGCAATGCACCCAACACCTCTTTTATTCATGACATCAATCTTTAAACTCCTGCACGCATCTAGCTGTCCACCTTCAACCTGTTTACAGCTATGGTTTTTTCCAAATGATGACAAAGGATGTTAAATTTTACACTCCTGTATATCTTTGCTACATCCAACTGTTTACCTCCAGTTCATCCACAGCAATGGTTACATACAAGTAATGACTAACAATGTTGACCTTTACACTTACGAAGATCTTCGACTGTTTGAGAATTATTTTACTTCTTACATATGACGAGCGGATGGCCCAGCGAGCAAATGCTCAACAATATGTTACGGTTGAAGTACACATTCGGTAAATGTGCACATTAAATATCTCGAAAAATTACATTTATTAACAATAGCATCAATAGAATTATTTACTCACGACCGATTTCCGCAAACGAAGATAAATACGTCATTAGCAGGATTAACCCATTAGCAACTTTCTCCAGTGTGTGCCTAAATACTTGGGTAGGATATATCTGTTAAATATTGTATGATTTACTAGAATAAAGTTAAATAGAATCAAAAACAAAAAAAAAACTTCTAAACACGCCAGCAGTTTATGCTGCCAGTTCTAAGCCTGAATAAAGTGTGAAGGGAAGTTGATGCGATTAATGTTAATAAATGTAACCGTAATGTATTTTCGACCAAGTGATTTTCGGTCTATTGCTGCTTCGGTCTAGTGACGTTTCGGTCTATTGCTATTCGGTCAATTGAGTTCGGTCAACTGCTTTCGATCTATTGAGTTCGGTCTACTCGCCGTGAGCGGACCAGCCTGGGTTCTAATCCCGGCGGACTTTAGAAGGATTCTAAAGTGGTACGCTCCCCGGCGAGCACGCTAACACCTGTGGTAGTCGTTACGACCTAAACAAGGGAACTTTTCTTCACTTTCGACGGCCAAGGCTAGCCACCTAAGGGCAAAGGGGGCTCATATAATCACTTTGTGGTTAAAACAGACCACTTGCCTATAATAAGACGAAGAAGAAGACATATGTTAGTAAATGAGACTTCTCTTTACTTTAATTGCACTTTATTTAGAAATAATAAAATTTAAATTAATTATTTTATTTTCAATGGCTTATTAAAATCCGGCTTAGTTACTAAACTTCCATAGTAACTAATTTCACATAAATATATAATTTACATTATTACAAGTTACAACAAATATAAATTTTAACAGTTAGATAGGTATTATTTCTTGTATTAAAGTCATATTTTATCTATTGATTTGTATCTGTTGTTTTAAGAATGAAGCTAGAATAAAGTTTTTTTAACGAATTTAATCATATCCATTATGTCTTATATTGTTGTACTTATTAACCGAATGCAAATAAAATTATAAAAGCGAACTTGAATTATTATTTATCTTTACATTCTAAATAAGGTATCAATCATTATTTTTATTTTTCCGTTATCATAACAATCATAACAATATTTATTATAATTTTTATTACATTTTTAACATACATCAGTATGAATGATTTATCGATGTAGAAAGGTAAAATACGCTAAAGATTATGTATTTATTTCATATTTGAAATGTTTGAAGATTGAAGATTTAAATAAGGTTATATTGCTATTTATGATGTAAACATTATTTAATATTAGTATTAAAAAATCTTGAAAAATATTAGAATCTAATTGGCAAATTATTACAGTTGAATAGATCAGTATTATTTGTCCTCGATGTTAATTTTAACTTTAACATTACACGAATATTCAATTATAAAAATGGGATATGTATCACATGAAATATCTTATTAGCTGTAACCTTTTATGAAGGCCGAAAAATAATTAAGCAATTAAGAGCGACATCTATCGACATGTTGCATATGAATATAATTATGTATCGTAATTTGCGGTTTGCACGATATCATTTAATAAAATAATCGTGATTATATTACCGGCTCTTCCTTGTAAAGATGCTATCGTATTTTATGATATTCAGTACACAATAATTTTCTTCTTAAGCACGGAGCTTTACCTCAAAGAGTAATAAATTATGCAGATTAGTCTGTTGGCGAATTCGTCAAAAAATATGATTCACATAAATTCTTCTACAATGAAAAACAATAACCAAATGGAATATAATTCTCAACTTGTAAACTATATGTGACCGAAATAATAAAGTTAGCAAAACCGTTTCTACTAAAGGAAAGAAAATTATCAGTAGTATAACATCGTTTTCAAATTGCTAGTCAATCGCTTTGTATTAAATTTATTGTCCTGGCTCTAAATAGCGCCAATTATAAATTCAAGGCCTACCTCATGTCCCCAGGAAACCTTGCTTTAATTCGCTTTGTAAATTCCTTATGAGTATATCACGCATCGTCAAATTTATGGGAAATAATATAGACACGCTATTAGTAATAGACTAATGGAAAGCTAATCTTATGGCAAATTGTAGTATATACTGCATAAAGATGCGATCGAATCAGGATGTGTGCTCTTTTTAATTTCTGAGTTGTGAATCAATATTTTCAAATAACGGATCTTGGAGCAAAAGAAAATAGTATCTCCGAAACAGCGGATAATTTTCTTCACACTACACCGGATCAATTTTCATAGAATTAAAAATATAAAATATTTTTTACACAAATTAGACTTCTGACCTTCACCATTATTTAGATGCTGTTTGTCACAATCATAGTAGGTTTTAACAAAATAAAACAATTCGCAGAACTATGGTTATTAAAATAGAATTTCATATTAGCTATGCACACCAACTGTAAGCTTGAAACGATTTAACGACATTAATTAAAACAGTAATTCTACGAAACCAAAATTAACAAACGGAATTGAAATTATGAGTAATGTCAAATATATGTAGATCTCTTGCTTAGTTTTGATATTCCACATATTATAATCGTTTCCTTAAATATCTACATGTCATTGTATTTTTATGCAAGAATATAGAACAAGGAATATGTTGAAATCATCATGAACTGTGCTATTACACTTTAAATGAGTTTACATATTTTCGTAATACAACTGTAGATAAAGATGAATTTCAATTTCAATTTTATCCATCATAGCTGAGAGATGTAGTATTTTTTAGGACCACGTCAATCTAGAGGGTGTTCAGTCTGTTATTGTTTGCCTTATCTACAATCATTATTTTTGTTTTATTGAAATCATACCTAAACCGTATCAGTTACTAACTATTGTTGCCGCTCCTTTAAGCTATGATATAGTTAATCCTCGATGCCCGCTATTAAGGCTATGTCTTCAGCAAACCCAAGACTACTAATTTTTATTCTACCTATAACCACGCTGTCAGTCTTCCGAAACGAATCGTCAATTGTAACATATCCCAAATGTAATCATCTACATAGATACATAAGTTGAGCAGAACGATGAAAACTAATGCATTTTTTTGCCAGCGAAGGGCCAGATATGATAAAACATCGCTGCATAGTACAGACTGTGCAAAGGCGGCGTGAGCATGAACAAAATTTACCATGGCGTTTCCTTATGTTCCGTATGCCGTCAGACTTACTGTATAGTGTATAGTGTTACAATTCATCGATAAGAGTACACATCCTTGCTACGCACACTTGTGTACGCTGCATATATCTGATGTGATGTTAATAATATATGTTCTTGTCGTTTTTGAATCTTCCTTGTGATACTGTTACAGGCCTCAGTTTTAGCAATTATATTTAAAACTTGTAGTTTTTCCTTTTCTCAATAAGTTCAAAGTTGCGCTTTTTGGCATATTTATTCGGACATTGGGTATTCAGAGTTACTGTCGCGATGCAGTTTCTCAAATTTGCTCATAGTTGTTGCGAATCTATTTCATTCGCAACAGGCATTTCTTCAGACTTTCTATGATACTGTTCTTGAAATGATCTACATGATGCTCTACTTTTTAATGCCGCGGACAAAGTTATGCAACTCAAAATACTTTTTCCAATGTAAACTAGATTCAACAATTTTATTTTTTTTTCTCCAACCACACGGATAAGACGCCATATTGTCGAATAATTTTGTATAAAATGCGTTTTCGGGACTCACCGACTGTCTTACTTGTCCCGAAATCATGCATTTTTTGTACTAATGAAACAAATAACTATTAACGAATGCAATCCAGGAAGACAGGAAAAAATATGTGTCATAAAGGGGGCTTATTTTATGTGAATTTCGATTAATGTCATATATTTATTCAGAGAAATCCTACAATTCTTTGGTCATATAGCACGACGAAGAGAAGAGAACCTAGAAAAATGAATGGTGCAGAGAAAAATAGAAGCGGCAAGAGGATGAGAGGAAGAACGCCTAGAAGATGGCTTGACTGGTTCCAACCTAGAAGGAAATATCAGGAACGCTCAGGATAGAAGACAATGGAGACAGATAACGCAAGCCATTAATTACTTAATATGCAACGCATGAATCACGATCTTCAGACTCGAAGAATACGACGAGAGAGAGAGATTTGTTTGTTCAATCTTACTGTTGAAACATGTTGCTTCTTATTATCCATTTACAAAACTCATGAACTGTCAATGTCAAATTTTTTAAATATTTGCTGAGTGTAACTGAAAATTACAGTTTTTTGGGAATGTACTTCGGATCTAGTGGTTTCTAGTAATATTTAAAGTTAAGGTTATGTTGCATGTGTCAAAAGTCAAAACCATTATCTTCTAGTTTTTCCTTGTAATAATCAACTATAGCCTTTTTTTCCTTTCAAATAATAAAATCCTTTTTCGTTTCTGTTCCATTGCAATTGAAATGTATGCACAAAAATTGAAGAATTTGGAAGATTATTTTTTTACAAGAAAGTGTGACATAAGTCAAGTTTTTAAATTTGAAACATTTTAGTGCTGCCAAAATCAGCAAGCAGAAGGTCCAAAATAGAATTTAAACAAGGTACCAACTTGACAGCGGTTTGAGAGTTCACGAGTTTTATGAATGGGTAGTACTTGGATACAGAACGAGAAAGCATTTGTTTTGCTCATTCACGTTGTTTGCTGATAACGTAGGCGAAAGCAGTGAAGTAAAAACGTTTTTTTGCATAGTGATCGTTAAAGTCGTCTTTTCTTAACGAAAAATCGTATTGAAAGTTCCACTTTTTTTAACGCAAAAATCGTGAAAAAAGGTACACTTTTTTTAAATTATTTCATTGAAATGTAAATTTGACAGTTGTCAATTTCGAAGTCCTTTTCAACTAAATTTGGACCAAGAAATCACTATGCAAAAAGACTACGTATACAACACGGTTTAAAAGTCCTTTTTTGGAAAGTATGATTTTCAAAACTAGTTGTACAATCTACTACCCAAAATATGTCAAATTCGAGATTTGCAGGTTAAGATTTGCGTCAGTTTGTGTCAAATAACAAACAAAACCTAACCTACTAACCTCGAATTTGACATAGACTGACAATACACTTCAGTACAGCCAAACGTATAACAATAACAAATTTTATTTCGAACAAAACTTTGTTTTTTTATACAAAACACGTAAATTATAAAATTTTAATATTTCTTCAAAAATCAGTGGCAGGAATAAAAAAACGCCATGCAGCACTCGTGAGAAACTAAATCACTCACTGTTTGTCTATGTTAATTATAACATAATAAAACATAACGAAGTTATATTTTATTACTATTTCGGCAGTTATATTCGTGTGAATAAATTCCTTATCGCATAAATCTATGAGGTACGAAAAGTAAATGATAAGATACTATCAAGCCGAACCTACATTAAGATCTTTGATTCATAAAATTAAATTTAAAAAATAATATCAATTTGAATAGTATAATTAAATAATATGTTGTATAACTTTGTCCGCGGAATTACTTGATAGAGTATAGTCATTTTAGTTACTGATCTGTCGCGCGCAGGTGTTAAGTTTGATCTAAGCAGCACAAAACTAAAATGGCAATGGCCCAGCTTACAATATATAGCCCTACCCACATGTCATTAAATCGACTAAAATTAGTCTGGTTAATTCCTTAGTGTTTTTTGTAATTCATCTATGCGATACTTGGCAAATTTTCACCTGTTAGACGACTGGCCAGGGCATTAGTGCCATTTACACGTACACTCCCATCCCGAAGGTTTGGAGCGAAACTCCAAACGTGCACGCCGGAGCGCGGGCAAATAATGCACGCGCAAATCGCGTTGTTACCTAAATTGTAACACTCCGGGCGTGCACACTGGTCTGCAGTTTTAGAGCGTACAATCCAAAACTGTTAGTTTAAATGTGATTTCGTCAAGTATTGATGTGGCGTGTGGAATTTTAGAAATTCTAAGTTTTGGGTTAGCGAGTAGTTGATCAGTTGCAGATTAATAAAAATGTTCAAGAAAAAAAAACTAAAGTGTGTGCAGTTGCATGCGCAGGTTTATATATTGTTATGGTACACTAAAAGAGGTTTTGGATCAAGATTAAATGTAAAAATAGAATTTGGGAGATCAATGTAATCGGTTTTGAAAAATTAAAAAAGAACAGGCTGTTTGAATTAAGTTCATATAAAAAAATCTAATTTTAGACAAATTAATATGAAAATGATAACTATTGAGTATTTTATAGGGGTTTTGGAATTTAGAAAGTAAATACATGCTTGTATCACACACGAAAAATGTAAATTCTAATGAAAAACATTGTTGAAGTAGGTAAGACTCAAATGAATTTAAATTATAGATGGCATTAATAATTAATATATGGTAGTTAGGCGAATTTGTTACAATAATTAATAATAACAAATTATAAAAACATGTACCTTTTTACAATTTCGGTCTGAAATAAAACATAGAAATTTACCCTATTTTTGAATGTGTTAGTTTTGGAAATGTTTAAAATGGGTTATTAAAAATCTACGAAGGGAATATACAAGAGAAATATAAAGAAGAGTATAAGTGAAACAGCAGTTATAGAAGAGAATTGGAAGATGGTAAAACTAAATAGAAGCAAGCAGATTTATTAATTAAAGAAGAATATAAGATTTGGATGAAAATAGTTTATTTTAAATAATACAATTGACAAGGAGTTACATTGATTTGAGTATTGCCAAGTGCTGGATTCGTTGAAGGCGTTCTGAAGACAAGAAGATCTATTGAGGGAAGATAGCAGAGGGACGACTGGATCTGAGGTATTCTGTTGGTTACTGACGAGAGAGGTTGGTGAAGCTTGGAGCTACGGAAGAAGGATATCAATTGGAGATAGTCTGTGACAGCTAACTTGCCGTGAAGCTGTATGAAGGAGTGTGTCTCTGGAAGGTTGCAGTTGCACGAGCAGAGTAGGAAGAGGTCGGTCCTGGTAGGAGCCGGGAGTCGACAAGTTGACAGCTGTTGTCAGTAAGCAGTACATTACAGCCGACCTAACTAGGGGTCCAAGCTGCTAACGTCAGGAGGATTGCGATCTTGGAAGTAAAATTAGAGCAGTGAGAATAGGATCAGTGCAAGGTGGGTCGTAGTCTTGTTGTATCAACGCTAAAGTAAATAAAAGACAATTTAAAAAGTGCAATAAACTAAAAATAAGTACTTACCGCAAAATATAAAAGTCAATATAATACAAATAGAATTGGGCATTTGTCATATTTGATTGAGATTAGTAATAGAACTTTGACATAAAAGGTGACAGTTAATGTCATTACACAATTGAAAGTCATTTTTTAAATAAAATTTAATTAAAAAGCAACTAGATAATCGAACTAACCCTGAAAGAGTCTCAAGGCGCTATCAGTTTTAATAATTAAATAATTTTGATATTGAAAGATACAATTCAAGTAAAAAATAATAAAAGCCGTCACTGCAATATTTATTTGGAAACACTAAAAAAGCAAGCACCGCGATCGTATGGGTAAAGAAATGGAAGGAAAACAGAAATTTATATCGGCACATGACACTTGTACGCGAGTTGGTTGAAAATGTTCCGTATGATTATAGACTTGGGAAATATTTATACATTTCTGTAAACTTTTCGAATGTATCTTTTGCCCAATACTGTGTGTCGGACATGGTAATTTTTAAAGGATTTTATTAAATATAAGTACCGGGTGACCATAAATGGTTGTGATTTTTTTTCTTAGGTTGACACTGTTAATGTTGGTTACCCTGCTGTCAATTTTAAGTCTATGTCAAGTTCGACGTTAGCAGGTTAGGTTTTGTGTCAGTATGTGTCAAAACTGACGAAAAACCTAACCTACTAACCTCGTATTTGACATAGACTATTTTCTGCAAGTGGAAAGCCTAACCTATGTGAAAATTATTACTTCCTTCTATTTAAAAATTAATCCAAAGTAAACAAAATTTTATTTTTTAAGGTGCTCACCCTGTATATATTTGTCTGAAATTTTCCCGGTTTCATTCCAGGTGTATATATTGATTGTTAGTCTGCGAGAAGGCGTTCCAATTATTTCCTTCCCCAGTGTTTATCCCTGTGTGGCATCCCAGCGAGAAGCATGTTGTCTAACGGTCCATTTTTCTATGGCTGTTCGGATGCTTTGTTTGAGTATACCAAATTCAGGTTCTGGGCCTATAAATGGGGTAGATGCACCAGATTTTTCGAGGGCGTCTGCCGGTTTGTTTCCCTCTATCCCTGTGTGCCCAAATGAGCTGAACAATGTTCTTTTCAGGTAGGAGTGTCAGGTAATTTAGACATTCTCTTGTTAGCACAGAGCTTACACGAGGTGATTCAAGCGCTTTCAATGCCGCTTTCCTGGACGCATTGCATTATAACAAAGATTTCAGCTTGAAAGACTGTGGCTTTGGTCCCAAGAGATACACTAATGTCTTCTTTTGGTCTTACGCCATGTTTTCCAGCACCCGTGTCTTCTGCTGTTCGGGATCGATCTGTATACCAGGCTAGCCCGTTTGGCAGGTCGGTTGAGGTTTCTTAGGTCCAGTCATTGTGATCATACCTCACAGTGAAAGGTTTGTCAAAATAATACTCTGGAACGCTGTAGTCTGTGCCCATTTTTAGGATGGGGTTGCCTTCGCCCACTTCCTGTATCAGTTTGTGTCCGCACCGTTCCTGATTGGTGTTCCAGTTTCAGGTGGTTTTCATTCTGTATGCTCCAATCTGGGCTTCCTCTTTAAGATAGATGTCTAGAGGTGGTAGTAGCAAGAGAGCTTCCATAAATGCTGTTGGAGTGCTATTCATAACTCCACAGATGCATAAACAAGCCAGTCTTTGTATCCTGGATAGTTTTTTTTATTACTGTTGTTTGTTCTACCTTTGGCCACCATACCAAGGCGCCATAGGATATATATATAATGTGTCTGCAAAATATAATTATAATTGAGAACACCTGTTTTTCGTCATCTATGGACCCTGAAACGTGAAGATCTAAAAAAATCTCGGAAGGTAATTTTTTCGTGATTACAATCGTAGTCTTTCAGACGAGGGAAGTAAAAAAAAACAATAGTGTAAAAATCAGAGTAACACCGACTATTGGAAGATTGTATGGGCATATATTAAAATAGAAACTAAAACCAATAATAAATATTGGGGAAGAACAAATCCGATACAAGACAGGACCGCTTTGCCGAATACAAATACTTAGGTGTAACGATTGGCAAAGAATGAGCCAGCAAAAAAAAATAACACCTACAGATCACCAAACAAAATAAACTATAAATAAATTGAATAATATGCTATGATCAAAAAATAGAAAACACTGAATATACCAGACAATTATTCAGAGCCTACTTCTCTACGAGGCAGAGACTTGAAAAATGCGTAAACTGGAGGTTGTAGAAATGCACTATCTAAGAATGAGCTGTAGAGTGTCAATGTTGCAAAAGATAACGAACGAAGAGATAAGAGGAAGAAAGAAAAACAGAGATAAGACGACTGAGTCGGTATGACACTTTAAAAGAATGAAGGAGTGTCGTTAGCCCATAAAAATAGGTTAGCAGAAGGAAACCTTCACCCTAGACGCCCTGCAATATGCGGCATTCTGTCCAGACGGAATCGGACGACTCGATTTGCTTTTGCTCGTCAGTACGCAAACTGGAGCATAGGGTATTGGGATTGGGAAAAAGTTCTATTTACAGATGAGCCACGGTTTTCTTTAAAGGATGCTGATGGTCGTCAGAGAGCGTGGGGGAAATGTGCGATTACCGAAAGGGGCAAATGTAGGAGTGGCTCAATCCTGATTTGGGACGGCACTTCTTTGAGTGTGCAATAGATCAAGTATAATAGCACTTTCGTATATCGAAGATATTCTGCAAGACCATGTAGTAGCGTTTACAATTGGTATGGGCGACAATCTTGCTATGCAAGATAACGCTCGCGTATATGATGCTCAGATTACTAGAGACTATTTAAATAAAATTGGAATTAACACATTAGATTGGGCAGTCTGTAGTCCCATAAAGCATTTATGGGATGAGATCAAGAGGCGATTGCATGCTCGAAGGCAACGACCAGCTTCGTGAAATGAGCTAGGTCAGTTCATGCAAGAAGAATGGAAAAATCTGCAGTAGGATTTCATCAGGAATCTTATTAGCAGTATGCCGCGACACCTCCAAGCCGTGATACAAGCACGAGGAGATCATACAAGACATTGAGGCAAACAATAAATTTTGGTGACAGAGTGTCACCCTGCCTGACACCTCTTCCTATTTTGATATTTTCTATATGGGAGAGAAGGCTGACCGTTATTGCGGCATTCTTTTATACAGT
Source organism: Agriotes lineatus (assembly GCA_940337035.1). Taxonomy (NCBI): domain Eukaryota; kingdom Metazoa; phylum Arthropoda; class Insecta; order Coleoptera; family Elateridae; genus Agriotes; species Agriotes lineatus. The sequence goes on along the minus strand of OW679197.1, from coordinate 41,966,067 downwards.
GTGTCCAAGATAAGGAGGGCCAGTATGGGGATCTCGGTAATGGTAACAGATACAAATTTGGTTAAATGGGAAAAAAGTTGCGCAATTAATGGACTAAAAAAATGACGTCTAGAAATCTTTGATATGATTTTTCGTTTTTGAGATATCTCAAAAGAACCGAATTTTTTGATTTTATTTTTTATTTTTTTCTGGCGTTAATATTAAAGTTAGAGCGAAACTGATCAAACTTCTTTATAGCAACTTTTAGTGGACTTAATTATTACGTTATCAATTTTTTTATCCGACGTTTCGTCTTCGAGAAACCATCATCAACTTCATTTTTTTAAATACGGTCCTGGTTTTTTGATGCCAAATTTGCAAATCCCTTGTTACTCTAAATTTAACAATGTACCACATATTATGGTTTAATTACGTTTTGAGCTTTTTTCTGATCATCAGAAAAATTTTTAGATGCGGACCTGCATTTCTCATAATTTTGTAAAAATAAGTTCATACAGTAAGTTAGGCCTTTTTACATGCCGTTAAAATATTAAAATGCACATCATAATGTCATAATTCTGATACATTAATTTAATAAGCAACCAATAACTATTAACAATAAACAACAAATAAATGAACAAAAGATAGGCAGAAAGAATGAGAAAACGAGCCTTGAAACAATGTAATAGGTATTTAACGTTTTGAAATAGAAGAAGAACTTAGAAGATTGGTTCTTGAAGCCTTTCAAAGTATAACGCCAGTATTGCTGAATAATGTTTTACATTCTACAGTTAGATGTTATTTATGCATAGAGAATGATGGCAACCTTTTTGAATACCTTCTGTAAATTTAATACCTATTAAATGGTTTCGATGTTCGTTTTGTTATTCTTTCTGTCTATCTTTCGTTCATTTCTTTTTTGTTTATTGTTAATAGTTATTGGTTGCTTATTAAATTAATGTATCAGAATTATGACATTATGATGTGCATTTTAATATTTTAACGGCATGTAAAAGGGCCTAACTTACTGTATGAACTTATTTTTACAAAATTATGAGAAATGCAGGTCCGTATCTAAAAAATTTTCTGATGATGATCAGAAAAAAGCTCGAAACGTAATTAAACCATAATATGTGGTACATTGTTGAATTTAGAGTAACAAGAAATTTGCAAATTTGGCATCAAAAAACCAGGACCGTATTTAAAAAAATGAAGTTGATGATGGTTTCTCGAAGACGAAACGTCGGATAAAAAAATTGATAACGTAATAATTAAGTCCACTAAAAGTTGATATAAAGAAGTTTAATCAGTTTCGTTCTAACTTTAATATTAACGCCAGAAAAAAATAAAAAAGAAAATCCAAAAATTCGGTTCTTTTGAGATATCTCAAAAACGAAAAATCATATCATGGATTTCTAGACGTCATTTTTTTAGTCCATTAATTGCGCAACTTTTTTCCCATTTAACCAAATTTGTATCTCTTACCATTACCGAGATCCCCATACTGGCCCTCCTTATCTTGGACACACTGTATATTCTTTATAGCATTTGAGTATCGTATCGATGGTCGATTCGGCATTCGTTCAATGCTTCCATAACGGCAGTTAACGCACCAGTATCGAATGCCTTATGGAAATCGACAAATATCAGAACTAGGTCTAATATATTTGAGAGATTTTTCAATCAAAGTTTTTATACATTGTAGGTGGTCGTCGGTCCTGTAGCTAG
>OW679197.1:41906582-41964260 GCA_940337035.1 Agriotes lineatus | reverse complement strand
TTTAAATCGCTCATACCACTTGTAAACTGTCTTCAGAGTTACCACATTATCGCCATACACCGATTTTAACAATTCATGAGCTTCTTTGGCACTTTTTTCAACTTAAAACAAAACTTAATGTTAACGCGTTGTTCGAAATCAATGATGCGCGACAGACGCGATAAACACGAGTCATAACGTGTGCAAACTTGACACAGTCTGTCTCAGCGGATCAAGCTATCGGAAATATGACATGAAATGGATGTAGCATCATCAGTTGCGGCTCTAAAAATTCTTTCACCGTATTTTTATTCATTTCTTAATAGTTTATGGAGTCATATATGTTAAGGGTACTATACGTCATATAACCCAGTCCTGCCTCAACATAATGTATATCATTTTTAAAAACTTTGATACCACTATTGCTGATTCTTTGACTAACAAATGCTCGTCTAAAAGATCTATTTTTAGTAAAAGAATATTAACTCTTAAAAAATCTTAGAATGGATAAGGGAGAAGAGAATAACATATTTTGTAATTCACTTCAAATATATGAGAAGAGAAAATATTACTTAGTTAATCCCCTACCATTATTTGTTAAAATTGTATAGATTATATAAAACGTTCTTTAAATTTATGTTAGGTATTAAACTGGAAATATTTTATCTTATTTCTAGTAAATAACTGCCTAAAAATATTATTCTATCTTCAACTACAACTTCTTAGAGTTCCATACATTATAGATCTTATAGATCTTTAATATGTACGTACACGGCACTATCAACAGATTAAACCATTTATATTTATAATAAATTCAAAGCAATAGGTCCGTATTCTACTGACACTGCATTTAAAATAGCTATTTATGTATCAAGTTAAAAAATGAAAGTGTTTTTCACACTAGACGTGAAGTTTGTCCTACGATCTAGCGAGTTGGGCAACACGTTGTTTGTGAAAAAGACTAATTTTGCAACATGTTGCATGCAAAATTTTCTGTAATTTTGAGTCATATTAATTGATACAGTAAATAAATTTACTTAAATCTACAAAGTTGTTCAAAATTTTCATATTAGAACTAGTTTCAATACGAAATCTCATATTGTAATTAGTGCGAATATATGTATTATTTTGACGTTGAAAACGACAAAAACTGCCATTATATGTCAAAATTACAAAAAATCATTTTTAAAACACGTATTTGAAAGCCTATCTCATTTAAATGTCATCCTGGGTATGTGGCACCATAACGGCCAAAATTGGAATTTTCACGGAAGTGAAAATAACAATGATTTTTTAAAAACTTCCCAGGCCGTAAAAGTTACGTTTGTCACACAATGCAGCAGGCCCTGGGAAATCGCTATAACTGATAACTATGAAAACAAAATAATCCATAAATTTATTGGTCGATCAGAGAATGATATAAAGCAAGTCACAATAAGTGTTTACTTAAAGTTATAAAATTATAAAATGTATACATACAATAGTTAAAACAGCGTAAAATTACATAATTTAACAATGCAAATTCACTAAGGAGTTACACAAAATGTATATATAAAATGCTCAAAACTAAAACAGTGTACTGCTACCTACATTTATCACAAGCTAACTCAGAAAACTGCATTACGTTTATTCTATTCCAATTCATTTTAAAATTTAAATGTTAATACTCTTCTAGCCTATAAAAGATGTCGTTTTTCAGATAAAATTTTAAATCGTTTTTAAATGTTTTGCTGCAACACGTTTTAAGACTAACACGTAGTATGTTATAAATAACCGTACCCATATACCAAGGAATGGATTTAAATAGTTGAAGGCCATGATTATGATACTGCAAGTTAAAGCGAGTGCTATATTGACGGTGCTCGTTTAAAATTTTGAATTTACTCATATTACACTTGCATGCAGTAAAATTTATATAATATGTAGATACTAATAAGAGTTAAAATACTCTGATGAAACTGGATTTGCACGACTCCTGTAAGTAATTCTGTTAAGTGCAAAGCAAGTGATTGATAGTGTTTTACAGATAACAAGTATATGATCATTCCATTTTGAAAATAAATCCAGATTAATGCCCAATAATTTAAAAATCTTTACATTATATGATCATCCCATTTTGAAAATAAATCCAGATTAATGCCCAATAATTTAAAAATCTTTACATTAGTAATAATATTATTAAATACTTCTATTGCAAGAGCATGACTAGATTTGACTTTTTTTACTGTTGCCTCAATGTTACACCTCCGCCTGTTATTTCGGCAGCCAGATATTGTAAAATATTCATATTGCGGCTAATGAGTGCCATAAGTACGGATAAAATATAATAAAATGCAACGAGTCTTGGGAGAGAGTACTACGGCAAATGATTACTTCAACTTCCCGAAAATGGCTTTCTTGGAAATCCTCTTGGCAAAAGTCCGCTCAAGGCGTGAAATTCACAACTTGCACCGATATTAGTAGACCCCTGGCATTTTAACACACTGCCCCTCAGCTCGGAATTTACCCCCCGCTAGTCAAAATTGCCTGCACAAACGAACGTTCGATCAAGAATATTTACTTTACGACGATCGACGGCACACACAAAACGACTTCTAAATGCACCACCGAAACAGCTTCAACGGGCACGCAACTTCATAAACCTATTACTGCTATATTACATTAAAATCGTTTTAAATGATAATATTTGCCAACAATCCGAAGTCTATTTATTTATTGCAAAACGGCGTATATCTTTGTGATAAGGTAATATTTTCTCTTTTTGGAGAAAATTGCTAGCCACAAACTGTAGTGACTGAGTGGCATAAAGGAAAATTATATGGAAAATAATGCATAAAACTATACTACGTTCTATATGAAATCTACTTAAAACGATCTGACAGAATTCTATTAGGGTTACCTGAATTATCGTACTCGACAGTTGCATTAGTAAACAGAACACAATGACAGAATTTAATTTTAGGAAGGCTTATGAGTCAGATAACCAGTTAAAGGTAAAATTCTTTCTACTCGTATTCAGCCAGTTCATTTTAGGTAGACTTTAAAGATTTAGCAAATATTTTATTTTTGTTTTTAAATTTCTATGCATCAAACGTGTGTCAAGTCAACTAGCTTCGTACTTATTTATTATTATGATCAACGACACTGTGAAATGATCATCCAAACCAGTTGAGGAGGCACAAAATAAATTCTACTTCAAAAATTAGAAATTCATGTTATAAAAGGTTCGCACGGATATTCATCTTCTTGTTTAACCATCGTTCTTTGATTTCTTCATTGATTCTTTATACGCTTCTATATTCAGTTTCTTTTCAAAAATTCACCAAAGAACACCAAATGGTAGATTGATAAAAATCGTAACTTAGTTCAATAGCTATTTCTTGAGGAAACCCTGTCGTTGAATAGAACAATCTTTATGCAAGCTACTTGCCGTCTGTAATACAATAATTATTAAGAAAAACCAATAATTGTATTTTTTTCTTCTTTTCATATACAATAATTGTTGTAAATAGTTGGCACAACCTTCATGTAAGCTCTAGACGTATTAAATGATAACCAATCACATTGTAACATCAGTTCTCAACCTTTCAAGAACCTTAACCACGATGTGCATATTTGACTTTATTTGTTTTATTTGAAACAATTTTCCTAGTATTTTGACACAGATTTATATGGAATCAAACATACAAAAATTACGTCTAGCTGATTTATGGATCAACAAAGTGCTTGTCAGCATGAGCAGCATACCTTCATTATGAATTCCGCTAAATCTGTTATTTAAAGAAGTTTTTAGTCAATACATGTTATTTTTATTAGACAACCTATTCATCAATAAAAATATATTGGTGCTAAACTAAACAATGGAATAACCACAGGCTGTAATACGTAGACTATATTACCTTCAGAAAAGGTACTGTTTGTACTGCAAAAAGTTTATAGGCCGGTGGTTTTCAAATTTTGGTAAGTCTGCTCAGCATTGTAAAACCCATATCGACATGTTCCCATCGGACTTACAAGCAGGGCTTACCTAAGTGACTAAACCGCAGTTCGCACATTTTGCGTTATGTATTATGTAATGAGGTACTAGGAATTACCCATAGCCACGGTGTGTCATAATAATCTGATAGATTACAACTGAATGAATGACTTAACAACATTTATTCATAACAGATTGCAAGCAGTGTAGAACGCGGGCACCTACGCTCATGATAAAATAGATCAATATCACATATTAATTAATATTAATGGAATACATCTAGGTCCGCTTTTAAATCAACTTCTAAATTATTCTTGTTGTTACTACTTCACAACGTCGCATTGCGTAGTTCGAGTTCCTATTGATTGAAATAAATTATGATTATTACAACCTATACTTTATTAAGATAAAAAACTATCAAGGGAAATCGTATGGTAAAGATTAATAGTTATTTAACCAACAAGTGTGTTAATGAAGGCGATTAATAATCGAAACTGTTTAAAGCACGAACGAGCGATAGCGAGTGAGTGCCTTTATAAGTTGAGATTATTAATCGTCCATTAACAAACGAATTGATTACAAAATTTTTTCGTTGACCGCAAAATCTTTTTTTGTGGCGAAAAATTTGATTAATACAACTAACCTCAATGCAAAATATCATCGAAACATCAAAATCACAAAAACAGTTAATTAATGAAAAAGAGTGTATTAATCAAAAACAGTGTATTAATAGATATATTAATCCATCTTTTTTTTTAAACAGTTAATTAATGAAAAAGAGTGTATTAATCAAAAACAGTGTATTAATGACGTCTATTAATCCATCCTTTTTTAGGAAAAATAATTCATTAATATTGAAATTCACAAGCGGCCAACGAAACAAATATTAATTGCATAGCCTATTTTAGATATGATTAAGTTAATAAAAACTTCTAGTTGTCGCGCTGCTGTTTAATTAATGTGCAAAATAGATATCCTATCATCCTGTCAAGTAATACATGTTAGCAAAGTTAATAATTTCGTCTTTAATGTTAACGTTGATGCGCATAGAAAATTCTATATGAGAAAAGGCCCAAATGTATGTAGTAAATATTTATATAATGGCCAAGCTCTCTGGGTATGGTACCTAAATAATTACTCTAAAAATTATTTATAAATACATATTAGAAATCGTTTAAAATTCTTGGATTACTATTTAAACCAAATCATAAATTGGAAATTGTAAAGTACCTACAAATAATAAGATCTCAAAGCCAAAATATATCATTACCATAACATTACAACTTCGTTATTTCGTACTGTATTAGTATTACGTGACATTATCATATTGCTTACAAAGATAAGGGAAATGTTATAAAGCTTAAATATAAAAGAAGTAGAAGTCATACAATCTCACAGCAGACATGTAATTGTTACAACAGAATAAATAACAGAAACATTGGGAACAAGAAATTCGACTTGATATGAAGAAGAATTAAAAGACAATCTTTGTTTGAATTTACAAAGATGAGATCAAATTTATAAACATCTTTATTGCAACATAATTTTAAACACATAAAGAATAGCATTACAGGCAATCGAAATAAAAATGAGAAGATAAGAATCGCAACTTTTCTGCCATCCGGACTCATCTTTGAAACGCTTTCTATCCGGATGTATTTTTGAAACGCCGAAAAGGATATTTACAACGCTTACAATCAAAGCTGCAACTAACCAACACAAACTAGAACGACATACAGCATCTTTGAACCGGGAATCCCCCACCTGAGTAACCAATCTAAATTGGAATGGGTCCGGATAACAAAAGAGTAACAACAAATCTCCTTGTGCTATAATACGAATTTTGTCTCTTCTACCGTTTTAACAGTGTAGAGGTATAGTTCTTGTCTTACTTCCTTAAGAATTTTCTCCACTCTATTCTATTGCCAGCTTTGAGTTTGGCTTCTTCCCAGGTTATATCTCTTATTTTTCATATTTCACCCATTTGCCCATTGCACGTTATTTTTGGATTTCGGTCTTCTTTCTGGCATTTTGAAATTCCACAATATTTTTGGTAGTCCCTGCACGCCCAGTCTTAATAAGTGGCCCATCCGTCTTATCTGTTGTTCTTCTCTTACCACATTCACTGATCTTACACCTTGTCGTTCTCGGATTGTTTCATTCCTTATTTTGTCTTTAATTCTTACCTCCATCAATTTTCCTGAATATCTCATTTCGATCACTTGCAGTTTGCTTTTCTGCTTATTGGCCAGAGTCCAGGTTTCGCAACTGTATAATAAAGTTGGAAGAAAAGCACATTCGAAGATTTTAATTTTTGAATTCCTGGAGACTTAACGTTTGGTAATAAAATTATTGTTTAACATAAAAATCATTTGTTTGTTGCTGTTATTCAACTGTTTAACTAATCCTCTATGTTACCATTTCCTTGTATTGTATAGCCTAAGTATTTGAAATTAGCCACATGATCAATACCTGCAGTACTTTAATTTATATTTATATTTGTCTGTTTCCTTTGTATTGTCATTATTTTTGATTTGTCAGTATTTATGTATAGTTTTCTCTTGCTAAGGGCTTTTTCACAGACTCTCACGTTATGTTACAGAACTGGTGACCTATTCGCTATGAGTACTACGAGTATGTGGTCTGCATAAGCTATTTCTGTCGCCATATTATCCCCAGTAACATTTGGGTTTCTTCTCTGCATTCTTGTATTGTATCATCCATTAGCAAAATGGAGGACTTAGATTTCCTCCTTGTCTGACCCCCATTGTTGTTATAAATTCCTGTGCCCGATTGTTTCGAGTTCTAATTTCTAGTGACTTTGTACACCCTTTTTATATTACGTAGATTCACTTTATTTTTGTTTAAGGTGCTCCATAGCTGTTTCCTATTTATGCTGCCAAAAATGTTCGATAAGTCTAGAAAGCATAGCTAAGCTGTTTTATTATAATCAATTATCTTTTCGCATAACTGTTTTATTGCGAAAATTGCATCTGGCGTGCCTCTAGCTGGTCTAAATCCATGTTGCGCTTCTTCTAGATGTTTTCAGTTTCTGCTTTTAATCTTTTTACTTTCATCGTCTAATAGGCAAAGGAAGTATTGTAATCACGAAAAATTCACCTTCCGAAATTTCTTCTAACCTTCAAGTTTCAGGATCCCAAGATAACGAAAAATAGGTATTCTCGATTCCGCTTGTCTGTCCATCTGTTGGTGGTATAACTCAAAAACTATTTGCTGAAGGAAGACGATATTTTGCATACATATTATATGTTTACCTGGTCTGAAACCGAGACAGTTTCGGAGAAATATATACAGGGTGAGCACCTTAAAAAATACAATTTTGTTAATTTTTGCTTTAACTGAGTAATAGATACAAGTCATAATTTGCTGCCTGCTCGCTGTCACCTATAATGCTGTAATTATTTATACATGCATATCCTGCCAGAAATGAAAACCAAACAGTTTACATGAAAATATTGTAATGATATAGATACAGGGATATAAAAATCAGTTTTAAAATAGGATTAAAATATTACAGTAATGAAATATTATAAAGATCAATTTGAATATGAATTGGGCATTTTAATAATTGGTATGTATTTAGAAAAGAAAATAGAATTTATAATTTAATAATATGAGGTTAATTGAGAAACAGAAGGACTCTAATTTAATGTAATATCTAAATATGAAATTGGAAAATACTGACAAATACTTAATCGAGATAGACTATTGCACATAGTGGGTAGAAATTAAAATAAAGCTTTATAGAGTGTTGGATGGAGAAAATATACAATATCGTTAAGGATTAATTTATGTAACTAGAAATTATTAAATAAACCCTATATAAAGAGTTAAAATGTTTGGAATATAAAAAAATATAAAACAAATTGAAAGAAATACTGAATGAAGTTTATTATGGAATTGCATTTGACATTATGCGTCGATTGAGTTGGATTACAACGAGCAATTTACACGGAAGGAGAGTCGCATGGAGGTCGTTCGCAGAGTAGGTAATCATGTATATGGGGCTTGTCAATTGAGGTCTGGTGTCTTGTCCTTGGTCGGGATTATTGGTGCTGATCGGTGGCGTACCTCAGGAGAGTGGTTTGGATTCAATATTGAAGATAAACAGCTACGACTGGGGACTATTTGGATCCATGATGTGAAGCTGTATGGGCTGAATCCTTATACAAACTAGTTTTTCCTGAGTTAAGTCAGTTCCTGATTCGGTACATTTTGACAGTTTGGTTGTCAGTGGAGGCCTTCACCGTGGTTTTGAGTGGAGCAGTTGTGATCAGTAGCAGAGCAGGACGAATTGGTTTCTGCCGAGGACACTGATAAGTTCAAATAAAAGGTGCGTGAGTTTAGTTATTAAATAAGAACTAAAATAAAATAAAGATCGAAAGTGAATTAATTATTAAGGAAGTACTTACTGTTTGAGATTGTTATATAACAAATGTAACGATCAGGTATATCTCATTGAATTTTCAAAGTTGGTTTGGCGTACCATTTGACAGAAGTTTTTTGAATTGTGATAATTAAAATCGAAACATCAAATTTCAGTATAAGCAATCTAGATAAAAGAAATCCACTCTGATTTTCAGGAGCTAGCCGGAAAAATAATTTTTAATATTCAAATAAAAAGAAATAGGGAAATTTAAATTGCCTAAAAGATAACAAAGTCAGAACGTGAATTATATTAAATGTATGGCAGGCAACGTGGAGCTGTAACAATATATATCTGTAAAAGAAAATTTATGGGCGCTATTAATAGTAGCACTGAACATCCCACGAGTTTAATACTGAATCTACATGCTTGAATACACTCTTTAATCGTAGGTATAACTTATTAATTATCAACGTCAAGTCAAAAAACCCACAATGTTAATAATGTTTAAATTCCGCACACAAGTTTACTTAATGCGGTCCTGGCTCCAGTAGCTTAAAATCAGCTGACGCGATATATCAACAGAATTATGCAAGCGCCTTGTTCTCACGCTGCTCATTCAGCAAGTACTCGCGTGTGGCCTTTGGGCGAGTAATGCTCGTTAAAGATGTTGCACAATGCATTGCAATAGCAGTTAATTCTTTATTAAGGCTTTGGTTTTTCCAAATATTTCTAGACCGTACATTCACTCGTAATTATAGTAACGAAACTTGCCTTTATTTAGCAGAAGGAATACCAAGAGATCAGCTCCGTGGCTTCTGTAGCTGCTCCTACAGAGACTTCTTGTGTTGGCAAGGTCGACTGACTTCCTTGAAGCTCGACTGGCAGCCGGAATAGCAGTTTATTGAAGCAGATTCTATGAACTGCTATATTTTGGGGATGCTACCCCAAGCTGGTACTTTATAATACTTCGTGTGGCGTTCCTTTTTTCTTGAACGTACGCACATGTCGGTTATTACTGCACGGCTGTCCTCTGCGCGATTCCGCTCGCGCACCTAACAGGGAATCAGTATTCCGCTGGCTTGCACTTCTCTGTTCGAGCGTGCGAAACATTAAGTGAAAGTTTTAAGTGGACAATATGTTTTAATCTAATTACTACAATATAAGAAATACAGTTTAGTTCTATACCTAGCAGAATAATGGTTAAATACCAAGGTATATATATATAGCGGTTTGTTTACAACTTTTAAGTCATCTCAGTTTCCACATTTTTCTATCAGCATAATCGTCTTCTTCCAAATTTCTTTTTTTGCATAGCTTCCCTTATACCATCATTCCATGATTTTCTTGGCCTTCCTCTTTTTCTCCTGTAACGTGGCTTCCATTCCCATACTTTTTTGGTAGTCTATCGGTGTTCATCCTTCTCATGTGCCCATACCAAAGTAGTTGTTTCTGTTCAACTGTATCGGTAAGTGATTTATTTATTTGCATTAGTTCTTTAATTCTTTCGTTTCTTACGCGGTCCATTATTGTTAACTTGCAGCATCGCCTCCAGAACATCATTTCTGTGGAATACCAAATACCAAGGTGATTATTAAATACCAAGGTGACACGAACTAGACAGTTACAAACTGACCTAAGAACAGAGAACCCTGACTAAAAGTACTTGATCCTCCAAAATTGGGGATTTTATGTAAGGCACTGTGAAAAAGTAACAAACTTGCACGGATAACATGAAAGGAATTAGCCGGGCGGATTTAATGGAAATGCATACAGCAGGTCAAAAGACACACGAATTGGAATTTTCGATATATTAAATATAGCCACCTGAAACGTACTTGGATGAGGACAAAAAGTGAAAAATTGCACAACAATCTTAAAGAACAAAAAATTCCCTTTACCAAACCCAAAGAGGGGTTACTAATGCAACACCTCTTTGTGCTTGGCCTACGCCACTTGATCAGAAGTGGAAACAAAGAATTACTAACTACACGTTTATCAACAAAAAACCCGTCACCAAACCAACCACTTTGAAAGAGGATAGGAGTATTAGCTCAGAGGAAGAGAAACTACAATCTTCTATACAGAACTAGAAAATAAATTTCTAAGAGCAAACAAAAATTAATACACAGTACGAGCTGGTGATTTCAATGTCAGGTAAGAAAATCAACAATAAGCAAAATCAGAATGCTATAGGAAATACCATATAAATCAAAACGGCAACAAACAATGGTTACACACACATTTTCAGAGAGAAAAATATACACGTACAAGTATATACATAGGGTAGCAGAGATTCAAAATTAATAATATATTATTTCATTATAAAAAGGAAATTAGCAACATATATTAGAGATACAAGAGATTACCAAAACTATGATATCTGCTCAGATCAGTGGTTCTCAACCAATGTTTTCTCTTGCCCCCCCCCCCCCCCCAAGGCTTAAACTCTAGTCCTATATATTTGCTCTAAGAAATAAAATCTTATTTTAGGGTGAACTGTGTTCAAGATTCTTTATAAGAGATCAGTTCTCGGAGTAATGTGCCTATGTATACGCATATGTATTATCGTTACGCATATGTATTATCGTTAACCTCTTGTTATCTTAGCGGTGTAGAGACTGGTGCTTTGCACGCTAACATCTGGCGGTGCAGTGTTCAACTTGCCCCGTGTTCCGAGTTACAAAGTTGGAGCGCGCCTTTTGTGCTTCCCTAGCAACCATTGTGTTAGATGTGTGTCTTGGTGACCGATGAATTACTTAATACAAACCTGACGCTCTACCAACTGCGCTATCCGACTCTGTATAATGCGCCTATACAACATATTATTAATTTTACTTTGAAGCCTGCTGTAACCTCCTTAGGCGCAACTACGTTCCCCCATTTTTTCAAATTTTCTCTACGGCTCCTGGCAAATCATCTGTGCCCCCTGGCCTCTGAGAACTACAGGCTCAGACAATTAGCCGGTAATCTCGAAAATAACAATTCCCGAGAGATGGAGTTCAAATAAAACACAAAAGAGATCGATTCCAGAAAAACCTACAAAGCATACTTATTACAAGATTAAAGCATCACACATCTATTAAATAGACTAACGATTATATGAAAACCCTCATAGGGCAAGATGTATATGAAGAATGAAAAAATGTAAATGCAACAAATGAAGTACTTTGTTAAAGAATAAAATGCAAACATCAAAGGAGACTAAAAAATCTATAACGAGGAGATATCAATAGCAGTAGCTGAAAAACAAAAAGCTATAAATAACTTGTCCAAGAGCAAACTCCAGAAACCTGAGATGTATACGAACAAAAAATATATGTAGCTAAAAATATAATAAAAACAGCACATCAACCGTATTTATTAGTAATATTAAACACAACATAAGCGGATGTCAAACCATTGCATATAAATCAACTATACGCCTAAACGAATTAATTACACGATGCTATTTATCTAATAAAAATGACTAGAACACTAGCAAAACGTATAGGTTTCAGCTATAGCCAAAAGAGTATAATACCTAACAATTATTATTAAACAGCAAAATTCATATTCATATTTAATTCAATACGGCTTACAAAATATATGAACAAATACAAAACAAAAGACTATCAAATATCTGATATAATATTGCCATGTTTATGTACTTAAACCATAATACAAAAAAGTGAAGAAAATAATTTACAATTCCGTCTGGATTTTATTGACAATGAAAAGACTTTTCATCGACACGTTATTCAAGGACTACACGAGAATACTAACATCACTATACATCCAAAAAACAACACATCAGGTGAAGTTAAAATAAATCAACAAGTAAGGCACGGGTGTAGCCTGTAACCTTTCACCAGCATCATTTAATATATATTGTAATAATAATATTATTAACGTTAACGTTGTTATGGTAACTAATTTGTAATAATGTAATTATTTAAAATAAATAAAATAGGTACTAGGTACAAATACAATTCAGTTTCGATCTGAATTATTGCCTCCTCTTGGGTTAATTAAAAATAAACAAATTTATTATCGTGTCTTGACGTTACACAATTAAACTGTCAGTCATCATAAATTAGCTACATTTGCGATACATACCACAAATAATGAAAATAAACTGAACTCAACCCCGACGATACTGTTTTATTCAATTTTTAACCTCTGTTAATTAAATTACAGTTATTGCTAATCATGCATTATGTAATTATCAATATTTACTAGTGACTTATTGTTGCAATAAATACAATAAAAAATTCTGGGCGTATTTGAATTTTTCTTTAGTTTCGTACGTTAGCAATGCAACCAGAATTGTTGTAAGCATCATAACATTACAATATTTAGATGATATGATACAAAATATTCATTCATGAAACCTCCTCTATAGCTTCGTCGTGGCAATAGAATTGTAGATCCAAGAGCCCCAAAATTTTAAGGGGTGCAACACTGGTTTGAGGGGGGGGAGGTTGGGAGATTGCAAACATTGAAATTTAAAGAATAATTGAAGCGAGGTGTCATTTTCTACGTATTTTTGCAAGATGAATCGAACGAAATAGCTTCCAGGTCGATTGAATCGCTGCTTATCGAGATATGATAGGTATTTGTTACGGTATTAAAAGAACTTTACGACACCCACCCAAGGTGAGCATCGCACCACGGAATCAGTCCTGAAAAACTGGCACACTTGCCCTGAAATCGGTTCGAAATAGGCTAATAGGCCACGGCTGGAACGCTCAGGGAGTCGGGCGTGAGTCACACGATACGTTCTGGGCAAGCGTGTTGCGGCATAATATATATATATAGGGTATGTCGAAATTGTGAGGGCGCCACCAAGCCTGTCTTAACCCGGCTAACCGGGCCTGGACGGTTAGACGGGAGCGAAGCACGCAAAATACTCCGCCGATAGGATTACTCAAGAATTGCAAGGTCAAATAACAATTTCGGGGTTGCCTTATGCAAGGATTGTAATTAGGTGTCAATCCGACCGCGACTACGCAGCTGTCTCACCCACCCTGTACGCTCAAAGCTCCCTCGTTCCGTCGCACAATAATCAGTACAATGAAGGGGGCGTTTATCTGTAACAGAACATGCACAAGTCGAAACAAAACAATAGTTCCCTTAGCTAACAAATCATGTATTGACTAACGGGTTACAATGGGGCAGCAGAGTGCGTCGTCCTATATCTAAACTAGATTATAACTAGGGGCACCAGCTGGCGCGCGCGCTCTAAACTTAGCGACAGATGTTGAACAGTAATGAACAGTAATGAACAGTAATGAGCAGTAAGGAGCAGTAATGAGTACAAATATGCTGGCGCGACGCCTTATGCAGCGGACAGCAAAGATCAAATTAGCACTCGCGACATGGACAGTCTGCAAGTCTGAATGAATGCACAAATATGCTGGCGCGACGCCTTATGCAGCGAACAGCAAAGATCAAATTAGCACTCGCGACATGGACAAATATGACGACAGTGCCTGTAGGCACCAGAGATGTGACGGCTCGCTCGCGTTCACAGCGGTAATCAGTTCAAAGACACATACCTTAATAATGTAGGCGGTTAGGGAGCCTGGTACAGTCGAGTTGCGACAGGCTGCAGTCGTAGGTGGCAGGTACCTTCGATGTTCGACGGCTATAGGGATGAGTGCACATCCGCCTTAATGGCGACGTGAAGCGCGTCAGGACGCGTACAACGGGACGACGAAAAATGGGCCACTTTCGTTCTGCGGGACAGATCCTCGTAGGTCGAGATGAAGGGGGCACGACCCCTTACTTACGGAAGCAGGAACTGGGCTTAAAAACACCCACGCTACGCCGAAGACAATTCGAAACTCTCACACACAACCACCTCACAAGCGTTCTCTGCAACGGACTGCGGTTGACTGCCACTTAAGGCGAAATCGTTTGTCACATAGATGCTGAAGCAGCACTCAACGGGAAAAAGGCTGACGCCCCCGCCAAGGGCGGAAGCGTCGCACGAACTCACACACTATCCGACCTCTTACTTGTTCGACGGCTCTCGGCTGAATGCCCAGAGGGAAGCGCTGGCAAAGGTCACCTTGGTCGCGTCCCCACGTGACTAAACCTCGGCAGCCAATCGCAAGGCGATAAAATGAAACAAATTAATGCCGGCACCAATGGTATCACGCCTCAACGGCGTGCTTTCTAGAAGATTCGGAATTCTTGCGGGCGATACGCTCGGCTGCCACAGCGCCATCAGAGGGGAGCTCCAACCGACGAGAAATGCTGCGCTTGGGGCCAAATATGTGCGAAATCATTATTCTGGAATTAGGCGATGGAGCCAAATAAAGAACTAAAAGGGTTTAGCATACGAGCACGCTGCCCTAAAGCCTAGGTGGCTATTTAAAATGCCAAAATGACCTGAATCAAATGTGCGGAAAGATTGAAAATGGTTTTGACATAGCAACAAGTTGCCCTAAAGGCGTGAAATGCAATTAAGCATCTACGACCGCAAAATGACTTAACATATTATTGGAAAAAACACAAAAATCATAGGTATGACGTTACGTAATCCTCCAAAATGTTTTGAAAGTAAACATAAGAAACCCTCTCAGCCAAATACATACTACACTTGTAAATATCATACACAACTCTCTCAACACAATAACTCTGAATAAAGCACCTCTATAATACGAGCATGCTTGTCAGCAATTTTGAATTACATCACAAAAGCGGGAAATTCAAAAAATTAGTTAGTTTTCAGAAAATAAAAATGCGTTAATGTCTATACGTTTAATAGTACTAATTCGAGGCCGAACAACCGGTCATGCTCGAATATTTTGAAATCTGAAAAACAGAAAAGACCGTAAATAGTTCATTCAAAAATGAATCAGTGTTTTAGGCTTACCTTATATCCAAAAAAGTATTCCTTAGTCTTGAAATAGACTGATTTTTTAATAAAGAATATGAGAGGCAAAGCATAAAAAGCAAAAAGACACAGGAAAACGAACACAGTTGGCAATTCAAACACAAGGTTAGAAGCTAGAACAGCGAGCATAGATAATATAACCCACAACGAGTAAACTGTTTGACGTTATAGGGTTATGTTTTGGTTGAATCATTGCCACCAACATGTAAACGCGAAAGTACTGTGATGCAAGGTTTTATGCAACTTGTGCGACATGCGTCTGCTTGTATTATAAAGGGCTCTAACTCTGAATAGAGCCCTTTATAATACAAGCAGACGCATGTCGCACAAGTTGCATAACACTTTGCATCACAGTACTTTCTCGTTTACATGTTGGTGACCATGATGCAACCAAAACATAACCCTACAACGTCAAACAGTTCACTCGTTGTGGGTTATATTCATTTTTGAATGAACTATTTACGGTCTTCTCTGTTTTTCAGATTTCAAAAGCTTCGAGCATGACGGGTTGTTCAGCCTCGAATTAGTACTATTAAACGTATAGACATTAACGTATCTTCATTTTCTGAAAAGTAACTAATTTTTTGAATTTGCCGCTTTTGTTATGTGATTCAATATGGCTGACAAGCATGCTGGTATTATAGAGGTGCTTTAACTCTGAATAAGGTACTATATTTATACGAGCAAGCTCGTCCGCCATTTTGAGTTACTGAAAGTGGCGGCAAATTCAAATTCTAGTTACTTTCCAAATAGCACACGGTAAGTCGGAAAAACAACGATCATGTAATTTAATTTTATTCGTCTTAAAAAACATTGGTTTTTAAACATATAAAAAGAAATCAGAAAAATCGAAACGAAAACACTGTTAACTAACACGCACGTAGTTCAAACTAGAGAACATTAACAGTACCTTTGTTCAAACAACAGTGACGAGTGACAGAACTCAATACAACTGACAGATACAGTTGACACAGTGGCGGTGATATGCATAAGCGGAAATAAGCATTGCTTAGGGGCCCGGGCCCTTAGAGGGCCCTTTGGGGGGCCCGGTAAGTTCTCTATTCGCTTATTAAATATCTCGATATCTTCTACTTCATTTGGGTATAAATTGATAGCACTGCAACCTCAGCCCACCACTCTCAGTTATCAGTCATCGGTGACCAGATTCGATTTGAGAGCTTTGAAAAACTAACAAACATTTTTAAATTTTTAGAACCGAAAAATGTCTTGAGAATACAAGAAGCTGAGCAAGTCCGATGTTGTTCTCGGAATGTTTTTTTTTGCAGTGGTCTATTATGATATGTTTTTCGGACTTTTTTCACTGTCTAGGGTGTAAATCACACAACGTTTCGGGAGTTTTGATCTAGTCCCGTCTTCAAGTGTTCCTGGTTAGTCCTGAGAGGGACTGATATTGTACGTTTTTCTAAGTAAATTTGTGCCTCCCCCGGGGTTTGAACCCGGGACCGCTGATCGCTGTGATTACTAGTCTGACACTCTAACCGCCCTGGTGGTCTAGTGGTTAGAGTGGCAGACTAGTAATCACAGCGATCAGCGGTCCCGGGTTCATACACCGGAGGAGGCACAAATTTACGTAGAAAAACGTACAATATCAGTCCTTCCTGTCAAAACATATTTAGAACCTGCCCCTGACAATTCTCAAGTTGGTTTCTTGCACATGCAAAGGGAATTGCTCGAATCAAAAGTGCAGTTGCGTCAATACTGGTATCAGATATACAATAATTTCCAAAGCCTTCGAAGCCGGGACCTGCAGCAACACAGAAATCAAAGATTCCGAACATTCAACGCCTGATGAGATTGCGGATCTCCTAGCCTCTGCCCTAGTAGCACAGATTGTTGGGCCAACGTCGGGATATAGTTGGCATGGTTGGTAAATGGTTGGTAGATTTGCCAACTAATATCCTACGTTGGGCCAACATTGGTATAAAATGAAATATTTGTTGAATTTGTCAACAATAATCATATGTTGGCCCAGCGTTGGGATATCATCAGCGTGCTAGGAAGATAGTTGTTGCATTTAGTAACAATAACCGTGCGTTGGCCCAACTGTAATAATTTGTTGTGAATTTTAGTTATTTATAACAGGGAAGTTGAATGAGTGAATTCTGAAGTCAATTCATCAATTGGCAATTTATTAATTCCATCAGTAATTATGGCGAATTTTGGTATGATCATAAATAAATTTGTCTATTACGTTTATCAATCAGTTTTTGTACAACAGCTGACGCATGCCCCGTGAGGTTATTAATGACGTATTGCGCATTGCGCGTGCCAAGCAACCGCCACTCCGCTGTTCGTGGTTTCTGCCCTCTGCAACCTGCAACGCGCCCGGCGCCATTATCCATGCGAGCTTGCGTTATTTGTTCTTGTACTTGTGGGTCCTTTTCTTCCTACATATCCAAGATTTGGTAAGTAAAATTAACAATAATATGATCCTCATGTACTGTAACTTATTTATGTTTCGAAATAACCCACATTATGGATAAATAGAAAAAGGACGTGCAACCTAACCTAACAAATTAGATTTAACAATTTTGGCCGATATGAGTACTTATTTCTGTAAATCTTGTACTTTGTGATGAATCTTGTTTCTTATATATTCAATATTATAACTGTTTTTCCCAATTTTTAGAAGAATACACAAACATGTTTCACGTTGTGGAGTTCGAAGGAGGCCTGCTTGGACTAGTTCGAGATGATGAGTGGTTGACATCGAGGAACCAAGAAAGTTTTTGGCCTCCGTTTAAATTAACTTCACAATAAATGTTTGGTTAATGGAGATCCTGCATGTGAAACGTGGATGGTGTACGCTGTAAAGCCAATATTTTCTAGTACTGGTCAGTATACAAACGTTACACAGTAATCTTGCAGTTTTGGAATTTATATTAACACGTGTCTCAAAGTAGCACAAGTTAAAATAGATTGTTGCAATATTTCTTTCATACTGGATTGTTTTCTGTGCTCTTTATTTTCAGTATCGTTAATGAACCCATTAAAAATCTTAGTTTTGTCTGCAAGTAGTAAAGAAAATTTAAACAAATTTTTGTTGAGTTTGGTTAAAATAATAGCAGTTTTCAAGAAAAATCGAGAATACAAATTTGTTTTTACATACAAATAGATCTTTACCTCATATGTAATTTATAATGTTTATATCGTACCTGGAGGTATATTAATTGATAATAATTAATCTATTTTAAGGTATGTTATAACAAAATAACGCTCCAGGGAAATTATTTTTTTATAATGTTATTATGAAAAAGTAATAGTAATTTACGATTCAAGTAATGTTATCAAACTTTTTACATTGCGAGAGAATAGTTTGAATGAACGAGCGACGTTACGAACGAGTTCTTTAAAATGCTCGAGTAATGTAGAAAGCAGATAACGTTACATATATTGTAACACGGTTTATTTTATCCTAAAATTCTATTTTTTTTAAAAGGAAAAATTTTTATTAGTGACACTTACAACAGCGAGACTTATATCGGCTGTTGTGGTATGGTAAGATGGTAACACTGTCAGGTTATGTTAAATTGGAGATTAGCAGGTTAAGTTTTGCGTCAGTCTGTGTCAAGTAACAAACAAAACCTAACCTACTAACATCGAATTTGACATAGATTGACAATACACGTCAGTACTGCCAACATGTGATTAAATGCTAATAAAGTATTGTATGTTATTTTTCTTAACGACACTAGTGTTGTTAAATGCATCTTAACGCAACTTGTTGCTAAGGAGTTATGCTTATAATCAGAAGTAATACTATAAGTACTTCGATATTATCGGGTTATATGTCGATAACTTGTTGCACAATAATAAAAGAGTGTCAGTTTGACAGGTTAAATAGTCCGACCGCGTCAGCGGGAGGATTATTCTGTCAAACTGACACGATTTGTTGTTGTGCAGGAAGTTTGAGACGTATAACATGTTCGAAGTACGCATTGTATTGGATTTGATTATTTTGTGAGTAAATTTTAATATTAGGAACAAATAAATATTTTATTGGCAGCTCGATTTGTTTGAATTAACCTAGCTGAAAGTCATCTCCATGAAAACAACATCAAGTTGACAAAAGTTATGTATTGCGTAGCCTAGTGAAGTTACTATAGTATAATAGATTTTGTATAATCGAAATTATACAAGATAACTTAACTAAATCCAGCCTTTTGATTGGTTGAAATCTCTACGAATAAAATAATCATAGTAACACAATAGGATAAAATAAACACTACTTGTTTTCATTGAAAATTACAAGCGATAACTAGGAAAATGTAATTCAAAATCACTTTGACTTGAATTAGATAAGAAAACCGGTATGACATACAATGTTGAAAGCATTATGAACTAAGTGCCGCGATTGTTGTACACACCTCGGGCCAAAGGCTCCTGGTTTGTACACTAACAATTTTGGGGGCTTATTTTGCTCATAATGCCCTTGATACTTTAAAACTATTAGCACCCCACACTACAACCTTAATTCTACTTTAAACTAGATAATGCAATAGCAATATAAAGTTTTAAAATGTATAAACCTTGCCTAAACTATAATAATTATATTTGTATTTTGAAGTGCGATTTATATTTGTAGCGGGTCAAATTTAAATGACGTGGATTTAATATTAATTTTGTCTTTGCATTTTAAAGCAAGAAAAACGCTAAAGGAGGCCGAAAGTGAATCAGAACTAGTTTCTGCATCGGAAGAAACGAAGGTGAGAAAAAGGAAGGCGAAGAGAAGAATTTTATACAGCAGTGATGATGAAATAAATAAAATAAAATAACATAAACCTTATTTTCTGAGGTTGATATACTTGGTGCTTTTTAATATTGCTGAAAATTATTCGTTTTTCAAATATATTATAACTTACTTGTTTTATACAAGATTTGTAAGTATTGTATTTATGTTTTCCTTTATGTATAATAAATGGCATTTTTATTTACACTTGTTTATTTGTCTTTTCATACCTACCGATTAATACAGAAAGCTGAGTTAGATTATTTGTTGGCTTTTGGTTGTTCAATTGTTGGATGCTGGTTGGGAATACTTTAATGTGTATAGTTGGCCCTCAGTTGGGAAATCGATGGTTGGGGTTTGACTGTAAAAGAGGACATTACATACCGTTGGCCAACTGTGGGACACTTCAATGAGCCAACGTTGGCCCAACCATTTTGTGCTACTAGGGTGAAGACCCTGACGATAAATGCTATGACGGAAGCATGGGATACGAAGATGATTCTAGTGATAATAACGATAAGTGAGCGTTAATGATATTGGGAAATAAATTGAGTTATTTATGCAGCATTAAAGTGTCCTATAGTTTTTTCGTTTTTCTCTATGAAACCTATCATATCCTGATTATGGGTGATTCAATCCAGCTGAAAGTGCTTTCATTCGATTCAGATTGCAAAAATACGTAGGAAATGACACCTCACTCAATTTATTTCTTAAATTTCACTGCTTCAAATTCAACACCCCTCCCCTCCCCCAAAACAGCATTCCCCAATCAACAGTTTTGGGAACTTTTCGAATCTTCAAACCTACTGCCAAGACGAAGTTATAAACGAGGTTTCATGAATGAGCGAATTTTATCACTTTTTAAACCCCTACTTTACCGGTACTAAAAGTGGACAAACAGAATAAACCGCGGTATAACACTTAACCAAAATACTGCAATATATACCATGTTATTCGCGGAGGACCAATTGGTTATACAAAAATCAGAAAGGGACCTAACAAAGATCTACTTGTCTACGTAAATTATGTGACAACGACAACCTAAAATAGATCCAATACGAATTTAAATACGAGTAGTAGGTAGCATATGATCGAAGACTTTTATTCTGTAGAGGGCTGTGGAATTGTGTGTGTGTTTTTTTGAATTTATGTTGGTATTAAGAGTGACATTTTACATTGTATAGTTTAAGGTTATGTTAGTAATGACATTTTACCAAATACAAACATTTCTTTTGGATACCTAAAAATGTCAGTGAGAAAATCAGCTACAGCTGTTGAAAGTGATTTCTTCCATTTTCCATACGCAGCACCGCTTTATATTCAGTATTAAACATGATGTAAAAGTTAAGTGGTTCTGTCAAAATTGTATAGGTTATATTATTAAGACTTTACTCATGACTGCCAACATAAATTAAATTTGAAAAGATTCCACTGCTCTCTAGAGGATAAAAGATTTCGATCATACGGTACAATAATAGATTGGAAAAGGTATTGCAGTTTAAGGTACTTATAATGTGTCTTGATACTAACAAAAAAATAAACAACAAACTACGTCATTTTCAAATAATATTCCGCATCATATGGCGAAAAACTAAAAGAAAAACGTGTAAAAATACACAACTAACGTTTTACATGCGTTTTACAAGGAAATGGGTTACGGCAGTACCCACTTCAGCATATGGACGATAGACGATAAGTATAATCCAAGCTGCTAAAATGGGGTTTCTGAGATCAGTTAAATGTTCTACAAAAAAATGTAAATATTAGAATTGGTTCACTTAACAACAACAAGAAAGAAAACCAAAAACAATGACAACACTTACATAGAATGGAAGAGGGAAGATTACCAAAACATTCCATACAATACATAAAAACTAAGAACAAGAATAAAAATGTAAAAGTTAATTTCGAATTATACCATTGGTCTAATCCTGGAAAGAAGCAGAAGATGCTTTTTTATTGCTATTGTACACGCAGAGCACAATTAAATCCCTTTGTTAAACTTTAATATAAAATTTTACATCTATCAAAATAATGTGTTACGTTTCTGATAAAAATATATTCTTTTCCTGTTTTATAACCAATTTCAGATGTTTCTTTCTGCATGCGTTTGTAATACATATTTATTAACTATTGTTATAATAAACAAATTAACGTTGACGGCACCTTAAGACCGTACCAAACGTGAAAAGTGTAAATCCCAGTATAGGTTTGCTTGATCCCAGTTATAGCAATTAGTATATGTACAATAAAGCTAACTTCCATTAGCATTTACATAAAACCTGGAAAAACAAAGCAGAGCAACAAATTATATAAAACTAAAGCTTATATGGTTGCCGGTACAGTAGGCGTAAGATTAGAATGTTTTATTTATACATAAATTTAGAATGCTTTCTCCAAATTTAAGTAGAATGACTACCCAAATTGAAATGTAAATTGCTACATAGGCAAAACTGCCATGTGTTATAGTAAAATGATTTGCAACTATTTTATGAAGTTTATAATATGTAGCAATAATTTTTCGCATGCACTGATAGTTATCAATTTTATTAACGTCAATTCGGTTACAAAAGCAAAACTAAAAAAATATCTAACATATGGAAACTCACCATAAATCAGTTATCTGAAATATTCATATTTCATTTGAACCCAGTGACATGTACTGGACCTTTCTCTCTTTAATGCGTTTTTCTCTATTTTTTTATAACTTTTTTACGTTTTGCAGCATTGACTCATCATATAAATGATATAATACCACAATCATTAGGTCAAGTCGTGAATGGTTAGACAGGCTCATTGCAAAAAAATACAAATAGTGTTAGCAAATCGCTACTACTTAGATGAGATTAGTGCGGATCACTGCTCTAAAATTCAAACAAAGCCATTGATCTGCAAATGGTCATGGTAACTTAATTAAACTTAGTATAATCAGTTTTGTTTATCTTTAGCTAAAAGATAATTTATCCAAAGTAGAATTTTCAAAAAAATGATTTATATAATTTGCGCATTTTACTGATGTTTCAAGATTAATCCGCCAAGCTCATTTCAACAATACTTCAATTTGCGCTTAGCAAGCTTGCATAATTATCCAATATCAAATAATCGAATTCTCAAAAAATATGTCATTGCTTAGCAACAAACAGAACAAATTTAGGCAAGTAAGATAAGTAACAGCTTTTTTATATGTAATTTATCGTTATGGAATAGAGACATTTTTCAAAAAAATTTAACTAAAGGTGATTTTTATGCTATCAAAGGGCAAATGAAAATATATTCTGTTACTCAACATAGCCAGTACAGTAAATTACGATAACCATCGTTCGTAATTTTGATTACTGCCTACATAACATTTAATTGTGTGTAAGATAAAGCCTATAGGTAACCATCTAGATATAAATAAATAAAATGTACCCATAAATTGTCTAAAGCTAATCATAAATCATAGCACAATAGAACTGAAGTCAAATAAATTATACGCACTTTACAACTCATAGTATACCAACATTACAGGATACTTAATTTCCTAGAAACCAGGGTTATTAATCACCGACTATTATTGATAAAACTTTTTCTGTTCTAGCTGCTGGAGAGAAATGACCTTTATTCCGATTAAAACGTTAACTGCGATAAAAGCACTGATAAAAGGACCTGTACATACCCTTTATAAAAATAAAAGATAACTGGAAAAGATAATATGAAAATCTGACGCAAAATAAAAACTTTAGGAATGAAAAAAGAAACAAGGATAGAATGTTTAATCTATGTCCTTCAGCATAGGTCTGGAATTCAGATTTACATTAATTGTAGTTTTCCCTAAAGAAATGTATTTATTACCATATACAGGGTGTTTAAAAAATACGTTCAGATATTTACCTACTTATAGAGCTCATGAATACAAACAAAAAGTCATAATAAACATTGGTCCGAAAACGCTTCGTTTCAGAGATACAAAGTGTTAAAGTTTTTTTTTAAATCCCGGCCGCCCCTAGAATAAATGATTCCTAATAGCACCAATAAACCTTCAAATGTTTCACTAAAATCAGCTCAGGGGTTTTTGAGATATTGAAGCATTTTAGTTTCTGGCTTCAGTTTCAGAGACGAGCAAAAATATGGGCTTTTTTATCTTGAAAACGAAGCGAGATACTAAAAACCTCAGGAGACAAAAAAGTTGCATTTTTAGTTGCTTTATTAATGAACAATATGAAAATTGCTGGGCGTTATGTTTTTGTGAAAAAAACCTAACCGCCATGTCTCTGGAATTACTGGATCAACTGTAATAGATCCGAGAGATACCTCATAAAGTTATAAAGAAACTGAAAAAAAAAATTTAAACTTTAACACCCTGTATCTCGGAAACGAAGCGTTTCCGAACCCATGTGTATTAAGACTTTTTTGTTTGTATTGATGAGATCTAAAAGTGGGTGAAATATTCAAGGGCAATACCACAAGCGGTGGATATATTTTTGACAAATATTTTATCGTTTCCATGTAAATTATTGCGTTTAAATTTCACGATACAAAATCACATCAAAAATGTCACGAGCCGAAGGCGAGTGACATTTAAATGTGATTTTGTTGAGTGAAATTTGCAATAATTTCTATGGAAATGGCAAAATATTTAAAAAAATATATATCCACTTCGAGTGGTATTTGGGACGACTATTTAACAATATTAATACATAACGATTAACTTTATTGAAAAATAATCCAACAATTAATATAATTATTCATTCTCAATTAAATTCAGCGGAATACTTCCATAACACAGCATTTTAAAATTTTTAAAACAATCCACACAGTTTGTTGGGGTTTAGTGTTACGTAACCTAGCAATATCACTAAGGACAGAACATCGTTGCTAAGCGATACTTCGCAACAAGGCTATTTATTTTTTGAGTACGTACATTGTTTTGCGAATATTTTGCATGGTGCCCAATATTCAGTGATATACTGCTGTTATTGGTTGAAAAAAGCAAAATGTCTGCAATGTGATTGGCTTAGATGTTATAGTGTTGAATAGTCTGTATAACTATTCGAAAATCTGCCAGCAAAATCTAAATGGTTGATTTGCTGTCTTTTAAGGAACACTTTAAATCGTTAGATACGAAATTGAGTCCATTCAAAAAAATATAATACGGGGAAGGGTTTAGAATTACTAAACATATAGAGACGCTTCCTACGTTACATATTTCTACGTTCGATGCAAAAATTATAATATAATGCAAGACGAAATTTGAACATACTGAAAAATTAATAAGTTTTCAATTTTGTGACGTATATAATTTTACCGCATAATCTGCATAATGGTTAATATTTGTGATTATTTATTAAGGGGTTTGCTAGGGTTCCATTAGTATTTATTGTGTGGTGTTTGTAAAAAAGTCTAAATGTATTGTTTGAGTACTATATTTTATTGTTATTTTTTAAACAACAGTGGAATTGCAATTAACTAGCGTTTATTGGCCAATCAGTGACGGCAACTGCTATTGGTTGTACAATAAAACATCTACTACAATTTTGCTACGACTAAAGTTCTTCAACCCTAGTAAAAAAAGATTTCCATGTTACACATGCGACCCGCAGTTTTCTTTAATTAAATCTTTACTATCAAAATACCTTCCCCAGAATTTGTTTTATAATTTTTCAATTCCATACGATGCCCGCTAGGTTCCTCATGTGTCTCATTATTTATACAGGGTATTTAAAACATACGTTCGGATATTTTATTCACATAGAGATCTCATCAATACAAACAAAAGATGCTTAATAAACATGGATTGGAAAACAGTGGTCTATTAGGAGATGTTTCCACTGTTTTGGGTCTTTATCACACGACGTTTCGGGAGTTTTTGATCTACTTCCGTCCTCAGGTGAATGAACCCCTGGTTCAAAAATCAGTCCTTTTTAGGACTAACCAGTAGTAAGATCTTTCATATACCTAGTTTCGAAAATCAACAATAAGAACGACATAACAGAAGATATAAAAATCAGAATATTTTTAGCAAATAAGCCTTACTTTTACATGAACCGTATCTTTAAAACAAAGATACTATCTAAGAAAACAAAACTAAGAATATATAAAACAATAATACTACCTATACCAACTGACGGCTAAAGGTATTTGAGAGGAAGGTACTACGAAGAATTTTTGAGCCTGTGCAATATAGGGGAGTATGGAGACACCAATACAACGCGGAAATTAAGAGACTGTACAATTAATCGGACGTAGTAAACACCATTAAACGTACACGAATACAGTGGATAGGGCACGTGATACGGATGAACCCTGGTAAGGTCTACATATTACCATTTTACTGTGACGTAACAATTTTCTCTCTTTATTTAACTATAATGAACTGGACGAAACAAAAATCTGCAGTTTTTGGTCAGGTCCGTTTTAAATATGGCTTGGTTTATAATACTGTCAAAGTGACAATTGTACAAAATGACAGTAAATAACGCACAATAACAAGCAAGCGAGCCAGCCTAAAATCTTATTTTAAGCGTTAGAGACTTCTACAAAGAGGAGAAACGTCCGATTACATAGGTCAAGAATGTCTTGGTTTGAATAATGTGCTTAAATAAGCATCTCTTACATTAAAGCTTCGGTACTTATATGTCAAATTCTTTCTAAAGTCTACTACCTGCGATCTAAATGATCTTTTTGAATTTCAATGCAATATACGACATACGTTTTAAACGCTATGTTTTGTTATTTCTGACGTCACAGCAAAAGAGTAATGTGTAGACTTTAACAACACAACGCGTGTTTAATAATCAAGCTGGACCAACACGGCCAAAGGACGACCACGTTTGAGATGGGTCTATAAAGGTTTGCAAAGGTTGAACATATGAAATTGAAGGAGAATTGCGCCAGACAGAACGAAGTCGAAGGAGATTGTTGAGTCGGTAAAGACCCTAGATGGGTGGAAAATCCCAAAAGAAGAAGAATTCCACAGTCTTTAAAGACAATATATTCATTTTAGGTTGAAGTAGTATGCCATCTTTGTTACTGAGAAATTATTGGAGAAAATTGTAAATGCAACTATACGACCCCGTGTAAATTTTCATATGTTAGCCAATTTTGATGAAAGCGAAGTTTTGGGAAATTGAAAAACTACTGAACAACGAACCACATCTATTAAATATAGGACAAACTGTTGGTCACGTTACAGAAATATGGTAGCTAATTTCGTTTTTGCACAAATCTACATTTTGAGATATTTAAATGACTAGTAAATACGCAACATTTAGCAAAAAGCAAGTTTCATATATGCATCAATTGTACGTAAAAATATTGAAGAATGTAATTATCACGTTCATTAGGATATAATCGTTAACATAAAAAAATACTGAAAATCGCCCTAATATCGGGTGTTTAAAAAAACTCATTCGCAGCATGCCATGATCAAATTGAAGTTTGCCGTAACTTGATATATACCCATTGAAGCAAATGAACTACCGTAAGTCAGAGAGAAGTGATCTTGAACTATTTTTATAAC
This sequence comes from Agriotes lineatus, assembly GCA_940337035.1. Taxonomy (NCBI): domain Eukaryota; kingdom Metazoa; phylum Arthropoda; class Insecta; order Coleoptera; family Elateridae; genus Agriotes; species Agriotes lineatus. The sequence continues at coordinate 41,936,781 of OW679197.1, read as the reverse complement.
AATATACAAAACACTTAATAAAAACAATTTTATTGACTCTTATGATTAATACACTCCTTGTTGTTGTGCAAATGCCATCTTATTTTCTTTTTGCATGATACAAGTGAACTTTTGCCTGTCATAGTGACAGATGTTTTCACAGACATAATGCAATCTGACATTCACCTACAGACTAAAATTAAGACATGAATAGATTTTCTATCTTTCTTTCCAATGCCTACCCTAAATGATTTTTTTTAAACACACGATACATTTCGCCTGCGTTCCGCCACTGCACGAATAATCAAAAAGGTTCCTTGAATTCTAAAAAAGTAAATTTGAGACAATGTAACTACTACTTCAATATTTTTTAAGAGGTCCCAAACAAATTTCTATTTGATGGCTGACAAACATATCTTGAAACGCAAGGATTTCGTCAGAATATAATAACATGTGAGCAAACGAAAATGAAATCAAGCTTGGCTTTGAAATATTTATTGTATGAATAATATGTTGGTGGCACTGGAAGTCTATGTCAGATTCGAGGTTAGCAGGTTAGGTTTTGCTTCATTATGTGTCAAAACTGACGGAAAACCTAACCTGCTAACCTCCAATTTGACATAGACTTATAGTGTCACTAACACATTATTCATACAACAAATATTTCAAAGCCAAGCTTGACTTCATTTTCGCTTGCTCACATGTTAGTTTCAGGGGTAATATAATAAGTAGTACGCTTATTATCGCTGATTGTTTAATATTATGGGTCGATAGGACGAGTTGTATTATCTTGCGTCGGGATTATAACGAAATGATATTATTAAAAAAGTATAGAATTATGTTTAGGAAGCAAATATAATGATTTAAAATATATATAAATAAAAAGGCGTAATACTATTTCATTAGTTCAATATCAATGCTAATGCTCAATGTTTGTCCCTAACGCACCTTTTGTTGCTTTTTATACTTGAAACACACGACATAACCTAGAAAAATCAATTGACATTTTTAAATTATTTAGCAGGTGAAACAAAACCAAGTTATCTCATACCAAATCGATAATAGCCAGTCGCTATATCGTCAGCGTGGTATAAAGTCCTATTCGACAATGTCCTAAATTTAGTCAATGATGATTGGCTCAAAATTCAACGAATAATAATAGGACGAAAGGTCAATAATTTTTGCGAGTTTCTGTGGCGACGAAAATATTTTCTAAAACAACAGAAACGAGACAATCCGAAGAGCATACATTTTTGGCAATATATTGATCTAGAGTCTTTTTCGTCTTGACAATTTAACTTTTAAATTATTGAAAATGGTCAATATAAATACTAACACTAAAATTATAAATTCACAAAACTAGCGGTCTTTGAATTGTATCCATAGTAACCGATCCTAGCAACATTTTTACGAACAAACAAACAACATTTTTCTAAAACTAAAATCCAAGTTATTTTTCATTAAAAAATTGTCGCTAAAATAAAGCTCCTCGAAATATTGTCAGCCATGATACCACAAGTGGTATGATTATCATCGGTGATATTTTTGAATTAAAACCGAAGTGCGAATTCAACGAGTCCGAATGACCAGTTGAATTTGCTCCTTCGGTTTCAAGGAGAAATATCACTACTAATCATACCGCGAGTTGTATTTAGTGAGAGAATACAATGAATTATGTTGGTGGCACTGTAAGTCTATGTCAAATTCGAGGTTAGCAGATTAGGTTTTGCGTCAGTTTTGACACAAACTGACGCAAAACCTAACCTGCTAAACTCACCGCACTTTTGCGTAACAACCGACCACACTAAGGTGATACGAATCTTTGTTTTGTATCACCACTGTGGTACACATGTATCCAAGGGTTTTTATGCTTCCAATTGGTTTAAAAAAGGTCACGTGATTAATGAACTGTATTTTCACTAAAATAATCGTTCGATTGGCAGTTTATTTTTAAATTGAAGAGTGCCATTGATTGACAATGACACCAGTTAAATTGCCACGTTGTGGTTCTACAAACTGTAACGTTTCGCCCAGCGCGAACGCGATTGTATAAATTAAAAATTAATTTGCGCGTTCCCCCTGGGCTTGCACCACGTTAGGTACCGGAGCACCGCTCCGAGAGTACGACGTGACGTCACCGCAAACGATCGCCCCAACACCACTGCGCACCTAGACCACAAATCCCCGCTCCAGCGACCTGATACGAACCTCTGATTACGCCCGCACCAGGTATAAAAGGAGAAATCGAAACCGCAACAAGACAGAATTTCCTAGAATCTTCCCAGTCCTCCCGCCTTGCTTACGCTCTCAGGAGAGTCCCCGGACTATTCGAGAGGATCCCGACCAGACACCGAAGCTCCCGGACGTTAGGATTGTTGCAAAACTCTCCAACGTTATTCTCTCGAACTCCGGGACGTTCGGATTGTTGCAAAACTCTCCAACGTTATTCCCTCGAACTCCTAGACGTTAGGATTGTTGCGAAACTTTCCAACGTCGTCCCCTCGAGCTCCTGGACGCTTGGATTGTCACTCGACTTTTCAGTGTCATTCCCCGAGCACCCAGCGACCTAGAGAGCCGTCTCAGGCCCGACGACGACGACATCAAACACCTAGTTACAGGTAGAGCCTTTCGGAACTCGCCGACGACGCCCTCCAGAGTTTGGGCACTCGGGAGGCCAAGTCGTGCTCGCCGGTGACGACGCCGTCCGTGAAGCAAATTTCCCGGCACCAGGACAGCGACACAGACGTAATTAGGCCCGTTAATTACGTCTGGAGTAACTTAGCATCTCCGAAGCCGAGAAACGTGCACCAGGAGTTCCCGTCGAACGATCCAGAGGCCGCCGCCCATAAACACGTACTCGTCAAGCTAGGGTAACCCAGCGGCCACCTTCGTCAGCAAGAAACAGCGCATAGTTAAGCAAAATCCACTCACCTGGGGCAGCAAAACAGCTGGCAAGTAAAACAAATTCAATGCATCTTTTGCCACTTGAACACTGGGAATTTCACCGTTAAAACACCAAACGCACTAGGTATGCACACAATTTAGTTTGATATTGACCACAGTTTCGTTTATTTAACAATTTCAAGACCAAGTGTATTGTTGTTGTCCGCCATTACATGGCGACCCGCTAATCTGTCAAATTATCTGTTCAGGACCGGCGCGATGCCTACGCGACAAAGGAACTAATGTATATACAAGCTGCCCCGTAATAGTGTGCCACCGCCCGATTACCAGCAAGCGAAACACCCCGTTAGAAGAATTAATTTATTTTTATAAATGTCATTACATTCTATTATTTCATGTGTTTAATACAATTTAATTTAATGTATTTAGTTAAAGATTATTATACAATGGTAAGAAGTTATTCTGTGTTTCTATCCTACGTTACTATCTGAGTTTATTATTTGGATCTTGGCATTTTTAAGCTATTCCTGGGAAGCCAGTTTCAATCTGGTAGTTGTAGCAATTAAATTAAATTAAACTAGCCCGTCAGGCTACAAACCCTCTTTGCTCGTAAGGCGGCTATCCTTGTCCGTCAAGAGTTCCCTTGCTAAGGGTTAACGACTGCCACCGTGCTAGAGCACTAATCTGAGATCGGACAACCTTAAAATACCCGTGTAGTTATTGGGAATCAAACCCAAGTCGGGTCGCATGAGAGTCAAGCACATTGCCCACCGGCCATCCGCTCTTTAAAATACAATACAAGAAAATCAATGTTTTCTGAGTAGTTTGATACCATTGTGGCACTATTGATCTTTATCTCATAGAAAGCAGATTACAAAAACAAATATTCGCACAGTTAAAGAAAACATTGCAGAGTAATTATTTATAAACTTTGCCATTACATGATATAAAAAAATAGTATTTCAACAACATTGTAATTAAATTTTAGTGAATTTGCTGTGCGAATTAAGTGCATTGGTGATAAATATCTCTCAAAATTATTATGACTTAGTCATATTTAAAAACCAGTGAAACTGCTTTCTCCACGCTGGCTGAATCACCGGTCAGACTTATTTCGTCTCCGTTCGGGCTTACTTCCTTCAGGGCCATCTGACAGCAATGGTACAAAGTTTAGTGCTACAAGATGCTGTGCCACTTTTCAGCACCGACTTTTGATCTTCATGTGTTAAAATAAGTTATTTAATTGTTGAAAAAAGTTGTACAACTCGTACACCCAGTACAACACCACCATAACTTCAAATTTGGCGTTTTTGGGTTAACTACGGTATTGTATTCCTTAAGTTTTACTACTTAATAATGAATTACCACCATAAATCAAAAAGTATCATTATACACATCAAAATGTGGAAACATTTTCCTTTCGTTCACGAATTTCATTTTAGTTACTGCACTATAGTGCTACCTAAATCTAAAAATATTGTATTTATTATGTTAAAAATTTATTTTGGTGAACCAACGGTTAGAAATCTGTATTAGTGTAACTACAACATATCTCTAGTTATACAGGGTGTTATGGAAATGAGTACAAATATTTTAAGCAGTAATGTTTTTCATTTATTCGCATATTTTTTCAATCATTTATCTCTCCAAAATTTGACGAGCGGCTTGGTAAGTAAATCTAAATTAAAGGTGAACGACACAAGTATATTAAAACTGCAAAGTTCTTGCACAAAAAACATGCGGTCAATAACTTACACCTCAATTGATAACGTACGCTGATGACAAGATGTGAACTAAAGGTTTTATCAGTACCTATGCAGTTTTTGTTGGTTTGCATATCAAAGAAATGTTTTTTGTATTTTGTACAATTTAATTAAAATATTATTCCATAAACGGGTATGCATTTTAGAGTAAAATTGTTTTGAATTTTAACTCAGTTTTGAGAGCGTTTTCGAAAAAATTATAAATGGAGAAGTTGTTCAGTTTAGCTAGTTCTATTACGGGTTAAAATATTTGCACTTATTTTCATAACTCCCTATATTAAAATTCCTATATACATAGCCCTACATTTACTAAATAAAGTACGTCTAGCGGATATACAACTCCAGGTTATTAGCGCTGCTAGTTAAATGAAGCGATGTCAAACAATTGACATCCTTTTCTGGATTATTAGTTTACTCATAGTAAAATGAACACGTATACATTTAAGGAGGTTGGGGCGTTACGTACTTGACGAATAGAAAATCGTAAAAAAAATATGTACTGTAGAAAAGTGCATTTAAAAACTCCCCTATAAATTTGAAGAAAATTGTCTCGTCAGAATAGGAGAAAATAAATCGTAAAATTGTGTAAAAATACATGGGCTCTTATGGGCGGAAACTTTCGGGGCGGTTAAAAAAAAAAGTAAACGAAGAAATGTTGATGAAACACTTTGCACAACCAAATACAATATTCTCCGAAGACACTGGTAAAATTTGAACTCGATTCACTCGCTGAATTTGTTGCATTAGTGAAAAATATATCGTTGTGCACTAAAAATGGCTCCGGTCGGCCTGCCTGTCACTTTTATGTTGCAACGCTGCGAAGTCCGCCCGTATTCATAGTCGTTCGCCAGCGGATCGCCGGAAACTCGCCAGAGTTTCGTTATGAATAGTATGTTGGCGGCACTGTACGTCTTTGTCAAATTCGGGGTTAGCAGGTTAGATTTTGTGTCAGTTTCTGTCAAAACTGACTGAAAACCTAACCTGATCACCTCGAATTTGACATAGACGTACAGTGCCGCCAACATACTATTCATAACGAAACTCCGGCGAATCGCCGGCGATCCGCTGGCGAACGACTATGAATACGGGTGTCAGCTTTCTCAGCGCTTCATGCGCAAGCGAAATACGTATGTCGGATTAATTGAATACTTGCTACTCCCCAAGAACAGCTTTAGAATTAACGTGGTATATTTTACGTTGAACATAGCCGTCAGAATAAGAGTAACCAATCGTTGGCACAGTACGAACTGTCAAACTGACATGGCATCGAATTTTGAAGACACTTGCCAGACCACGGCGGCTTTCATTTTCTATGCACGATAACGACAAAATTTGGTCGCAGACAAGGCATTTCAAGTTTTTGGCTAACACCGGAATGTCAACGATTCTCCGGCCTTCTACTCCGTGCGACACGCTATCTTGCACAATTTCGTCGCGGCTTTATGCGCGTTTAGAAGCATGCACGATTGACGCAGCTTCTTCCGATGCAACAACTCATTGTTGACAGCGTATTATAGGTTAGAGTGCCATAAGAGCAGTAGTGCCAAGCAAAAGTTTCATTCAAACGACTGGCAACGTTGACAAACTTCAGCGTTTAATTTATTCAATTCGAAACTACATTTTGTCTGTAAAAAATAGTTTCTCATTGCTATTACAGGTACAAAATCGTAAAAAATATTTAAAAACCATACATTCATCTTTACTATGTACTCAAAAATGAGAAAAACATTATACTTTATTTGTCTTTCTGAAGTTGGCAATGCCTGCCGTAGTATATATGCATTTACCACAGGCCAACCCCCTTACGTCGCGTCCCGCACAGGATTGCCCAACCTCCTTAAGAGTGTTCGTGATGCTATCTCTATTTGCCTGATATTGTTGACGCAGATAGAGAATCACCGGGTTGCCGTACTTGAAACTTTTTACTAGTTCATATTAAATCCGAACGCTTGAACAGTTTCTATTTATGTTTACAGCAAGTTGCAATATTTTTCACATTTCAAAAATTCTAATTAAATTAAATAAAAAGAAAGGACACAGTGAAGAATAGTACATATTTAATATTTAATGACAATACAGTACCGTCAAACTATATAATTCAAAGTAAAATTACAACACATTCTCTTTATTTACCAATTATTTAAATTAAATTGTGCCTTAAAATTATATTAATGCGGTTAGATAAACGTTATTGTACTCTATTATAGGTATTACACTACTTAAAGGAAAATATATGCAAGTAGTTATTCGCATAAATTTTGGCTGGAAATCTAGATGTCTGCGTTATTTTAAATTAATAATAAACTTGATCAGAAAAAACAGGAAAATTCTGCTAAAACGTAATAATTAAAGAAAAGAGTTACACAAATTTTAAATTACTTATCCTTATTCACGAACGGTATAATAAGTTACCCATATCAAGTAAGTACCATCAGAATAGTTTTCAGAATCGAATTCACTGTCTCTGCCTATGTTTATAATTAGTGGTCTAACTTGATCAATAACTTGTTCTTGATCCCAGTATTGTTTAATAATGTGGTCTGTCTAACACTTTTAGTTCAAATCTCTTCCGTTACCGTATTTAAGGAATCTTGCTACACCTTTAACACTTGATCCCAATCGTAACCATTTTCACCAATATGTCGGTCACAATAATTTTTACAGATATCCCATACCAACCCAATAAGATTAAAATTATAGTGACCTGGGGGGTAGACGCAGCACTTAGTGGCTATTTCCTTGGATAATGTTGTCGACAACATATTTTTGGGTTCTTCGTGTAATTTGGCGAGAGCCAATAATTCACTTTTTAAAGAATTCTCTAGAAAACTGAATTGCTTTTTCTGCAGGCAATTAATTAGGTCATTTTTTCAAATTACTTGTGGGTTGATTGCTAATCACTAAGGCCCGGGTTCTAGGTAAAATACATTTTCTGACCGTTGTAGGTATAGGATAAATAACTGTATATAAATCCGTTTCACGAAAAATCTTATAGTTTAATAGGAATTTGATATTACCTATAATACCTATTTCAAGCTTTTTTAACCTAAACTAACGCACATGGGCTAAAAGTAACCAGCTGATCTCATTTTAAACACGCTAAATTATAAAACGTCACTTTTAGCGCTAGCTTTTTTCACTAAAAGTGATGTTTTATAATTTTGCGTGTTTAAAGAAATCAGCCATGTGCTAAAAGTGAAGTGAGGTTATAAAACTACAATTTCGAACTGGAAGTGGGGTTGTAAAGTTATTCTAGTTGCTTCTTGCGTTACAGGTAAAGTATTTTTGAAATAATTAAAGCGTTATGTAATGAATACAGTCAGATGTGTAGTATTAATAATTACCTTTGATAACTGACTTTGACAGTATTGGTTTCACAAACATTCGCCCGCGTACCAAGGCCCTCTCTTTATTATGACATAAATTCTAACTGTCATAGATGCAAACCTTTGTTAAATGGATTTATGGATTAATAACAGTAAAATTAACGTCGTAGATAAAATATTGTATGCAACGCGTGCTAAAAGTCATTTATGCACGAGACATGTTATGAAACTCACCCTTGGGCTTCGTTTCATAATTTTCATGTCTCGTGCATAAACGTCGACTTTTAGCACTTGTTGCGTAAATAGCTATTAAATAAAGGTAGCAATGCCATTTGAAAACTAGTTTTCAACATAAATCGCTGAAATAAGACTTACTGTATGTAATAGCTACTGCGATATTAGGCCGGTAGCCGAGCATTTATTGCCGAAGTACCGTAATCTACTAGATTACAGTCGAATTCGTCAGATCGAGAGAAGTGATCTAGCAAGGACATTAATGCGAATACCGGCCCTGGGTTTTATATATTTTTTTATATACTGAACAAAAAAGAACAAGACCCTTTTTTATTATTAAAGAATAATTCCAAATAATTTGCTTTCAAAATGGTGCGATTCGTGTTATACGTTTGACACTACTGAAGTGTATTGTTGGTGGCACTGTCAGTCTATGTCTCGACGTTAAGTTTTGTGTCAGTTTGTACCAGACTGAAGCAAAACCTAACCTCGAATGTGACAGAAATTGACAGTGCCAGCAACAATATACTTTAGTACTTCCAAAAGTATAACACTAATCGCAAGCATTGTTAAGTGTTACCGGACTAAGACATAAAAACTTACCTACCGGACTGGTTGTTAAGCTGGTAAATAGTTGCTTAGTGGAGTAAAAAAATACATTTTAGTGTGCTAATAGATGGGTTTGTGAAATTAGAACAACGAGGGCTGTCAACGAATTCAACGGAAATAATTAATAAAATTCAAACTTGTTTGAAATGAACTTCTAGCAAACCAAGCGAAAATGCTTTTAAAAAATTAGCTAATGTTTTGGAGAAAAATCCAGGATATGGGTTTATGAAAAACGTACTAAAACTTCAAATAATCAACAGCCCGACGAACCTATAGATAACAATGATTGGTTCATTTACAAATTTGTACCAATTACCTATTTATGTAGAAGATAAATTTAGCTTTGTATGGCTGAAAATATATTCGCAGATAATGATACTCATTTGCGGTAGAAAATGTTGAAATGTATTTCATTTGTTATTCTGACACTAGCAAATAAATCTAGATGTTTAGATTTTGTTTGTTTTAATTTTCTTTAACCTATTTTAAGTACCTAACCTTGATTTGTAATAACCTATTTTAGGTACCTAAAAAGAAGTTTTTTACAACCTAAAATCCTAGCCTTACTAATCACCACTGAACGAGAAGAGTCGTTATCCACGGCATTAACAGATGGCTCGCTCAAAATAAGCAGTAACTGATTTTTCAACCATCTTATAAACAATTCTCCATTCATATTGTCATGATAATCTGAACAAACAGATAGACGAATTTGATAAAACCTATTTTTCGTCATCTACCCCGAAACGTGAAGATCTGAAGAAATCTCGGAAGGTGATTTTTCGCGACTACAATACTTCCTTTGTCTTTTAGACGAGGGAAGTAATAAAAAGGCTAAAGGTGCTAGAAGAAAAAAGACTGAATGTAATCAAAAACCCTTCCCGTCTTATGACGGGATATTTAAGGTAATAACTGAATAAGCCCAAAAAACTTACTTCACCGATTCAGTTAAAAATTTCCACAAAAGGACGCTTTTGCACAATGTCTCTTATAGTCTTTTGACTAAAATATTAGAAAAATTCAGTTCTCATAGAATTTCCTAAACTATTTACATTTGTATATTTAATCTCCTACCATTGTTGGTTACAGGTTTTTTGCTATGTCAATTTTTAGGCAATCATTAAGTCGCCTATGTAGTATAAAATACAACTATTAACCTATAAATTTCAAAATATTTTAATTAAATGTAATACTACACATAAACTTTAAACTTTAACTTAACTTTAAAATTTCAGCAATACGAAAGAAAGAAACAATTATAGTTAAACGGTTATAGTTATAAAGATTCTCGAAAAAATATATTTTCATATACAGCAATGATCAGCACCGCCATTTTGTCGAACCAGAAACCTTCACAGTTGACAGGCAACTAGTGCGCATATAAATTATTGCTATGAAGATCTTAAGGGTATTTATAATGAGCGTTTTCCTAATATGTCTATACCCATATTTATCGGCTCAAGTTTTTGTGCGTTTACAGTTGCCAGCCTTTATTGGAGGAGCTCGTGCACATTTTATTGAGATACAAAGTAAATAGCAGTGTCCATTTGTTTAATGATTTACATTACAGTAGAACGATACAAGATTTGAATTTCAACAACTAATCTGTACCTAAGTAATGAACGAGTGTGGATCAACTCTATTGTCAAAGATTACACAGAGTGCGGTAAAATTGTCGGCTACAGATTAATAAATATTTCTAACAAAACGCAAATTTCTAGTGTGTGGAACCCATTACACCTCTTAAAGGTTTCGACTTCAAAATAAATTGTAGAGCTGCTTACGACCAACCAAACGTTTATATGATATTCCTAAAGTGAACACTATTCTCTGTTTTCCACAGAAGTTATCATAACATCCAGCATTGAAGATGTTCGCAGAAAAAAATTAGAAATATTTTAGTTAATATTTGACCCAGCGTAGGAAGTCTTCCGAATTAAGGACGTTTGCCAAGATAATAATTTCTTTTAAATTTAATGATTATGTAATAAATCAAGCAATCAATAAAGTAGTAGTACACTTTGTATATTTTTTAAAAACTGGCAGGATGAGGATATTAAAATTGAAATAATCCATAAAAACTTGATCTGGTTTTAGTTATTTCGCCATTTTAAGCAATATACTGAAATGTTCCGCATTTCCAATGCCAGATTCCATTATTTTTAACAAAGTTATCCAAAGTGGAGGTTTCGCTTTTTGGCTTAATATTAATTATTACTTTATGTAATTCCGTAGGTAATTTGGGTAAAGCTCAATGAAACGTAATACTATCAATTACGTTTACAGGTACAGCTATTTAACCAAAGATGATCATATTGTAATCACCGTGATATTATTGCTTTAAAAACTTTGCTAAAATACCTGCAAATGTTTTAGAAAAATAATAAAAATAAGTATATAACTGTATGGTATTTAAATAAAATGTTACTATTTAAATTCGCCTCTTCTAGAATTTTTAAAATTATTTTTAAATTCATCAAAGGCAACACACTGAAGCAAATGATTTTCTTTATTTGTTATTAATTTACTTTTTATACATCCTATATTATATATAACTATTATAACTATTATAACCACTATAAATTACATTTTAAACTGTTTAGCGGTGGGAAATCTAAAAAATGAAATAAAATTAGCAACAATCGAAAAAAGAAAGATCCCCTACACACCCGGTGGTCGTTGGGGACATGTGTTTCTTAGAACAGGAAAAAAAATACAAAACCAGATACAATTTGTCTGGTTGACTGCCTGTTTATCTTTCACTTGTTTCTTGCCTCTTGCTTGCGAGTGTTGTAAAGTAGGCCGTGACTTTAGAAAGAGGAGGAACCACATTGAGTTGAAGGCAATCGGAGAGCGCGGTACTCGGCGCTCCAAAATACTTTGAAGTCGGATATTTAGCAGTTATTGCAGCTTTTGGATATTTTACAAAAGCCAGAACTGTTTTCAAGAAGTGAATCGTTGATGTAAATGTTTTTTTGAGTGTTCCACATACGTGTCGATTATTTTCGGAATCTGAACTTGAGTTTTACTGTTCAATATGGTTCTTAGCAGGAGTAGCAATATTGAGGATACGGTAAGTTGAAATCAGATATGTAATTTGCCTTTAATTTTCTTAAGTGGTTTTGCTAACATAGTTGAAGTGTTAACATTTTCTTTTTTCATGTGTTGCGCGTTAGTAACAGAAGTTGAATTTAGGTGGTGTGCCAGTTGTTAATATTTCTTGTCCGAGTTCATATATAAATATTTTCTTATAAAAAGAATTTCTAATATAAATATGACTGAAAAAATGTTAACACTTCATTTTTAAAAACTTTGAAATATTATTGCATGTTTTCCATTTTAGTTATAATATAAATTATATAATCTAAATCATCCCCAAAAATGTATATTTGTAAATTTTACACTTATTATAAAAACTGGCAAATACTTTTTTGCAATTTAATCTACCCCTTAAGTCATTGACAATACTACTATAAATTGTTATTTTTAAATATATAAGAAATCAAGATTAAGAACCGCATAGAACGTAGTAAATTCAATCTGAGTTTTAAGAATTATACAAAATTGGAGGAAAAATAAAATACCACAAATCTTTGCGTGCAAATATACTTTCAAATAAACATTTAGATAATTAGCAATTATTACTAACTTTGTTTTGACCTTAAAAATTACCTCACGGCGTTAATACAAGGTTAATTAAAAAACGAATACATTATATATTAGATCATGACTTAAGTTAATCGCACGGAATATAACCAAACAACTATTATATGGATTTTGCAGTTTGCAGGAAAGGTGTACGATGTGTGTATGTTGCGATATTTTAATTCAAAATTCCAAAAAGTATACTATTGCGTAATTTCATTCGATTTTTTCCGAAAACCATTGTATTTCCATATAAATGGAAAACAGCGAAAACAAACATATCTGCAACTTCAAAATTACGACTTCTTGTTTGTAAAACTATGGTTTATAACAGAAAAAAGATTTTCTTTAATACAGGATGTTTCAAAATTGTGCATGAATATTTTACAGACATGTTCTATAAGTAAACATGCTTAAGCAAACCACTGCTTCGAAATTGTATCTTAATGGAGCTACAGCCACAAGAAGCAAATTTCAATTTTAAGGTTCACATTTTTCGAAAACTGCTGTTCTTAGCAATTCTAAACAAAAGTACCTTTTTTGTGTAAAAATTAAGAGAGATTTTGACTGTAAAAAGATATAATAAACTCCCCCTCCCCCCACCCCCGCCCCATTTGCATACACTATACAAACTTTTTTAAACGTCATACAATTCAACATTAAAAGTCGCCTGGATATGCCAAATAATATCAAATTTGCTTCAGCTTCAGCTATTGCCTTTCACAAGACTGTAACTTCCTTAAAAAATAATTTCTGATCAATGTTTTGACTTAGAGAATGCATCCTTAGAAAAGTGTCATACAATTTTGAAACACCCTGTATATAGAAAAATTTAGAATTAACCATAATCCACCAATATTTTCTGTACTCGTTTGAAAAGCAGTTACACATATAAAAGTCAGGAAATAATCCAGCACTAGCTGATATGTACGTAGTTCACTATACTTCAAAACAACCCTTTAGGGTAAAGTTCAACATCACTAACGAACATTAAAGGGCGTTCTATCACATTAAAATGTAACAAATAAAGCGGTTTCGTAATACTTACATAAAACTTGCTACTTTTAGAAATCCATTGTTTCAGAATTCAATTATTTCTATTAAGTTCACCAAGATAATTCCAAAAAGAAAACAACGAGAAATAACATTTCTGTGACAAACGTCATTTATTAGAGTTGAAACCTAAAGCTACAACATTGCGTATCTTTAAAAAGTATATACAAATTATTTAAAAAATTGATAAAATTCACGAGATTATGTTAAAAGAAATTTTAAACATTTTACCTTTTTTAACTAGTTTCTAAAAACTATGAAATATGCAATATATATTTGCCATTTAAGTTTTGCTTCCACAACAAGTCAGGCCAAAATTAATAGAGATGTAAGTAGTTCAGGTGATGTAACAGTTTATAAACTAATACATGATTGTAACACGTATTGTTCATCTATTTATTATCAATAAATTCCTGTTGAAAAGGGTAATAGATTAAAATGGACTTCAAGAATGGTTTCTTGTGGCTTAAGAACGAATAACATTTAATAACTTGACTTTTGAGGTTGAATATTCCTATTGTTTTTCAAACCACAATATTGCTGTGGGTTGAAAAATATAAAAGACTAAGAACAATTTAAACTGTTAGTTCAGCTCGAAACAGGTCGAAATTCAAATATCTGCATTTAAAAATACTTTAAAAATTTAAACTGGTCACTAGTGACCTAGAGATTGTAAGTAAATTCGACAGACCACTCGATCTTTAACGAGACCCAGATGCGAATTACGGCGGATATTATTTAATAGAGTTTAATTTAGACCTCAGATCTTAAAGTTGGAAAACGTAAATATTTTGAAGTGAAGCTGTGATTTAAACCAACAAATCGTCGATTGATTCAAAATGCCTAGTCGTCTTTGTTGCGATGTAGTAAGTAAATAACTTGGGAGCATAAACATCTTTATCATAAATATTTAATGATTCGTCGATGGTCAAAAGGTTAGCCATGAAATACTGCAGCGGGCTTGAATCAGAACATGTTTTTCAAAATCTATTCACAGAGCCTAACACTCGATTTGGAAGTATTTCGAGTCGTTTATATCGAGTGTTTGAAGTACATGCGTCTGGAAGGCGTTGTGTGGGTGTTTCGGTTTACCAATTTAACAAATTGTTTAAAAACTTAAAGGATGGTTTTAGTTTCCAGTAGGTCTATAAATAAAATTTCACAGAATGGTACTCTGGAAAATAATATTGTTTATCTACTCCAGTGGGATAAGTAACTCATTACGTCACTCATTTGACACTATTTCAGTTAGGTAATGAAGCTCATTACACCACTCAGTTATGTAATGGTTTCATTACGCAACTGAGTTGTGTAATGACATTTGCCTACTAAAATATCTTTGAAAATGACAGATCTGACATTTTTCTTAATGCACTTTTCTCAATTTTAGGCAGTCGTAGATAAAATTTTGTACAATACATGTGTGATAATGCATCATTAATATACTTGTGTGCTTACATAACTCGAGCTACGCACTCGTTTGTAACTTACACACACGTATATTAATGATGCTGTTATCCCACTTGGATAGTAAATAGCTATTATCTCACAACCTTTAGAACATTAATAAAACCAATATACTTACCTGTAAATAATTACATACAGAGTGGTCGTGAAAGCTGAGTGAATATATTATTTTACCAACATTAACTACATAAGAAATAGTGACGAATTTTCAAATAAATTTTTTTCGTAAAAGGCCAAATTAAAAAGGTACGGCCCTGTAAATTTCATTAAAAAAATATTTTTATTAAAATCGATCAGAGATTTATATTTAACTTTTACTGGGTAAATTAGGTTCGAATAAAGATATAATTTAATAGAGTAAAGTTTTAGTTTGAACAGTGGCGTAGTTAGGGGAGTTTACGAAATGAGTGTAACAAAAAAAAATAATTAAAACCACATTTTTTAAATACGCTTGTTCTTATGGACGGAAACTTAATTTTACATAATAAAATTTTCTTGACATTTTTAGCTCAATACAGTCGTTTTGCAGCTATTTTTAAATAATGTGACCATTGAAGCAATACTGCACTGAAATGCATTTTTGAGTATACCTCAAAAACGACTATGTTGAGCTAAATATGTCAAGAGAACTTTTTTACGTAAAATTATTTCTTCCATAATACTACACAGATTGTTCAGAAACACATTAAAAATAATACTTTTTTATTCAACTTTACAGGACCGTTACTTTTTTATTTGGCCTTTTAGGAAAACATTTTATTTGAAAAATCGTCACTACTTGTATGTAGTTAATGTTGATAAAATACGTACCCAACTTTCACGGCCGCCCTGTATTCAAAATTTAACATAATATAATTCTAACTAAAGTCAAGTCAAAAATAACAAAACAAAAATATACAGATGACTTTAATAGCTATTCAAATATTTTAACTGGTAAAAAAGGACGTTAAAGTAACATGATTAATCCAATTTTAGGGAGTTTTTGCATAACGTTCCCCTAAAATGACGGCACGTTAAAGCCTATGTTACCTAGCGACGTCCACGATACAGCCAATCAAAATTAAATCTTTCGATTTTAACGTAACGTTATTTTAACGTGACGTTGTGCAAAAACTCCCTAATGTCTTATACAAAAACGTTTAGTTTTCGTAAAAGCAGGTTAAAGTTTTTCTAAAAAAGTTTGAGAGCCACAGATAAGTTTGAATAAATATAATAACTAAAAGCCAAATAAGCCTGTATTTATTAATATTTGTATTAATGTCATGTTAACATAACTTTTAATAAATACCGTAAAAGGGTGTACGTTTTTAGAAAAACTAACGTGATTTTTTTTCGAAAACTATTAAAGTCACCATGTATAGAAATAGTATATTATTATATGAGCGATTATGGCAGCCATTATTCACGAAGATGACATTTGCGCCACAAGCCGAAGGCGCGTGGCGCAAGTCATCTGAGTGAATAATTGCCATAATCGCGAATATAATACGATATTTTATCTACTCCTATGCAATAGGAGCATTGTGTTCATATTTCAGAATTATGACATTTGTGACAGCTGTTAACTTCAAAAGTCATTTAATAATAAGAATGCATTTTGTGATTGGCTACAACCTATTGAATAATGAAAATAGAATTTTCTGATTGGTTGGAATTTGCAAACTATTGAATAATGAAAATAGAATTTTATGATTGGCTACAAACCGTAAATTATGAATCATAATGCATGGCCATTGTGCAGTAGGAGTAGATAAACTTATATTACTAACTAATGTACCCTACTAATAGCGTACTTAAGTACAGTTTTAGACAAAAATAAGTTCCTCATAGTCAATACATCTCAGTCTAAGATTTTACTTTGGTATTAATCTTGGACAGCTTAAAAATAAACAAAATTTCATTTCATATTGTGATTGCAATGTGTTGCCTGAAAGAAGACAGAAATGTGTGTGTAAATATGAAATCATTGTTTCAGGCTAAAAGTGAGATCGAAAATAATAATCTTACAAATAAATAATTGTATTGGTTCTTCTCAGATAATAACGCATCGGCATAGCAAAGCTTAAAGAAGTGTGTAATTAGTCATTAAATGAGCAATCTCTAGGAAAACATGATATATATTATCGTTTTACTACGTTTCATAGAAGTTATTTATACTCGTAATACACGAATTGAATAATTACTTTTAAGAATCTATTCGATTTTCGCTCGATGTATATAATCTTTAACTGTCTAATTAATTTGTACATAACAAAATAATAAGTTGATTTGATTATTTTATGTTTAATTTGCTCTTTTGCTTTGATTGATTTCCTAATAAAACTCGTTAATAACGTCGCATTTATTAGCACGTGTTTATACTTATCGTACAACCTGCAAGTTTGCAAATATTTTTTTTAAATCAATACAAGAATAAAGTTTCAATTCGTTGATAAAACTAAAGTTAATAAAATTCTTTTAAGCGCTAAACTAACACGAATACTTAAATCCGAAAAAAATCTCAAGGAGTATACATATATAGTATAGTAATACAGTTTGTGAGTGTTTTCGTTACAGTAGTTGTCTGCATTTACTTTAAAAAATTAAAAAACGATATTCATAATATATTTTAAATTCGTTTCCAGTGCAGCTTTCTAGTTTCTAATTCAAATAATGCCCAAATCTGTACTTATTTTAATAAAATGTATGTATTTTTACCACGGTAGATTTTAGACAAAAATAACATCTAAAAACATTATTTAAGATACATGGTTGATTGGTCCCATATTATTTTATTTCGTAACTTGACTAGTCATTTCACGTAATTCCAAGCTTCACGCAAAGACTGCGTCATTAGTGCAACATGTGTGACAATAACGAAATTACTAAGAGAGCATTTGCGAAATTCAAATGACATGATTGCAAAATAATAAATAGATAACACGGTTATGAAATGCTATAAACTACTGTATGATCTGAAACATAATTTTTGAACTATTTACTACCAAATTTAAAGCAAATTCTACTACGAAACTGGCATAAAATGGGAAATTTAATTAGATGTAATAGCATTTAAAGACACTAATTTATTTCTTGTTTTGTTACAGTTTTATTGACTTGTGCAAAATGACAAACTTTACTGCAAACATTTATAAATATTGTTGTTTACTAACGACCTAGATTTAATTATAATTACACCAGCTAATAAATAAGCTAAATGTAATTATCACAGGCTTGGGTTAGGACACAATGCGCCTAATAAAGAATGTACTGTAGCTATGTGATAACTATTTTCGATATTTAATATAAAATTAGGATGTTGATTTTCAATAATTAATCAGCGATCTAATTTAATAAACCTAATAAACACCTTAACTGATTTGTTTCGCCAAATAATTATTATTACTATTATTATCGTTACTATGGAACACTTATTTTTCGTGTTCTCTACATTATAGTTAACTTTTATTAGAATTTAAATAGCTTTTAAGCTCAAAAGCTTAACAGCTTCAACACAAATTTAAAAAATACTAGTAAATCCATTACGAATACTTCAATTGATGAAAGTAAGAACCCTGGTTATATCGTCATTTATGGAAAGATCTGCGCCTCTTCCAATCGCTTTTCATTTACAAGTTGAATGATGAATTAAAAGAAAATGCGTTCGGTGTTAATTTCAAACATAATGACAAACATAAATAGTATAGATTATTAAATCAACAAAGTAACGCGGCACACTTAAAATAATTATAATTAAATCAAAATTCGAACATTTCGCATACAACCGTTTCACATTACCTTACAATCTAAATTAATGGAATTAATTTCTTAATAAACTAATTAAGATACTTTAGAAAGTTCACGCTGCCTTCAACGAATTTCCGAGTTTTACACGACACCAGAAACCTTATCCACTGGAGTTATTTAGCTCCAATTACACCTCAACGAAACAATTCAGGGATAGGCGGCGAAGACTGCAAGGTCTTAACAGTCTTTTCAACTTGTAATTTAACGATTATACGTTGGATCAGTGGTATGTAAAGGTGTGTTTGCAGTCCGCGGCATTCCTACGCTTTGAGGAATGTTCAAAGCAGATTAAAAAATAACGATAATTAAGATTGATGTGACATAAAGGGCATGTCCACTGCCCTTAAATTTCGACTGACATTTTGCGGCTGCATTTTTATTCTCCGCCAAGAAATGTAATCTTGCCAAAGCCGTGCTGTTTCCAAAATTTCCATAGTTTACCAACCGGTTTGCTCATCCTATAAATAGACGCGGCCCATTGAATCCACCTAAAAACTGCTCTGTCCCGATTATTTTACATAAAAATCACACTGGCCTATCTGCGAGACCCCTAAATGCCTATGCGTTTAAAGGCAGCCAAAATATTAAACAAGTGAAAAAAGTGTGAGTGTGAAAACCGAAGCAGGGCAAATGTTATTAGAATCCGGAATCTTAAAGGGAAATCCCTGGTTCCGGATGGAATCCACCAGCTTAGTGTTGAAATGAGACAATTCATACCAGCATGCAAAACGGGAATTGGTATTCAATTCTTGCTGTTGCTATTAGTTAAACCCGGTAAATTGTAATGTATAATAATAGAATTATGTATGTCATTTGCGTACATAGAATCTATATAATGCTGCATTCTCTTCGGCGCGAGCTTGTAAATACTTATAGATATGGTATAGTATACAGTGTTTCCCATTTAGGAGTGTAGCACCGGTATTATATCTTTTTTAGTTTTTATCACATTTAAACCGAATTTCTCTGAAAAATAGAACTCATTACGGTCTACCTGCGGCCAAAAAGACCAGTCGCCCCATTTAAATACAAAACCACCTGCGATGACAAAAGAGATGAAAAATTCAAAAAATTATATAGGACATAAGTTTAATATAAAACAAAAAACCGATTTTTAAAAAACTAAGGAAATCAAAACTTCTATCTTTTTAACGTTAGTCAAACTTTGGATTTAAGCTTTTTGGGCAATTTTGTACAACTTTTATTAGTAAAATTTTTCGGTAAAAATGATTAGTAAGATTTTTGTTTTTTCCATTTATTTTGGTATCTGTCATGGCGTTCCATTTGAAAGGGTAAACAGGTATAAGGGTGTTACACTCTTAAGTGCGACACTCTGTATATATAATCTCTGTTTAGTAATATAACTTAGAACCTGAATAAAATAGAAAGAAAATAGTTTGTCATACGACAACGATTTTCCTTCAAGTATGAGAAACTTAAAATAGTAATAACTAATAAATCTATCAACAATAGTATACTAGATTATTTTAATAGTTCGTTTTGAAGAAGCCATAATATATCCTTAAAAGATGCTGCATATATGTAAAATAATCTACTAATACTGATGTTCAGCTGTTGATATTTGCAGCTATTTGTTGAGAAATTCCATCTTGAGAATAAAGTTTTTTTTTAAGTAGAAATATATTTCAGCACCTTGTGCCTTCTTCATTCTACATTGTTTTAAAGAGTTAGTAACATATTAAAATCTATAAGTAAAATAAAATAATTTAGTGAACAATCATAATTTTCTCAAATTTCTTTTTTACCTTGCAACTTTAAAAAAGTAATTACATCAGTTAAATTTGTAACATTTTCCCCCTTTTCTTATTATGAAAATCGCTAAATAAGAATAACGATAAGGTCTTTGGGTATTTTGAAATAAGTCGGTATCTGTAATTTAAATGTATTAAGAACATTTGATAAAAGTTAAGTAAAATGTGTGTTATGTTAAAGGCTAAATGGAAAATTGCCAAAAGTTGAACAATGAAAACCATATTTAAAGCTTAAGCTCCATGTTGAAATGTTTCAAGGAGAAATGTTGAAAAAAATTGTGAATGGGATTTATTTTATATATATCTGGAAAATTCAAAAGAAATATTACTCAACTGGTTATAAAGCATATAGAATCAAATATCATGAACAAACCTTACCTATGGCAACTTATTTAGTTAATTTTATACGTTTCTTAATCGATAATTGTACAAGGTGAGACTCCATTTTGGCGTCTACAAAACTGGCGAGTTAACATTAATTAGCTTTATTTATGGAAAATGTCTGAAATAAAACGATAAAAATTGAAATCGTAAAAAGAATGCAATGTTAAATGTACTTACAATCAGATACGTTGCAATTAATAGAAAATTTTTGTTAGCAAAATATTTGCAGACATATTTTGTAAAGCGTCTTGCAGAAAAAGTTTAGTGCAATTGACAGATAAAACTGTACTGGTCATTCAATATGCACATGCGGTAAAAATGGTTTCAAAATTACAAATCCCATAAGGCACAATTATTTTTTTTAAGATAATTTATATTAAGGATAATCAAATGTAATATAATATACAATGTTTAAAAATTATTAAAATATTGATGATTAATTAAAAAGCAATACAAACAATAGAATGAAAAATGAATTAAAATAAGTTGTGATAAATTATGTTGAATTTTTCTATGTCAATTCTATAGTTAATTGCTGTAGGACTTTTTTTATTTCAATCATTTCATATATCAAGCGTTTATGTAAGTTATTTTCTCTATATAAAATTTTTGGTGAAGAAAAATAAAAATTGTGTAGTTTTTCAACAGCGTGATCTTATAACGCAGTGTTCGGCCTATTAGGAGAAGTCATTTTTACTTTAATAGAGTTTTTGTGTTGATTCAATCTTTTAATTAATCTTTGTTTTGTTTGGCCAATGCAATTGGCATTACAATTATTGCAATCTATTTGGTAAATAATATTTGATTCATTAATAAGTTTAGTATTATCTTTAAGGTTATTAAAAAATAACTGTCCAATAGTATTATTATTTCTAAAAGCAATTTGAAAATTATATTTGTTGAGTTCTTTTTGTAAAAGTAAAGATAATTTAGGAATAAAGGGCAAAACTATATATTTTGGCCAGTCACCATTAATATTATTAAATTCATTATCAAAAAAGTTAGGTTGCAGATTTATGGAATCGTTTAAATTTTTAATTTTGATTTTATTAAGTCTATTTTTTATTGTGTTATTGATAAATGATAAGGGGTATTTATTATTTACTAACGTAGTTCTAATTGTTGCGAAATTTTGAAAATGAAATTTGTTAGCTGATAGCATTATAGCTCTATCAACCAAGTATTAAGCCTTTTTTATATTTAATTGTAATAATAGAATTAAAGTTTAAGTATCTGTCAAATTTAATTGGTATTCTATACCACTTTGTATCTATGGTGCCATTCTGATTTCTAAATAATGTGAGGTCTAAAAAATTCATTGAATTTTGGTTTTCCTTTTCTAATGTAAATTTTAATCTTAAATGTATGTTATTAAATGTATCAACAATAAAATCAATACTATTAGATTCAGCAGCAATAATGATATCATCTAGATATATTTGATAGAAAGAAATATTTTTGATATTACTTATGTTTTCTTCTATGCCCTGTAATACTAAAGCGACATAGCGACTCCAAATTTTTGTTGTATATTTGATTACTGTATTGAAAATAGTAATACTGATAGTATCTTTGGGTTGTCACATTATACATTACAGACACATTACACAATGCTATCATAGTGTAATCTGTGAACGGAAAAATGGCCTCCGGAAAAATATTTCCAAGAAAAATGTCCGAGGAAGAAACTTCCTCGCAAAACCGAAAAAAACCTAAGTGTCCGATTCTGCGTCTTTTATGTAATTTTTCCTTTGGTGACTTTTTGACGTACATATAGCGTTTGTATTTCCATATGAAGAAAATAAAGATTATTGTTATTACAATGAAACTTCTAATATCTTCATTTTACTTTTTAAAAAATTTCTTCTTAATTTTTATTGTTGCTTGAAGTAGCAACAATTTAAATTATTCCCGTTTGTTTAACATATTTATCGGTAACAATCTGTTAAAGGCACATGGCTTTGCCGGTACAAATTTTTTACGAATGTTTGACAAACTAACGTTGACAAATTATCTAGCCTTCGGCTCGGGAACTTGATCAAGTTAGTTTGTCTCGTGACGTTGCCAAAAAAAAAACAACAAATCTTAAGTAAGAAAATATTTGAGCAAAATCATGTGCCAAAATACATTTTGTGGACTATTTCCCAAACATCGGTTTGTTTTGTATCAGTACGCAACGAATGTCATTTATACTGACACACAATGATACATTAAACTGCGTATTTGAAATAAAATACGTTAAAAACGTTACCGAGAAGGCTTTGAACTTGAATAAAACAGAATATTTGGTGGTTGCCATGGATACAAATGATAAAAGTAAACTGATAAAATTCCAAGGAATTATTTGATTTTTTACCAATATAGAAACGCATGATTGGTTGAATTTTGAAAATCATAGCATTTGACTGAATAATAATAATAGATGCCACAAATAGTCAATTTTTATAGTTCGACAATTATTTATTTTGTTTAAAACGACATTCTGTTTCATTCTGTATTTCGCCACACTAAAAAACGGGGATGGATTTGTCTCCGAAACAGTCGTAATTAGCAAAACTTAATTGTCAATTGTAAATGTCATTTTGTAGCTTACGTTTGTTTTCCTGGGTTTTCCAGGAGAGCTTTTTCCGGACATTTCTTCCCGGAGCATTTTTTCTACGGATTCTTTTTCCGAAAAATTTTTATCCGGAAGCTATTCTTTCATTCACGCACGAATACATTCTATTTGCTAGGAAAATACAATAAACACTTAAAATGTTTTTAATAAATTTGACAACACTAATATCATTATATTATTTCGTTAGTGTGTTTTTGCTATCATGGTTTAATCACGCCATTAATCAACCACGCTGCTTGAACTTTCAATTAAGAAAAATATATAATTATTAATATGAAAAGCGACGTAAGAAGCCACGAACAAGTAAACAAGTGGCTTTTTCGCGGAATCGAACGGATCACAGTTTTTGTCTTCGCATGCAGTTCATCGTTATAAAATACCTCGACAAAATTACATCGCAACATCAAGAACCCATTTAGCAACTGTTGCCACGTCGTGTTCCCAATATCAACCTGTTTCGAAGGTGCAGTGCGTCGATTTACATTTTTACAACGCGCGGAAAAATTGTAATGTTTTTTAACAGTACCACGCCGGCATTCCTTCACGAAGGCTTATTTTGTTGAGGGCCATGTTTACAGCCTGTAAAAGTAAAATTAGAGGAGCTAGGGAGTCATTACACTCGACTTTCTCTTCTTATTCCGAGAAATGCGTTTAGGAATTCCACACCTTAATAACGTGCATTAAAAACGTCATATCCTTTATGGCGCCCGCTAGAAATTCGACGGATATGGCTGCCTGCACAAGAGGTTGGAAACGCAGCTTTCAAATGTAGCACATTTTTGCAGCATATAACCTTTAGAAGACTAATAGGATTAGTCAGATGTACCGATTTCCCAGATATCTACAATATTAGTGCACATTTGGAACCCATTCATTTTTTAACTTAAAACACAATTTGACATAAATATTATAAATAGAAAAACTAGTAATTGAAGTGTAGATATTTTATTATTTTCTTCAAGTAGAACGGTCAAAACAACCAAGCAAGTAAACTAAACAAACGCATTGTCAACACATTTTTTAATTATTCTTCAATAGTATGAAATTGCATATATAAGCTCAGAGTGCGAGCTTCAACTTTGTAACCCGAAACCAGGGCAAGTTGAGCACTGTACCGCCAGATGCTAGCGTACAAAGCACCAGCCTCTACACCGGTAGGTAAAAGACGTTACAGCTAACACATATGTTAATATAATAAATCAAAGCATTTGCTATAAGAAATAGTTTCTTATTTAAGAATAGAAGTGCATTCAAATTCATATGAATAAATTTTAATTTAATTTGAAAACCACAATCGCATTTGTTTTGCAGAAACCATTTTGTACACTAATATACTTTTTAAAGAAAACATTGTTATTTCCATACACTATCAACAAATGAGTTACGCCACTGTCTGTTATTTATTAAATAAAACCCAAATGCTTTGTATGTGATATGTAGTACATTGAAGATTTACATTTTGAACTATTTTTTTAATATTATATGATGTTTGAAGTTGTTATAACAGAGATTTCAAAGCCATTAAGGTAACAATTTCGATAATGGTGGTTTAGAGTCCTTTTCTTTTAACTTATGTGACTTTAGATATGTGTATTTCTACTTCCACATTCATCAACGTCAAATATAAACAAGAATACATAGTGTATGCACGACACTCTACATTCTACTGTCATACTGCCCTTTACAAATATGTGTTTTATAACTTTCAGTTTTGCAATTTGGCTACACTAATAAGTCAAAATGACATCTTCACTTACAATTTATTTTTCAAATCTTAAACAAATATGAACATGAATACTAATATTAGAAAGAGAATCGCCCTGTTAGCGACGTCAAAAGAAGCTGTAGTAAAATACTTCTTAGAAAAAACAGCAAACATTGAAATTCGTTAGGATAGTATGACTGAATTTGAATTTGAATTAAATATCTACCTTTATCGATTTAAAAATATTTAGTTATTTATATATCCCTCATTTAATTTTTTAATGTAAATATATTCAGAATATTTTTGGCAATTGCCATTTCATAACCTATAACTTTTACTGTACTTCAATTAACTAACAGATTTTAAATACTGGGAGGGGCCTAGATTGCAGAAACCTGTTTTACACAAATTAAAAACTGGGGGATTCAGAAAATGTTTAGTTTTAAATAAAGTAGGGATGTGTACAACCGGCTTACTAACAGAGCTGAGCAGATACCTTGAAAAGTATTTTAATATTATATACTTTTTCAAAACAAAAAGTAGTTATATAATAAATACGTATAATATTTAAATACTTTTAGAAAAATATTTAAGTACTTTAAAGCTATTTGAATATTTTTTCAGTATTTAACTATTTTAAAAGCATTCCTCTCAAACGTAAAAAAGCTCCTGAATAGCAATTGTAGTAAGGAAATAATAGCGATGGCATAACTTAAACCATTTTACACGAATTATTAAGATGCCAAAAGAAACAATATATCGTTATATGTGGTGAATGCATAGTTTAGAGATGCTGCTTTATGAATACTTTAGCAATAAAAATCTTAAAATCCAGAAAATATTTTTGGAAAAATTAGGTATTATATTAAATATTAAAAGAAGCCGAAAAGCGCAATTGGTAGAGCGTTAGGCTTGAATTAAGCAAGTCCTCGGTTCGAATCCCACGGTGAGCGGAATTTTTCCGTAGCCGTGGCGATCGGTATCGAGTTCGATGAGACTATTCACAGTTGGGCATCAAATTAACTGTTCTCTACTCGGAATTACATACCGAAGAGATAGAGTAACAAAATAAGACATCACCAACACACACACACCTAACCCAATGGTTGGTCCAACGCGCTCCAACTTTGTAACCCGAAACCGCGGCAAGCTGAGCACTGCACCAGCAGATGCTAGCGTATAAAGTACCAGCCTTTACACTGGTAGGTAAAAGCTGTAATACATACATTAAATATTAACAAAAATAAATAAATCTGTGGTTAAACAAATAAATTTAAAAGAATATAAACACTTTCTCTTTCACTTTCTCTAATTTTTCGTTGTTAAATAACAATTTCTTTATATCATTGTTATAATAACACATAAAACAGCATGTAAATCAAGATAAACACAAGTTACGTAATAAATATAGTTTCAAATAGGTATTTACTTGCTAACAAAATATGCAAAATGAAAGAAATATCCTGAATAAGTTAAAAGAAATAAAATAAATTTCAAGCTCTAAAAACAAATAAACCATGCAATATTTACTGCGTATCTTACTTGTAAAACTTTAATTTTGCGATTTTTACAAAAACTATACTTCTGCTCAAAAATCCCTTTTAAACAATAGCTCTAAATAATTGCATAATATATAATCCTCCTCTCGAAAATTTTATTTTTATCAAATAATTCCCTGTAACATTTTTCGGAAGACGGAAAAAACATAAGAGAAAAGTACCACTTCCGGTTGTTCGATTTTAGCCAAAACACTGGGATCTCAAATTTATACTAAACACGTAGAAATGCATTTTGAAGCCGATCAATTAAAGCATCTGGAGGGAGAGGACACAGACAAACTCACAGACTGACATCACTTCAAAACCACTTTTTTAAAATCAGAAGACACGAAAACAGATATTTCTGCAAAAATCTCGAGCTCTAAAATTTTCATTACTATATTTTACTTCGCAGAAGACAGTAAAAATGAGTGCAGTAGTTTTTCAAATTTTTCAAAATTTTTCGTTTAACAATAAAAGTGCAGTACAGTTGTTTTTATCAGAACCAGATGTTCAAATTTCATAGTTGATATGACATGACGTCGTGGAATATTAATAATTAAGTATTTATTAGTTATAAATACATTTGAAGAAATAGAAAGTAGTTAACTACTTTATTTACTAGCAACATAAACTTGTTCATTTAAGTCATAGATTCAAAATATGAAAAGCTACGCATAACTCCCTAGGGATTTTTCAAATTGTTTCTCCCGCAATCTCATGGTAAGCATGCATCTACAAACAACGTCTTAGCAACTGTACATTCAGTCAATCCTTGATATTATAGATTCTTATTTTATATATGACATATGACTGTTATGATATTTTGAAATTATGTACCTACTAATTTTACTAATATACCAGTAAATAATTTATTGTATGCACCACTGGAGATAGTCATGTTTTTTACCTTCGGTTGACTTACAGACTTCGGGCCTGTAACCATCTCAACCTCAGGGAAAAGCATATTCATATCTCCCTTAACGAATAATATCTATTAAAAGTATTTAAATGCCCTACAAATATTTAAATACTTTCAAAGAGATATTTAAATACTAAATACTTTACAAAGCATTCCTAACTACAAATACAATACTGAAAAGTATTGAAATAAAGTATTTACAAGTACAAATACTACCAGCCCTGGTTACCAATAGTAATATTCTATTCAAATTTAGCGCTCATTTGTGGGAGGTGCTTGTAATGCATCTGTTAGTTAAATGTAGTATAGTAACGTTTTTCAGTAGATTTGAAGTATATTCCAGACTAAATGAATTTGTAAGTACACTTAAGAAATTGTATAAACTTTGACATTGATTTTTTAAATAATAGTATTTAATTGCATATTGCACTTAAAAACTGTAATCTGAAGCATGTTAGGGGTATTTTCAAATTAAATAAAATAGTTACGATAACAGTTCCCATTAACTCTAAAATTTAGATAGTTAACCATACAAGGCTCAATCCACTCAGTACACTCAGCTGTTGAAATTTAGTGTAAAGATCCAACTAGTGTACCTGTATAATACTTTAGTAAGAGTAGAGCAAACAGCGAAAAATTTTGGATCATTTTTCATGGGCTACCAAGATTTAATGATATATTGAAAAATAAGGTTGGTAAAACTGACACACGAGTTGTCAGTTTCATCAAATTTAAGGTTGACAGGTTAGGTTTTGTGTCAGTCTGTGTCAAAACTGACGCAAAACCTAACCTGCTAACCTTGAATTTGATGAAACTGACAACTCGAGTGTCAGTTTTACCAACCTTGTTTTTCAATATATCATTAAATCCTGGTAGCCATGAAAAATTGATCCAATTTTTTTCGGTGTTTGCCCTACTGTTACTAAAGTATTATACAGGTACACTAGACAGGTCTGTCTAGTGTACCTGTATAATAGTTTAGTAAGAGTAGAGCAAACAGCGAAAAATTTTGGATTATTTTTTCATGGCTACCAAGATTTAATGATATATTGAAAAACAAGGTTGGTAAAACTTACACACGAGTTGTCAGTTTCATCAAATTTAAGGTTGACAGGTTAGGTTTTGTGTCAGTCTGTGTCAAAACTGACGCAAAACCTAACCTGCTAACCTTGAATTTGATGAAACTGACAACTCGAGTGTCAGTTTTACCAACCTTGTTTTTCAATATATCATTAAATCCTGGTAGCCATGAAAAATTGATCCAATTTTTTTCGGTGTTTGCCCTACTCTTACTAAAGTATTATACAGGTACACTAGACAGGTCTGTCTAGTGTACCTGTATAATAGTTTAGTAAGAGTAGAGCAAACAGCGAAAAATTTTGGATTATTTTTTCATGGCTACCAAGATTTAATGATATATTGAAAAACAAGGTTGGTAAAACTGACACACGAGTTGTCAGTTTCATCAAATTTAAGGTTGACAGGTTAGGTTTTGTGTCAGTCTGTGTCAAAACTGACGCAAAACCTAACCTGCTAACCTTGAATTTGATGAAACTGACAACTCGAGTGTCAGTTTTACCAACCTTGTTTTTCAATATATCATTAAATCTTGGTAGCCATGAAAAAATAATCCAAAATTTTTCGCTGTTTGCTCTACTCTTACTAAACTATTATACAGGTACACTAGACAGACCTGTCTAGTGTACCTGTATAAAGTATTATACAGGTACACTAGATCCAACTAGCTAACCCTTGGGTTGTGAAACGCTAGTAAATACAATTATTATTATAATAAAATATAAAATAACAACAGAACTTAAATATTAGAACTGATAAGATTTAAAAAAAAAATTGCCAGCAACTTTGAAATTAATCACAGAATTTTATATTTACACGTGCACTTTTCTTTCCTAATCGTTAAAAGAAATGCTGGGGAGGGAAGAAGTATTGATGTTTGAATCATTTAAACTGCCATAAAAATATCGCGTTTCACGTCTGTGCCACCGTGGGTTGCACTAGAAAATAAGTTTTCAAAAAATCGAGCACGGTGGCGTTGGCACGGTCTAAGTTCCATATGGCTACACGTCTTACAAATTACAATATTAATTTAGCTTTAGCTTCTTATAATTGCAATCACTCTTCTATTCTTTGCATTCAGCGTGTATAGCTATTAATAATTAGGTTTAATTTATATATGACCACAAATACGATAATTAATACTGAAACCAATGAAAAATCAGTGGTTAGAGATTGATTTGATCACATAGTCAAGATAATTTAGGAACTTGCCATGTATGAATTTTGCTATTATTTTTTGGAAATATTGTATATTAAATCTAACAACTGCAATATTTAACTTTTTATTAGTTCTAATACAAAAGGCGTAACACGACAATGCATTATTTTGAAACTGCATATTTAGGCCAAAACAATAAATAAAAATAACAGTTATTCATTAATGTAGATTGTATGATAATGCACAAAAAACGTGATTT
>OW679197.1:41767590-41906482 GCA_940337035.1 Agriotes lineatus | reverse complement strand
AATGGAAACGAGTCTTACGCATTTGTGTGAATTTTCTACGAAAGCAAGACGTTTGTCATATTTTAAACAATTATACAATATCTGGCTTAAGCGGTCATAAACCTTCTTGGTTCCATTAAAAGTACCATTAACAAGCTTACTAGACTAGTCTAATTTTTAGCAGCGAGTTGTGCGGGTCTGATACCACAATTATAGAGATTAACATTAAAAATCAGTATAAGATTACATTGTGCATTGTAAACATGGATATTGGCCAAATATATGCTATATAAGTAAGTCGAATGTATATCGTCTCATAACTATTTGTATTAGTAATTAACGACATAGGTGGTCGTAGCTTGTTTCTGTACGTTCAGTTGCAACCCATAATTGACTTCCTACAACTTAATCGTATATGGTTTAATTACAACTCCGGTATACATTTTGTTTTGCTCAATAACTTGTACTTGTAATTGATTTGCAAAGCAAACCAATTAATACAAATCAAATAGCAGTAAGTCTCGTCATATTCATCTCATTTCCAAAAATAACGATGATATAAGAACATAAAAAGATCGAGGCTGATGATCTTTCACTACTTAACAATAATCTTCGAAATGTAACGCTGCGTTAGAGTCTTAAGGTATACGGGAGTAGCGCTCAAATTGCTTTGCGATCCACGAGGTCACTTTACTAAGCTTCCGCGTGAAATTAGTATAGAAGGTATTCGGCGGGAATGACCATTAGATCTATACGTCATGGTCCCATAATAATTTCTCAACGCCGTTTATTTTTATTTCTATCATTACTGTCATAAAATATACAAAGAACCACCTATTATATATATATTAGAATGTATAACAAAAGGACACACTTTATAATGCTTATAAAAAATAATCTCTACAAACATAAATAACTCTTAGCTTTTATTTCAGATGCCACAAACGGTTCCATCAGCAGGATTCACTCCTCCTTGCGACTATAGCAACTTCGCGGATCATTTTGATCTCTCTCTGCTTCCCGGAGGAGACAATCCCATTCCTGTTTCGCCATCCGCTACCCTTTACACGCACTCCCCTCCTCCCATGTCATGCGGAATAAAGTCGAAGATCTCCACAGCGTATTACCCCAACTCGCCGTCAAGCGTGGAAAGTAGCGACATCGACCTGGGACCCGACTTCCAAAAACTGTTAGGCCCAGAACCATTCAGCAAACAAAGCAATCTCTACCCACCGTCCCCAATTGGAGGTATCTACCTGGAAGTACCCCCTACCAAAAACTGCCATCCTAGTTCCCCGTCCGGATCCCTGTCTCCATATTCCCCACAAAGCCTGTTGTCTCCCAACGAGCAATTCGCCACATTCCCATCGCCAAATTCCGATCACCAAAGTTTATACCCCAGTTCGCCTTCTGACATTTCGTTGTACCCACACTCGCCCAATTCCTATTACTCCCAGTCGTCTTCAGACAACTACCAGCAGTTTGTCAAAAAGGAATTTTATCCCAACTCACCAGCTGCGTACCCTGCTTACATCAAGGAGGAGAGTTATTTGTCCCCCTGTGGATCCATACAATCTCCCACAAGCCCCCCGAGCTATTCAAGCCTTGCGTCTCCACAACAGATCAACGTTGCACAAAACCCCGATGTGTTAGACCTGATAGGGACTGCTATAATCAAGCAGGAAGCAACGGTAGATTTTGAAAACATCCTCCACAGCCTCCAAGTAAACGAGAACATTCGAGGAATATTAGATAGCAGCTACAAAGGGCAAGAGACACAAATTGTCCCGGAGAAACCTAAGACCCAGGATCATCAGTTACTCAGAGAGGTTCTCAGGGACACAAGCTTCCAAAAGAAGTTCAACATCAAACCCTTCGACTTTGGTTTGATGGAAACTCAGATAAAAATGGAGGAATCAGAAGACAGTGGTATCATTAATCCCTGCAGCAACCAGTTGCCGAGAGAAAAAATTGACCCTGTTCTAAATTTAGCCATCGAGCAAATGAGAAAGGATATAAGCAATACGTGCGCCGCCTTGGGTATATCACCAGGTATGTAATTTTAAGAATTTCCGGTCATTGTTATTTGCGCAATTTTAAGTGCGACCTTACTTCATTCTAAAATTTACTAATTTCTGCGTTTGTTCGCTTAAATATAAGTTCACTAAGAGTTTTTTAAATCTCCACCGCAAATTTATATTTTTTTGGTATACCTAATTTCACTAACTCAATTGATTAAATATACAGTGTAAAACATGAAAACTACTTGTACTTTGATATTGTAATTGTAAGAATCTTCAGTACTTAGTATAACAAGTCAATTTTTTACTCAAAGTGCTATACAAATATATGTTGGTACTCACTGTGCAAAATCAAAACCTATTTGTAATTGTAATTGTAATTGTCCGTTTCCGGGTAAAACCCATTGACGTTTTTCATTTATCTCAAAAACCTGAGCATTCAATGTAAATTTAAGTTTGCCAAACGAATCACTAAGTGACTAACAGCTGCCAAAACAGTATGAACACTTCGAGACAAAAAGCAAAACATGCAACCGGTAATTGTGTCGATTTCTCATGCTTAATTTTGGAACGGCCAACCTGAGGATGTTTTTAAAATTTACTTTGCTGTCTATAAAAGGATGAAAGTCAGGCAAAAACGTCAGCCGAACCGTACAATTACAATTTAAGCGGTTCAGTTGTGCCCACGACAAAAAGCATCACTTAAAAATGTGATCAACCATATAGATTTAACGTTGGGGAGACCATCAATATTGAAAGCATCTACAAACTGCCCTTTTAATAACTTTGCAGATACACCATTTATTTGCAACATCCGTTACAAGAAAATATTAATGTACGATCAAAATTCATTCCTTAAGTTTGACTCATACAAACTGCCATTTATTTTATTTCGAGATAGGCGCGGCATTAAAAATTGTGAATTTTAAATTGCAAATAACTTTATAAAAAGTCGAAAGTAAATTACATAGGTCCGGCTTTTGCTCAACTTATTGGCCAACCAAAAACTTTTTTATAAAAAACGGTATATTTGAGGGCCACTAGACATTTTTCTGTGCAATCCTTAAAGCCATTTATAAGGAGTGCGAAAAGACGACATTTACATTTAAATATGCAGTTCCTTGGCGGATATGTTGTTTAGGTCTTCACTATTCTTGCCTAATTTGTAAGCTTCAGCCTTCAGACAATCCTACAATCCCGAAAAAAATCCGGGTGAATCAGGTCCGGTGAATGAAAATGTCGTCGTGTTACACTACTTTACGGATATTTTAGAGGTCGCATCAAAGAATGCACAGCAAAAAACGACGGACATTTAAAAACGGCGGAATGCACAAATCAGCGAAATAAATCAGTTGTTATTTTGCCCATAGGTGCTAATTTAAAGCGCCACAATAAATTAAGAGGACGAACTGAAATGTATGTACAGTTAGTGGCTAACCTAGCGGGCTAACAAATTATAGAAATTGTATATAGATGGACAAGCAAAAACCAAACATTTTTCAATTGGAAGTATAATTAATTGTAATATTTGCTTAAATTGTCTTAACTTACAATATTTTAGATATACTTGACCTATTGTACCGGTTTGATGATTGTGCTGCTTCCATCCAGAGTTAGAAATTTTTAGAACAATGAAAAACAAAAAAAACTTTCTAAATGTCTTGCAGCAACGTTTAAAAAGATTTCGAATATTTATGTTCAGAATTTTTATGGTAGATTCTTCTGTTAATATATTTAAAATTACGAGACAGGCTAAATTGTCAGGAACTATTTCAGAACCACACTGTATGAGGTAAGGTCTCAGCGCTCCAGCATGACGTCGGCACAAGTAGGTCGAGGCTCGGGGCGGAGTAAGAGGCGGAGTTAATTCAACCATTGGCCTATTCGACCTACTATACTGACGTCACACCGAAGCGATGAGCCCTTGTTTTTCAACCGGTATTGGTCAAGCACATAAATTTAACAAATCTATTTTTTCAAACAAGCTTCTCGTTATTAAAAGCGCTCAGTTTTGAATACATTTTAACATACGTATCTATGTTATAAGAAGTGCTCCAACTATAGGTAATGTTACTAATCATACAGTGTATAAACCGTTAACATTTCTAATGATGAGTTTATTTCCTTCTTCCATGCAATTTCATCTAATAGTTAGTATTTAATTTATCTCAGAAGAATAATTGTTATTACTCTATTTCCTTATACGAGGTTATACCAGCTTTCTTAAAAGATACAAAATTCAAATTATTGCAAAACATTTTGACTTCAATATCTCTCTGTTTTCAAGGATACCACTTTAAAATGTTGCCTTTAATTTTTAAACATCATTTCATTATGATAAAAACGATGCACCTTATTCACTTTGATATTTTAAAACAAATTTTCTCAAAATAAAATAATAAAAACTTATAGTTCCTAATACCTGATTCCTAAGTAATTGTCTTTACAACTCGCTCTAGACAAGCGCAGTATTGAAATACCAAAACCGTGTGACCCAGTAGATTCTCTTCACTTATGCCGTAGTGTGACATTAAAACAGTTGAATGAAATAGTAATTATATAGCAATTAAAGTAATTATCAACACTATATTTTGGTAACCAAAATTTTAACAGTATTATTCAATGTTAACAATTAGCGCTTACAATACCGAATTTTGTCCAGTATTGAAAACCGGTATTGATCTAAACAATGCCGGTATTAATATATTCCTATAAAAATTATATTTTATAAAAATATTAAAAAGAAAATAGGTCTCATAATGTGACGAATAAATCAAAATTTACACGCAGACATAATGTAAAACGAAAATGCAGAGGATCGTCAATATAACACATAACACACACAATATGTGTAAGACAAGTCGATATCAATAGAAACGTAAACAGATCCAAGAATGCTTAGCGCCACTCCAGACAATTTAGACAAAAACAAACTTTTTGAGAGCAAATTTTAATATCGGAAATTAATATTTTAAGGACAATTGTAATTTACTGTTAGTTGGTTTATTAATTACACATAGAAAAACTTTGTTATATTTATGGAATTTATTATTTGTTATATTTTTCATCTACTTTATTTATTTATCTATTTATACAAAACAAATGTTCAGTTAATGAAATTAATTCTGAAGGAAACGTTAATTTTTAAAATAAATTTTTATTGGTATTTTGTATATTCTCTTTAAATATGTCATAATAGCTAGATAAACATATAAGTAAATTTTATAATAGAATACCGGCGTTACTACCGATATCCCAATATTAAAGATTTTGAATACCAAATACCAGTATTAAGGTTTTGGCGCGGTATTGTAAGTACTATTAACAATGCAGAATTTAGCTTTTTTGAAATATAATTGCAAAAAAAAAACATCTAAACTATTTGAGGAAATAATAATTAAATACCAATTAAAGTAATTATCAACACCGTATTTTTGAAACCTAAAATTTAACACTATTATTCAATACTCAAACTGCAGAAAACTGGTTTTTGAAATTAAAATTGTATTAGAATTGTAAAACAAAACATTAAAAAAGTTGAAATAAATAATTACTAAGTAACAATTAAAGTAATTCTTAACACCATATTTTTTAAACCTAAATTTAACAATATTATGCAGTACTAAACATTCAGAATTTTACATTTTTAAAATTAAAATTGTATTAGAAGTGTAAAACGTAACATTAAAAAAGTTGAACGAAATAATAACTAAATAGCAATTGAACTAATTATTATCAACACAGTATTTTTAAAACTAAATTTTAACAATATTATTCTGTACTAAACATTCAGAATTTTACATTTTTGAAATTAAGATTGTCAATACAAAAACATTAGAACAGTTGGAGGGAATAATAATAAAATACAATTAAAGTAATTATCAACACCGTATTTTTTAAACTTAAAATTTAACAATATTATTCAATACTAAAACAGCAGAATTTCGCTTTTTGAATTTAAAAATGTATTAGAATTGTCAAACAAAACATTACAAAATTTGAACGAAATAATAATTAAATAACAATTAAAGTAATTATGAATCCAGTATCTTTTAAACCTAAATTGTAACAATGTTATTCAGTACTAAACATTCAGAATTTTACATTTTTGAAATTAAACTTGTATTAAAATTGTAAAAAAATCATTGAAACAATTGGAGGCTATAACAATTAAATAGCAGTTATAGCTATTAACATATCTAGGAATGTTATGAGTATCATAACTGCCGCAGATGTTGTATTGAAATCCGAGCTCGCAGAGCGAGGATTTTAAAACATCTGAGGCTGTTATGATTCATAACATCCGTGATTTGTTCAATAGTTTATCGGTTGCTGTATGGTTGTGGTTGCCATGTACGGTAATGGACTATTACCGTACAGATCAATTATGATTTAGTTACCAGCCTACTTTGTGTATGTAAACAAGGGATTAATATCCTGCAACCGATAAAAGTAATTATCAACACAGTATCTTTTTAAACCTAAATTTTAACAATTTTATTCAGTGCCAGTCAGAATTTTACATTTTTGAAATAAAAATTGTATTAAAATTGTAAAAAAACATTGAAATAGTTAAAGAAAATAATAGTGAATTAGCAATTTATCAACACCGCATTTTATAACCTTAAATTTAACAATATTATTCAATATCCAAACTGCAGAATTTTAATTTTTGGAAATAAAAATTGTATTAAAATTCCTACTTAGACCGCGTCGTCTTTGCAGACAAACTATTATATTAGACTTGCTGCTTGTGAACCTTTTTAACTTTTAACAAAAATCTTAAACTGGATTTTAGACAAATTTAAAGTTGTTTCTAAACTACTGCTTTTCAAAGTTTTAAATATCATTTTTTATTGGTTTCTTGTCTAGCAGTGCTACCTATACTTTAAAATTGACGTTGTAAATAATAATTTGGGATTAGTTAAGATTTTTCTTCGAAGTATATGTTTTAATTTTTGTTTAAATATATTTATTATTTAAAGTCAAACACAAAAACTTGAAAGTAACTTTTGTAAAATGTCGTTGGTACTTGTTCCTTACACCACGGTAAAGATCAACATCACAAACCGACACAAATGCCGTGGTTAATAATTAATCATCAATCTATTATAAAAGAATTATTGTGAACAATTTGCAATAACAATTTTAGGTTTCGCTCTACATCGCTGCAAATTTATGGCTTCAGATTTTTCATGGCAACTGTTTCAAACCCACTATCTCCACAGTGCAAGACTCAAGAATTTAAACGCTCTATTCGATGAATAAAGATCACTTCCCAATCAATCACCCGCTTACTGTCATATATGAATTTTTGCTGATAATAAAACAGGCGATTTATGCTAAATACCACGGTGCAGTTTTTCCGCGAGCAAATTGCATATGCAGATAGCACTGTAACAGAATAATGAACTTATTGTTACTGGACAACCACATAATATACATTAATCCTAAGACACACCCGTGGGTATAAAACAGCCTTCAAGAACGAGCATAGACTGTATTTCTCTACAACCTACAAAGGCGGAATTCATAATTCAATCTATGCAAAAATACGTATTCTACTCACCCACACAAATGCCATACGTCATATATTACGTTTTACAATGGTCTTAGGCTACTAAGTTTTTACAGTGCGTAGAATGTTATTAGGTGCGGTTTTCTAAGACAAGGACAGCG
This sequence comes from Agriotes lineatus, assembly GCA_940337035.1. NCBI lineage: Eukaryota > Metazoa > Arthropoda > Insecta > Coleoptera > Elateridae > Agriotes > Agriotes lineatus. The sequence goes on along the minus strand of OW679197.1, from coordinate 41,898,803 downwards.
AGTGGACGATATTGTTTACTAATTAAGTACAATCGATTAACCGCTTCTAATTACAATGATATATGACAATATTTCAGATATGATCGATCCGTCAAATATTTTTTTGTGGCGTTATATAACCTAATGCATAATTTATTTTATTCATAGCTGATATTTCTACAGTGATCTAGCGGAACAGTTCTTAGAAAACGTGGCCGATTTAATGTCAATACCAGTTTTTTTCCCAGTAAATCAATTTAAATACGAATGCTGTGACTGTTACATAACGAAATAGAGCATGGACGAGTTGTGAGTTTTTTATTCTGTGGGAATCCCTGTTTGTAATACTGTCTCTCTAGTTTTTGTTTACCATCTTACATTTTATTAGCTACTTTCTTCAAAAGTGCTAATGCTTGACTTGCTTCTCCTGCACTTTGAATGCAATTCATAACGCAACCACCATTTACTAAATGATTTATATTCTATCGTCGTGAATAAAAATAATGGCTTGAAAATCATTCATAAATTAAGCGTGTGTGCCTAATATCTAAAAAAACAACTCGCCAATATAAAATTAACCGAAGAACTAATTAATTGCTAACTGCAATTACGCTTCATACGTATTGAGGCCAAGTACGAGTTTCTAAGCCACCATTTTATTACTATACAGATCACAACGGTGCATTAATGCATTTAGAGCAAACTGTTTGTTTACTTTCCCTTCGAAGCAACGTTATTATAAATAAGAGGCATGATTAGGGTATCTGATATTGTAGATAGCAAGAATGATAACTGTAATTAGTGGCAAATATTTTTGCTTCAAGTTGATTTTTACAGTCTAATTGAAGGTTGCCATCTTGGACAGCACTTCATAAGGAAGTCATCTCCCCATTGCCAGATTTGTTATGCACCTGGATATGCTTGTAAACATTTATAGCGTACTCGTAATTAAAACTACAATTTAATTAACGGCAGGTTTAATTTTATTTCATAGACATTTATTTGATACGTACAGTTATATAGTAGTGAATATGGCTGCACTATATCAGCCATGCATCTGGAACTGACATGCCAAACGATTTAATTAGGCATCTTCCATTTTACAATTCACTCTATAAGAGATACAAAAATATTATTCTAAATCGCAACCATTTTAAACTTTAAAACTAGTAATAGTTATTTATATAACCAGGGATTAAAATAGAGCTTTATTCGCGGGACAGGTTAAGTCCTGAGCCCGTATTATGAGTAGGTGTTAGATAACACTTGTTAATGGAATAACTAATTAAGCTAATGATAAATAATTAAAATTACAACATTCATAAAATTCATTCATACATCGCTCTACATATAGCTTCAACCGCCTCCATTACATGGAAACAGTTACATTAAAAGAATTACAATTACCTTTGCACTTAGCAGCTTTGACTTTACCTCAGCAATACCCCAATAATATATGCATATCAGTTTTTCGAACTCAATAATTAACTTCCGTAGAATATTAAGAGGCAAGAACTTATCGTTCTTCATATTTCTCCACTTCTTCTTTGTGGCTTTTTTAATTATAGTTTCAAAAGTCTCCCTTTTTATTGTTAGGCTTCTATATTGGTATCAATTATATAAACTCAGGTTAAGTAACAATTCTTTTGTTAACAACTTTCTGATTAATTTTTTTTAATAGAATCTTTATTCTTTAAAGTAATATATATCCTTCTCCATATCTCCGTATATCTTTACTTTCAACCATCTTGTACTCCTTTAAATTTTTACAAAAATTAATATTAAAATTATTTTATTCGTCAATTACTTCTGAAAAGATCATTTGAAGTTCATCTAACCGTTCCGTAAATCAAATGTCATTATCATAGATTATTTATGTCTTACTTTCCTGGACCGGTTAACTTCTCAAATGTTTCTCTTAATGGTATTATAAGCCCTCTCATTATTCTCTCTCTTTTACAAGGCAGCTGGTATAGTTTTTAATATATAAATGGTATGGACTTATACTAATTTGTCCTAAAACAATTTTAGACCTCTAAAGTGCCCCTTTATCCACTAGTGAGATAAGAACCATAAACCATTAGTGAGATAAAAACCATATGTCACTCACTACTGCATTGTTTGTAGCACTATCAAGCTATGTCAAATTCAAGATTTGCAGGTTAAGTTTTGCGTCAGTCCGCGTCAAATAACAAGCAAAACCTAACCTACTAACCTCGAATTTGACATAGAGTGACAACACACATCAGTACTGCCAAACTCTAGACTCTAGACTAGTTTTCTAGAATCGAGAAATAATATTACATGAAACTAGACGTTGTTAAAATCATACGCTAAAACAACATTTCACATCAAAAAGCATTTTAACGGTATGTAATCATTTTATTTTTGGGAAGTTTCTTTTGCGACCAGACGAAAGTCGTATCATTTCCAGTTCGTCTCATCTCGTGACAGCACTATCTGTTATGGTATTACTAGATGTTTTATACGTGAACTAATACCAGGAATGAAATAGATGTGTATATTTTTTATTTTCCTTCTTCGTTTGGACTTTATTTCGTTCTGTTCCTTCGAGTAGCTCTAATCGTTGCTTTATGTCTATATATGTTTCTTAATATTTTAGTACCTTCGTCAGCTCTTGTATTTAATGTACTTGTCATAAATGACGTATCTAATAATTCACCTTTAAAATAAATTCGTAAAGGAACTTTTTACCTAAAAGAAAAGTCAGTACTTTACTATTTTATCTAAGCTATTTATACTTCTTTTGCTAAATTTGTTAAATTCACATCCAAGAACTCTAATCTATCCCATCAAAAACAAATAAATAGAGGTTTCTGAAAACATAAAAACCTTAATAGAATTTTATTCTGTATCGTAAATAATGAAATAGGTAAAAAACTCTTAGTTGAATCATATCCCACGTAAATCCATTCTTTTAATACCAACAATTGTCCATCAGACTAGACCAAATGTTAACCATACTTTTATAATATCTCGATAGATAAGCATCTTAGATTTAACTTGGATTTGTTGCAGACTCATCACAATGGAGCTCCGCCAACGTGTTGTCCTGGTTACAATGGACTTCAAATCAGTTTGGCCTACCAGCTCCAGTTCCAGACCAATGGGACTTACCTGGACCCGGACTAATCTCGCTCACAGAGGAAGACTTCACACGACGAGCACCTCAGGTAAGCCTAAATCACAAAAACGATAGAGATCTCAGATCCACTGCTCTTGACGGTGGTACCCTTGTAAGGAATCCCACATGGTATTTATAGCCATTTGCGTTAACGGCCCATATAACTAAAAGCATCGACGGTTACATTTTTGCAAATTAGATTAAGCCCTGGAATTTTGCTTCATAAACGCCCGGAAATGTCATGTAAATCTAAAAGCCGTTTCTATTTTCTGGTTAAGGCGAGGCTGGATACTTGGTAGGTTACTTGACTTGTTATTCTGCCTAATGCATTTGATCCGAAAGATTGCTTTAATTACGCTATTTGGATTTTATTAGCTGACATGAAGACCCACTTTTTGTATTTTTGAAGACCTCCAAGCACTAGAGGACTTTCATCCAGCCCAGTTATAAACAAACAAACTTGCTCCGCATTTCGTTCGCATAATTTCAGATTTGTTAATTGACTTTAAGAGGCCCCATTTGCATGCAGCTGACAGGTTGCTTCAAATCCACTCCTCGGTGTCATCGAAGTCACCTACCGTTAAAAAGAAAGTATTTTGCACCTCCAAAATTGCACAAGGTTTCGCAGCCTCCTGCTAATTAATTTCCATCGAATTCAATTAAGCCGACGTTTGCTCATGCGGTTACGGTAAATGTTTCGCACTTTGTCGAACGTCAATGTGAAAACCGTTAGCTTCACCTCAGAGATGTCGGCTGCATTTACAAATCTTGAATCGTGACCTGAATTTTTCTGTTTGCTAGTCGCCGTGTATTTGAAGCAGCTCCTTGCATTTTAAGAAAGTAAAAATGGTGGATTTACTAAAGTTTACTTCATTTTTTTGTGTTTCAGTGGAGTACTTGATGCCATTATTCGTGAAGTTAAAAACGAACTCTTCAAGTGACTCTTTTTATTATAATTTGTAATAAGAGTCTTTAAAGAATGTTCAAACCTATAACTAATCACAACTAAGCAATTCCACTGCTAACCACAAAACTCTAGCATTTATTACTAATTATTGCCCAAATTTTATAAATAGTCGATGAGTAATGCTTGCGAAAAAAGAATCATTTTGGCATATCTTTAATTATTCCACAGCTTGGTAAGATATTAAAACGTAAAAATTAATTTTAATTGTCGAATTTGCTAAATTAATCCCAAAATATATTTCCAGCAAGCGTTCAACTCACGTGTAACTAAAAAAACTAATTAGCGTTAGGCGTATAATAGTTCAAAGGTGAATATTTCCTGTTTTCGTTACATTTCACATTTTCAGTTTCCAGGTAGGACCAAGAAATTATACAACCGTGTCCTTTTTATATTTAAGAAGCAGGCAAAGATTGGGAAATATATCTTTAACTGCGATCTTGTTTCGGGATGTTACAATAATACAAAATGTCATTAGGCAGAAAAGTATAAAATGTGCAAAAATTAGGGATTAGAGATACGACAGACGATTTTAAGGTTTTCTTATAACCATTTCTCCTAGTTACATGACATTTAATTGTATTATATGAGTGCTGACTATAAACAATAAATTCATTTACTATTATTGTTATTGACGGAGTGAAGCGACTGGGCGACAATTCTTTTCCGTCTATGTATCTACGTATGTTCCACACATAGTGGCGAAACTTACGGACGGATTTCCATGAAAATTAAAGATGTTCTATGTAGCATTGTAACGATGGTACCAGACTTTGGTTTCACTCCGATGCACCGTTCTGTGTGACGAGGTCCAACACCCCACAAAAAGTTAAAAAACAAACGACAAAAATTGTTTTTCTCAAAAGTGACTAACGATTTTGATTATTTTCACAGACGCCATCTCCCTCTTATCATAAGTGTTACTCTATAGTCAGTATCTACCCAAAATTCCTGGGACGAAGATATCTGAGGAGGGACGAATTTCCATGAAAATTTATGAAAATGTGAAAAGCTTTGTTACGTTGGTATCAGATTTTGGTTTTACTGCGATGCAGTTTGGTGAAAAAAATAGAATACTCTTAAAAGACAGCTATAAAAATATGTTTTTCACAAAAATGACTAAAGATTTTGATAATTTTTACAGACGAAATTTTTCTCTTACTCAGAAGTGATACCCCAGTCAGTATCTACTCAAAAATTCCATAGAGGGAGATATCTGGGAAGGAGCGAATTTTTATGGAAGTATACGGAGGTGTTCTATGCAACTTTGGAACGATGGTACTAGACTTTGGTTTCACTGCTATACAAGGTTCGATTTAAATAGACCCAAATATTCCGAAAGGGAACAAATATTTATTTTTCTCAAAAATGGCTCCAACGATTTTGATCATTCTCACAGACGATATTTTCTTCTTACACATGAGTGATATCCCAGTATCTACCCAAAAATTTAACAGAATAAGATATCTGGGGAACGACGAATTTCATACAGACGAATTTTCATGAATATTTACGGAGATATTCTATAAAGCTTTGGAACGCTGGAACCAGGTTTAGATCTCGCTGCGAGACACCGTTCGGTGTGAAAGGACTGAAACACCCCAAAAACAACAAAAATTTATTCTTAAAAATGGCTCTAACGATTTTGATCATTTTTACAGACAAGATGTCTTTCTTAGTCATAAGTGTTTCTTCATAGTAGAGATTTATCTAGGGGGGGGGGGTGAATTCCATACGGACAAATTCTCATAAAAATGTTTTGAGCTTTAGAACGATGGTACTAAACTTGGGTTTCACTGCGATGCACCGTTCAGCGTGTGGAGGGGGGGGGGCAAACATCCCAAAAAATGTCGAAAAGCGACAAAGACATTTCTCAAAAATCGCTCTAACGATTTTGATCATTTTCACAGACGACATTTTCCTCTTACTCAGAAGTGATACTCCATAGTCAGCATCTACTCAAGTGTTCCATAAAGGGTGATATCTGGCGGGAGATAAATTTCATATAGCCGAATTTCTATGAAATTATAAGGTGATATTCTATGAAGCTTTAGAACGATGGTACCAGATTTTGATTTCGCGTTCAGTGTGAGCTAGCCCAAATACCGCAAAAATGTGGTAAAATTGTTTTTCCTTCAAAAATGACTAACTATTTTGATAATTTTCGCAAACAACATTTCTCTTACTCATAATTGATACCCCATAGTCAGTAGCTATTCAAAAATTCCAAGGAGGGAGATATCTGAGGAGGGGAGCGAATTTCATACAGACGAATTTCCATGAAACCTACGGAGATGTTGTATAAAGCTTTGCAACAATGGCACCAAGCTTTGGTTTTACGTCGATGCACTGTTGGGTGTCAGGGGGGCCAAATATCCCAAAAATGTCAAAAAATGACAAAGATTTTTTTCTCAGAAATAGCTCTACAGAAATGGCTCTAACGATTTTGGTCATATTGACAGACGACATCTCCCTCTTACTCGTAAGTAATACCCCACAGTCACTATCTACCTAAAAAATCGAGAAGGTAAGAATTTTATTTCAATGCTGAGCTTATGGGGTATGGAGTTGCGTGAAATCTACTGATCGCAGAAGTACTATCATACAAAAATTATCTTTCTCTCTACCTTATAAACATTATGACAGAAGAAATTGTAATAAAAAATTGTTACATAATATGTTAAAATTTTGAATAACTTAACCGCTTCTAACATAACCGAATCTTATCTAAACTAATTTTAACTCATTCTTACACAGATTTATTTTATAACAGAATTGAGAGACATGGAAAATGTACAACAATATTGCGTGCTCTATTCTTTCTTAAAATAAGAATTGGAAATAAGTTATAAAATAAAAGTACTAAGAATATCATTTCTGGCAGAGGCTTTTGTTGAATGTTCTATTTTTTTATCAAACCATTCTAGATATACACTTGTTAAAGCTAAATCAAAATAATCAAATGTAAGTTTTCCTAAAAATGATTTTCCTATATGATCTATCAATCGTTTTTTTTTCTACTGTTTATTCACCGTTTCTTGTTTTTATACGAAATATTTTCTGCATGATTTCTTTCTCTTTGTTTTTCATGGTAATTTATTTCGGGAATATTTTTCCTGTAGAGTTTAAAAATATATCAGTTCTTGAAATAACAGAGTTCTCGAAATACTAAATTAAATTGGTCGTTTTTTATCATTATATTAGCTTTTTAAATTGATGTTATGAATCACATGTTATTAGAAAAATTATTTATTTCACAAAGGATATGTTCAACGAAAAATCCATTTCCAGATAAACAGTTAAATTATAATATCTAATAACTGCTTGCGGGCAGTTAAATTCACTGTTATATTACATATTTTAAAACTACAGACACAAAGAAATCCATTTTTGAATTTTGTGGGCATATTTTCTCCTAAAAATCTGCATGTGTACGAGAACGTCTTTTTGATGTCTATGATATTCGCTAACAAAGAACACGCTGAGGCAAAGCACAGACAAATTCAATATTAGTGCACGTGTAAGAACACAAAGGTGTTATTTGATATCCTTGATATTAAGATCCAGAAAACATTCGATCAGATTTAGACTGTTGGATATGCTAATGCCAGTCACGATCAAATGATGCTTTAAAGCAGAGTAAACTTCTCCATATTTGATGAAGTGTCTGCAGCATCAACATCCATCGTCATGAAGCTCTCAATTATTATTTCATACCTGCGCTGGCGTAATACAGTGACATCATAATACCCATTTAGTAAGCTGAGATTGAATTTTCCCACGGCGCTAGCAATTTGCATTTAGGTGAAGTAATTATTGTACGAATAAAATGAATGAATCATTTTCCCGGCCTTATTGAAGATGTGCCTCAATTAAAACCCGTCTCAAAACAGTACTTCTTTTCTTGGGTAAGATGCTTGTGGTTTCCGATTGCGAAGCATCGATTGCTAACGTCATCAAAATTCATCTTTCTCGGTAAAGATTCTTAAATTAGTTTGGATTAGTAATGCTCTCTGGTGTTCAGGCTAAACCTTCCAACACGAACTCATAGGTCACATTCCTATGTTTTTGGGGTTATTCCTTGAACTCTCCGTTAACCATTTTAGGGTTTCCACGCTTCGAAAGGAACAGTACACGATTTTGCCTATATACCCACTTACATACAATTCTTGATTCGTCTCGATTTCAGTTTTTTATGTGGCTCGCTCAGATATATTTTATAAAATAATGGAAATTGCCAGGGCAGCCACAAACGTGCATAAAATATTATGGCGAAGAACCTCATACGTTAACCCAAAAATTTGCATATTTTAGATATGTTTTTGAGACAAAACAAGATATTTTATGTAAAATATTGGCATTTAATGTGATGACAAACCGTACAGCTAATAAAATAGAAAAATAACGAGAATATTAAGCAAGCATTAAGCTAAAACTGCTCGGTATAAATGAGTCGATGGGTGAAAAATTAATCTATTTGTGGAGGCACGACAAAATCAGTGACTACGCTAACCTTAGATCGGCGGTCAACTATAAAAAATGGACACTTGTGACACCAGAATGGATTTATGAGCGAAATGTGTGGAATTATTGATAAATTTTTACACTTTACAAGTTATAAGTAAGTTTTCAGGTAAATACGAGCAGTGATCTAGATAGCAGCATTTAAAATAAAAAATAAATAAAAGTATGTCAGTTGTACACCGCTTAAAAATCCAATTAAAGCTCTTTAAATTAAAATAATAAATCAGTATCATCCAACGGACTGTAATTTACAGTAACTACATAATAAGTTATCTCGGTGTCCATTAATAATTTAAAATCCTCAACCTTACTGTAAGCACCGTAGCCTAATAAATCGCATATTTCAGGTGTGAAAAGTGTTAACCCCAGAAGTGTTGCTATTAAACTGCATTTTCAGAACTATGTCTTTACTACTACACTTCTAGTATGACATGAATACATACTTGGTGCCTACAAGAAACGCCTCTTCAAAAACACATTCCTTGTTTTTCTTTGGCAAGTGGGTCAGTTGGAAAGACTTTCTCCGTTGCCCGATGAATAATGATGATTCCACCCATTCCCTCACCTTAAGCATTCGTGTGAAATTACGAGATTGTGCAAAGGACGTTCTATGACATTGCCTCTGGCCATTCTATATGCTTCTTCATGCGGAAACGTGACTTTAATAGCTATTAAAAAATATTATGTGTACTCTATAGTTTTACATCAAATACTCATGCGGAATTATACACTTCAATTACTTGAAAAATGCGACAGGAAATATTTATTTGTATACGTTAATTTTGTTAAATATTCACATTTGACACGTTATTAAGAAACTTGTTATAATATTAACCAGTCCAATAAATATAATAAAAAAGTGGCGCCAACAGATTTTACTTTAAAATGTTGTAACATTTCTGTTTTTTCAAATAAACAGTGTGCAAAAAGTTGCCAAAACTAGCTCGAAATCGTGTCGTTGAGAGGTTTCTACTTTTGCTGCGAAGTTCCACTAAATATGCAAATTTAAGCTGTTTGATGTGTTATTACTTCGCAGCCTGTCTAATCTAGTGCTAAAATTTTACTTGACCTCGTTTCCAAATGCACAAAAATAAATTTAAAAGTCAAATCTACCAAACCACTTTTAGATTAAGTAGTTTGCAATTAGAAGTATTTAATTCGAGGCAAAGTAAAACGGTATTTCCGTTCAAGTTCTTATGGGAAAATTTGTGTTTAATTAACACGCGGCAACAAGTTTTCAGATATACTTAACTGGCGCTTTGAGAACAAAACCATGTATATTTAACAAAGTGTTAAAAACGCTGCTTCCCATATTATTACTACTAAATAGTCTCCCTAGAATTGCTTGATGTTCATACAGTGTTCGACAATGTTGGCAATAAACACATCTCTACAAATCTTTGTTTTTCAATAGGGCCATCATGCATTTTTTGATAAATCTCAATTCCGTTCATGGTATTAATACCACTAGTAGATTCAGGGTTAAAGCAATCTCCTAATATATTTTCCTAATCGCTACCTATGTACAAATTTTTAAAAAACAATCGTTATATGTTGTAATTTGCGTTATACATAGATTTTTAAAGTAACTTTGAGAAAATTTATAGTAATGTGCAATTAGATATGAAATGTTTTATAAAGTGAGGTCACATACCCACCTTATGCGACAGCATTCACGTCCACAACAGTAGCAGGTTTTGACACGTACGTGACCAACAGTGGACTTTCTATTGACATTCAATTCTAATTTTTATGGTAGCATATTACAGAAGGCCCTATCATCCGACCTAAAATAAATACTGTCAAATTATGTAATTAAAATTACATTCTGTAGGGTATTCAATAAGTCCTAAATAAATAACTGAATGTTTTATTCTACTATTTTAATGATGAACATATTAGAAATTTAACCTGCTTTATTTGGGGAATGAGGCTACTCAAAATATATTCTCTATAAAAAAATCGTCCTACCAGTTGTTGGAACACATAACATTATGGAAATTTTTGTTGTACTTTAGCGTTATTACTAGAAATGCAAATGTTGTCCTAAAAGCATCCCATTTGACTACTTCCTTGTCCCATTGTTTTCCAAGATACCGAATTTTAAATTGATGTAACATTAGATAGTTGGTTTTATAATTCGTTATGTGAAGAATTTATATACGCAATAAGAATGTGTTACCCATTTTATCCATACCGCGTGGAAGAGTTGTGCATTTTTAATTTTCGAATAAAAACAATTCCAGGCTAGCCATCCTCAAATTTTGATCATGCTGGGTTTTTAACTAGAAGTGGCAGGACTGGACCCAAAACAATAAAATATTATTTATACGATGCTGCCCACGTTTACGAGATCTGCAATTTATTGGCAGGTTTTGGCATTGACGAAAAAATTTTAAAATTATTTATCTCGGAAAGAGCTTTGAATTAATTGATTTTGAAATTTATTATACAACTATGGAAAAATTTTCTGTGTGGAAACAGCTGAACGTGGAAATAATCAGCTTAACAATCTAGTGGTCAAGACAGAGATCAATAGTTACCAAGAGTATTTTCATATTTAATAGATAAGAACATAATGATAACATGCTAATTAGTTGTGGGCATCTAATGGAAAACTACTTTAAAAACAAGTTGTTTTTCAAACATTTTTGATTATTTAAATAACTTACAAAATAGTCGCCGAGTATGAACAAAATAAATTTAAAAAATTCTTACATTAATCGGTCTTGCGTACAAGGTACAAATACGTCCCAGTTGCTGTTTAGACGTTACAAGAGTGGGAAACCAAAAAGACTTTGGGCAAACTTTTTAGCAATGTCAAAATTAAATAAACAGAGACTGTGCTCATTTGTCTAATATATCTTTTTATTTTCAGAGCGGAAGCATACTGCATGCACAGCTAGAAATATGGAAGGCTGCATTTTCAGATGAAGACTTTGGGACGCAATGGATGCCCGAAAGCACCTCCAGTAACGCATCCAGTGGAGACATGTCGACATGTCAGAAGGTAAGGTTTATAGTAAAATTTATGAATAAAATTAGCAAAGCTGCCTTATCAACAATCAGTGTAACACCTGGCACTGTAAAAAACCGAATCCCATTATTATATTCCAAACCAGAATTTTAATTTTTAATGCTTTTGTCAACCATTAATTTCTGGCTCTTAAATATTCTTATCTGCAAATAGATTCAAACTTGAATAATTGGTAACCTTACGCCCACTGACAGACTTTTGATTTTAATTTGTTAATGAGTCAGTGTCTCAAAAAAGTGTTGTCGAACTTGAAAGTCTACCTTTGTGTCGCCCAGACATTGAGAGTAAATGCATCTATCATGAGTTCTAAAAATTGTAACTTGTTTGAGGTAGCAACCGCATTAATTTCCTTTGAAACAACGAGTAATCGACATATAAATTACCCTTGTAATAATAGTTTTTCACAATTTTATATCTATCTATAATAATAATAATAATATGTAAAGTTTCGTTCCTGTATAAAGTTAAATAAAGGAATGCACGCGTAATATCCAAAATAGAACCATGCCGTCGGAAACTGGGAATTATTTCTTGAACAAGAGTATTGTTGCCATATCAATTTGCCCAAAGAACGACCTTGCTTTAACATCGTGAATCAGACAAACTTGAGATACATAACCGTTACTACTTTCACAAAGCGTAGGCAACTTCTTTTTGCTGAATTTGATTGTATAATTAAGCCGCAAACCTAAGCTAAAACGCAATAGATTTTAGCATCAGTACTAGTATCCAGTAAAGCAACGTTCGAAAGTCATCACGATGTTTACAAATGGTTAATAATTAATCAGAATAAACTTTAACCTTTTATCATCTAACGATTATAATAAGTTGGAATATAATTGGTCTCTTACATTTTCGATGGTAGATAAGAAATAGAAATTATTTTTTATTGTATATAAGTGGGAGTGGCAGCGATGTAACATCTTTTTATCATATAACTAACTCACTTCTGCAATGCTTGTTTCTTATATTCATAATTCAGTATCAAGTGGCAGAACATGAAGTCGAACTGATGTAGACACATGGGAATGGCATTATAATTAATGTTCATGGCCACAAAAAATGTTGATGCGTTTTTCTTTGATAATTATCAGTAATTACGTAGACTGCATTTCTTCTAAAAACCCAAGTAAATGTCCATTAACCTTTCCATATATAATTGTAACACCATTTTGCTTTAGCGATAGCACTTTTAAATGATCATTGTTAGGACACACTGTAATTATAACTCTCAAAGTTATATCGGCGTCAAAACAAAACTCATCGCAAAAAGTACCACCATGCTTAAAACGACTTTTTCTCATCATATAAAAAGCCGCTCCCATTATTCACATATGAATCTGATAAATGAAAAAGGACCTTGTATATGAGCATATAACTCTTTGGTGTATCGTGTTTTGTGAAAAACGGCGCATTAAATTCTTTTGCTTTTTAGCTAAAAAACACGAACAAATTAACACAGTATAAGAGACTATTACAAAGTAACTAAAGTTGTTGTCCTTCAGATGTAGGTTTATGTGCAACGTGAACGTGAAGTTGTTCTCAGCAACCAGTCTTTGTATAAAATAATTAGCATCTCTTTTGCAATACTCGTTATTTGCCAAAGCAATTTATTGCTCGTAATTATACAACCAACCGTTTGATCTAATTGTTTATCACAATCAGTACAGAAAAGCAACAGGGCAGAGGTTATATTTTTTCTGCAAACGTGATATTTTGCAATAAAAGGTCGCTCGTGATAAGTGCTGTGATTCACGTAATTACTGGTGGAAAATCGAATGCCCAGACTAATTTTTTTTATTTTGCAGACGAAGAAGAGGAGCCTACACCAGATGTAGACACACCAAAGCCTTCAACGTCAAGAGGAACTGGAAGCTCGCACATTCACTTATGGCAGTTTCTGAAGGAACTTCTCGCATCTCCCCAAACACATGGGTCATGTATTCGGTGGATAGATCGCTCGAAGGGAATTTTTAAGATAGAAGATTCGGTGAAAGTAGCACGGCTTTGGGGCAAGAGAAAAAATCGCCCAGCGATGAACTACGATAAGCTAAGTAGATCTATAAGGCAATATTATAAGAAAGGCATCATGAAGAAGACGGAGAGGTCGCAGAGGTTAGTTTACCAGTTTTGCCACCCGTACAACTTGTAGAAGGATGTTTTTCCAAAGCTGTACATATTTAAACACTAATATTAAGAAAATTTAATTAAGTAACTGTACAAATTTTTGGTGAAAATTGGTGGGAAACGGTGCAGGTATTATTAGTTTTGGTTTTCATTTTGAAGTTATCAGAATGTAAAAGTAGCTTATTTGAGCAAGCAGCGCGGGGTATTACTGCGCTAGCTTTTATTTCGAGCCAGTTAGGCGTGTAAATAATAACTAATTTTAAGGAAAATTAATAAGTGGAAGGTAATTTCCACAAGTGAATTTTTGAATCAATTCAATATCCTTTTAAGTAAAATATTTGCTGATCAGTAGATTCGTAAAGCAGAAAGTGAATATAACTCGGAAGTAATACCGACACTTCTCTGATGCTCAGGTTTACCGAACTTTTGAAGCTCGAGTTGCGTCTCCAAGTATTGCTTCATCGCAGTCAATTCACCAATTCTCTTTCTGAAATCGAAAATATCGGTGATTTTGGTCCCATATATCTATGATATATTATTATAGTAAGTTCTATGAACACAATAAATCTAATGTTAAGATAATTATGTGCAAGTACCTAATGTTCTGTATATGTAAATTATCTCTAATTGTAAAATTTAAAGTATACGAATAATATATTTATTATTATCAACATATTCAATTTTCTTAGAAATCTAAGAAAATGTATAGTAGTATTCCCATAATTTATTTAATATTTTATCTGTCTAATATATGTTAGTTACAGAAATTAATTTATTTAACATATTCCATAGCATTATTTAATATTTACTCATAAATGTAAAAGTAGGCGTAACACATAATATTAAAACCAGTAAAATATTTAATGTTTGTTATTTATACATATATTAATAATCAATAAATTATAATGTTTGTCCAAGTTGTAATTAATTCTGTGAGTTTCAAAGTTTGTGAGAAACAATACATATTATAATTGAAGGGTATTTTTTATCTCGTGCGCCATTACGAAAACTAAGAGACTTCCTCGTTGCTTAAGCCAAGGTTGTCGAGAGAAAATAATAGTTGTTTTAAGAACCAGACAAAGAGCCTGCTTAAAAAATTATAAGGTGCCCTCATAAATAAATGGCAATGGCAGCATAATAATTTTTAAATAGTTGCTTCAAGGAAAACAATGAGTGGGTCAGCTTTGATTGTTTAATAAATTTCCGAAGCGGACGGTTTGCCAGACAAAAATATTTAAATTATTACCACAATGGCAATTATAAAAGTCCCATTAAATGTACAGGACTACAGCTTTGTAATAAATGTCATTTCGCACACTCGTGTTGGCTGATACTCGATGCTAAGCTTGTTTAGCCATATCTAAATCGCAAGTATTCATGTTCTAACTAAATTATGAACTGTTCTATTATTAACAGTTAATTTTTTAACATTTTGATGACTAACTGTGAGATTAAAAATCGACCCTGGCATTTAAGTCGAACTACTTTTCCCTTAGGCTAGAAAATCAATGTAACGTTATTTTTTATTTTTTATTTAATTTGTTTAGTTGAGTAAAACCGAGCTTGTGTTATTATCAAAAAAATTATATAGTTAACTTGTTGACTATTTGCTTCACTTACAAACGAATTAAAGAAATTACAATTTAAAAAAACTCGTTCCAGGTGTAAAGTCATGTCTTGTATGCAATAGTGAAGGGCAAAATATATCGCTATCATATAAGTATGCATTTCAGTGTGTACTACAGGGTATTATACTATAAATATTAGCTGCATAGAAAAAACTAGCAAGTTCTGTTTCTAAATGTTCATCGCTTTAAAGCAAACAAGCTAATCCATAATTTTTAAAAAAGATTACGGGAATTTGCATGATAATTATAGCATTTAGACTGCAAAAACAGATAGAATATCATAGATATAAGCACTCACAACAACAATAGAAACGTTAAGACGGAAAAAGCTACTTCCTACCTATACTTAACTTGTAGGTGTATACCTACAACGTACTACGCAAGACAAAAAAAACTGGTACAGTAAGTATGGTCTGTTATGAATGTGACTGCTTTAATATGTACAGTTGCTAGGCATTTCTAACTTAACCGACAAATTGTTAGAATATAAATCTGCAAAATATGCAAATTACTACTTTATCTATTTCTCAGTTAAAGCAAAAATAAACAAAACTTTATTATTTTATGGTGCTCACCCTGTATATATTTCTCTAAAATTTTCTCGATTTCCTGCCATGAAAAATATCGTCTTCCTCCAACAAATAGTTTTTGAGTTATACCGCCAAACGACAGACAGACAAACAGACAGATGGGCAAACAGAATTGAGAAAACCTGTTTTCGTCATCTAGGGACCCTGAAACGTGGAGATCTGAAGAAACCCCGGAAAGTGATTTTTAAATTTTGACTTCCGCTTCGGATACTAAATGGAAAAAGTAAAATAAGATTGTTTGCAAAACCAGTTTCCTATCTCGTAAGCGTAAGGAACATGAACCAAATAGCAGATGAACTCCGAAAAACGGAGTCGCATCTAAATTCGTTACTTATGTGCATTTGTCAGTCTATGCGTTTTGTTCGGATTTTTAAATATTGAGTTCAGATGCGGATAGAAGTTGCTAAAGTAGAATATGATGGTTTGAAGGAAAATAGCCTCGTATTTCGTACATATATGGTCAAAAAGGTGGGTAAATTCCAAAAAAACGAAATCACATCTGAATTCGTTAATGACGTGCATTTGTACGTCTGTGACTTTTCCGAAATTTTTAAATGTTGACTTTAAATTCAGCTAGAATATGAAAAAATATAACATAATTGCTTAAAGAACTAATCTACTATCTCGTATACGTATGGTACATGGTTAAAATTAGTGATGGGCTTATTCGAATGAAAAATAACCTCATCCTGATACGTACTACGTGCCGTATCTCAGCGACCTGCAAGTGATCGAAATTCTGTAAATAATACGTCATTCATAACTCATAAGCATAAGCAAGGCAGATTGTAGTGAAAACACCATTTAGGCGTCTCGCTCTATAGTTTTCTCCCTTGCTTCCTTGCCGGCTGAGGCTCGCGGTCGATCCGTCGTCATATGATATGGACATAAATCAATTTTTGCCGCCTTTAACCCGGCCGATCGATAAACATAAACGTTTTACCACTGTTTTTTATTGCTCTTAGCAAGCAGTCCCGCATATTTATTTCTTTCTACACTTTTTAATAAATTCCTATTAATTTCCAATACATAACACATAATGTACATATTATGTTTTGGTTATAGATCGGAAGAATGTTACTCCTAGCTATCGAGCTAATGCAGAACAGCGAGTCGTAAAACTCATACAAATACAACAATATATTATTAATTATTATTATATTAATATAAATCGCCAGCAATCGAAAACAATAAAGGTGTATCCAGATATATTTCATTCATATCCACAATTACTTATTGCACAAACGCCACAAACTCCTTAGAAATCAAATAAAAATCATTTATACAATTATTACAATTAACGATTAACTGAGTTCCTCTGCTATCTGTAAGTTACGATGCCGATGCAGATGACGCTGAACCGCGTAACCGGCAAACCGGCGAAATCGAAACGAATCCAGAGCCAAAATGTATTCGAATGATTATTCAAATAATCATTCCGTTATTAATTTATTAATTATGAAAATTGTCCGGTTATGCCCATCACTAGTTAAAATGGCGAATAAACGCCATAAAATGCCGTCGCATTTAAATTCGCTACTTATGTCTGTTTGTCCGTCTGTAAGTTTTTTCGGAATGTTTAAATTTTGAAATCCAATTCGGATAGAAGATGAAAAAATAGAATCGGAGTGTCTGAAAAACCAACTTTCTATCTTGTAAGGAACATGGAAAATCGATAAAACGGAATCGCATCTGCAATCGTTACTTAATGTGTGTTTGCCTGTCTATGCGTTTTTCTGAATTTTTACATTTTACTTCAGATTAGGTTAAAACACGGTCTGCAAAATTTTTTGTACAAACGTCAATTTATACGCCCTGGGCATATATGCAAGTTTCGCGACTCTTTGCAGAGCGCTGTATACCTACGAGCGGGAATTTCAAATTTTCAATGTAACAGCAGTTACCATATTGCCTGCCATGCAGATATTTGAGTAAACTTTATAACCTTTCTAAAAATTTTACAACAATAATATAAGCCTCCCTTATACTTTCAACTTTGATTTTCTATTGTGTTTTTTGTCAGTTTCTTGCTGTTTTTTTTTCGTGTATTTTCTCATTTACATTATTTACGTTCCATAGCACACAAAATAAAATACTTCATTACTATTACCGCCTAGAACACCTTCCAAATTTGTAAGAAATACCATTATCTGCATATCATATTCTATTTTAGACCAAATCTATGAGCTATGCAAAAAATACCTGCCTGAAATTATTATTCTGTCTTCAATTACGAATTCTTGGAGTTCCATACCACTCTCAAGAAAATATTAAAACTATAGATCTCTAAGGTGGACGTACACGGCACTATAAATAGACTATAATCAATAACAATGCGTAATTTTTCTCAGTTTCCATGTATTACAACAGTTTTTTTCAGTAACTATGGCGATATCAATTATACAAACTTTTATATCGAGAGATCCAAAAAAAAAACTGATCCTCAGCGGGCTGTGGAAATACAAACGTATGAATAATATGTTGGTGCCACTGTTAGTCTATGTCAAATTCGAGGTCATTAGGTTAGGTTTTCCGTCAGTTTTGACACATACTGACGGAAAACCTAACCTGCTAACCTCGAATTTGACATAGACTTACAGTGGCACCAACATATTATTCGTACGTTTGAATTTCCACAGCCCGCTGAGGATCAGTTTTTTTTATCTCTCGATATAACCGGTGTAATACAAACCTTTATATAATCGCACATAACCTTGACTACTCGTAAAATATGTGACAGGTATACTAAAACAATATAAAAATCACATAAATGACTTGAAAATTTGACAAGTAAACACAAAATACATTAAGTTATAAATTTCATGTTCACTTTTTTACTTCATTTTACAATAAAGGCAGTATTGGATTCACCCCAAAAATTCGAAATTGAGTTTTCGACAGATGATCACGTTTTAGAGTCCCCTGAACCCAAAAAAACAAATGTTTGTTCATTTTTCAATCTTTACAGTTTTATTACATTTTTAATGTGTACTAATATGAGATAGGCGATTTTCCAGTTGAATACCTCTAGAATGGGGTTCTTTTGTTTTTTATTAACATCTATTTTAAATAGAATACCTAGTATTTTATTACACTTTTGAATTCGGCTTAAGATTTTAGAGACTATTCAACTCACCCCCTTCAAGTTAACTATTCACCAATCATAATTTAGTATTTATGTCACATGCCACCAATCAGCGTAAAATTGTGCAACAATTCCGCTAGCGGAGTTTTAATGATAATTTTTTTCTCTTCCTGTGACATTTATTTAACTTCCTGTAAAATTAATCAAATATGATATTAGAAATGTCAAATTTGACAAACAATTTATTTTACGTCAACAGATTTTCATTTTCAAAGAGGACGTGATAAAATTGATTAATTACTAAGAAATGTCAATTTTTTTCGTTGAATAGTCCTTCAAATGCCGCTTGCAGCCGACGAATTGCAGGAATTTTTGTCAAAGTGTTTATTCGTGTTTATTGCTTCAAAATTGGTCGAGTGCGACAAATAAATACTCATATACCTACTTTGACAAAAATTTTCGGCAATTCGTCGACCGCTCGCGGTATTGTATATGAAAATTTGTCTTTTCAACTAACTATTTTGTACGATTTCTGTAGAATCCGTAATTTTTGAAAATTTTTGACAAATGCTAAAAATTAAAAACAAAAATTTTGGCTATTATAAGATGTAAAAGGAAGTTGTGTGCGTGTATCACATCCGATTTTTTACTTTATTTATTTTCTGTATTTATGGTTTAGTCTACCTGCATACAACTTGACAATCGAAAATTCTCGAAATTCAACGTATTGTCAGTAATAGTACCACGAGACGGCTGGGAATTATCAAAAATACTGTTGTTTTCTCACGAAACGGGTTGTTTAGAAACCAGACGAAACGAAGGCGACTGGTGTTTCTACAAAGCAACCCGTTGAGTTTGTAAGAAAAAGGATTTAATAATCCCTAAAGTCGTCGAGTGAGTATTCGATTAGATTGTACCATGAATATTAATAAGGAAATTACACTAAAAATGTATTTAATGCATATCCTAAAAAACGTGGTAGAAATGGCATGACATTGACAGCTGACAGCTCAAAATTGAAAACATCAAAACGGTAAAGCCACGGTGTTTTCACTTATTAATAGGTGGCCTGAATACGGATTTTGTGCATTATGAATGGTATAATCTTATGAAACACCACCGGACCCTACACATCTCTTGGTATTTTAGGCATTTTTTCTCGTTTAATCGATTATCTTCGTGGTTTAATTGTGTAATATATGATTACACCATTCATATTTATATTAAATGCAAAACAGTAGATCCCACTGATACTGCATTTAAAAAATCATTTTTAAAACACGTATTAGTCTTGGCAGTCGCTGTCATTTAACTGTCATTGTGGGTATGTGGCACCATAAAACGGAGTCGCACCTGAATTCGTTAATTATGTGCGTTTGTGTGTCTATGCGTTTTCCGGAACTTTTAAATTTTAACTTCAGATCCGGATGGAAGATGAAACAGTAGAATGGAATTGTTTGAAGAACCAGCTTCGTATCTCGTAAGAAATATGAACAAAATGGGGGATGAACTCCATAAAAAGTAGTCGCATTTGAATTCGTTACGTCTACATATGTCATATGTGTTTGTACGTCGGTACGTTTTTTCGGAATTTTAAATTTTACCGTCAAATTCGGGTAGAAGATGAAAAAGTAGAAGAACATTATTTGAAGAAACAACCTCCCATCTCAAAAGGGACATGGAAAAATGGCAAATCAACTCCATTAAACGGTTTAGCATCATAATTCGTTACTTATATCGAGAGATCCAAAAAAAACTGTTTCTCAGCGGGCTGAGGAAATTCAACGTATGAATAATATGTTGGTGACACTGTACGTCAATGTCAAATTCGAGGTTAACAGGTTAGGATTTGCGTCATTTTGTGTCATAACTGTACGTCAATGTCAAATTCGAGGTTAGCAGGTTAGGATTTGCGTCATTTTGTGTCATAACTGACGGAAAACCTAACCTTCTAACCTGCAGATGCGATTCCGTTTTATCGATTTTCCATGTTCCTTACAAGATAGAAAGTTGGTTTTTCAGACACTCCGATTCTATTTTTTCATCTTCTATCCGAATTGGATTGGTGTCACCAACATATTATTCATACGTTAAATTTCCACAGCCCGCTGAGGAACAGTTTTTTTTAATCTCTCGATACATATGTTTCGATTCGGAGAGGAGATAAAAAGTGAAATAGTATGTTTTAAAAAACTAATCTCCTATTCCGTAAGGTAAATGGACAAAATGACGGAAGAACTCCATAAAATGGAGTTGCATTCCAATTCGTTACTTACGTGCGTTTGTCCGTCTGTTCGTTCGTCGGCATTTCTAAATTTTTGCTCGTTTGAATAGAAGATAGAAAAGTAGAATAGCATTGTTTGCAGAACCAGCTTCCTATTTTGTGTAGAACATGGACAAAATGGCGGATATACTCCATTAAAAGGAATCGTATCTGAATTCGTTACTTATGTGCGTTTTTCCGTTTGAGCGTTTTTTCGGAATTTTTGAATTTTGACTTCAGGAGAATAGGATTTTTCAAAGAACCAACCTCCTATCTTGTAAGGAAAATGAACAAAATAGCAGATTTATCTATTAAAGAGAGCCGTAACTAAATTCATTACTTATGCGCATTTGTCAGTTCCAGCGCTTTTTTCAGAATTTTGACTTTTGCTTCGGATAGAAGATGAAAAAGTAGAAAAGAATTGTTTGAAGAACCAGCCTCTTACCTTGTAAAGACCATAAATAAAATGGCAGATAAACTCCATAAAACGGAGTCAAATCAAAATGTGTTAGGTATATGTACAGTCACGGAATTAAAAATCCGGACACTTAAAATGATTCAGTGTATATCTTACTTTACTTTACTTATCACGTTACCTGGAGAAATTAGTCAAAGTCAAAATAATTACTCGTATATGACAGCATGCCTCATTGTTTAACTGTCAATTGCTAACCTAGAAACGCAAAGCCTAATTTACATTACACAAAAATTGCAAAAATCCTCTATAAGACTCGTCCGGATTTTTAATTCCGCGACTGTACGTTTGTCAGTTTTGGGCTTTTTTTTAAATTTTGAATTCTTATATTTTGACTTCTAATTCGGATAGAAGATGAGAAAGTGGAATAGGATTGATTAAAGAACTAGCGTCCTATCTTGTACGATATACCTATTGACAAAATGAAGAATGAACTGCATAAAAAAGAGTGGCATCGAATTCCTTACTTACCTGTTTGTTCGTCTGTGCGTTTCTTCCGAATTTTAAAATGTTGATTTCAGATTCGGATAGAAAATGAAACAGTAAAATAAGAATGCCTAAAGAACCATCCATGTCTCTCGTAAAGAACATTGACAAAATGGCGGTTGAACTCTATAAAAAGGAGTCGCATCTGAATTCGTTAGGTACTTAAGTGATTTTGTCAGTCTAAGAGTTTTTTCGGAAATTTTAAATTTTGACTTCGGATTCGGATAGAAGATGAAATACTAGAACATGATTATATGAAGTATTATATCTCGTAAGGACGATGAATAAAATGACGGATGAACTTCAACAACGTAGTCGCATCTGAATTCGTTACTTATGTGTTTATCCGTCTCTACGTTTTTTCGGAATTTTTAAACTTTACTTTATAATCGGATAGAAGATAGAAAAGTAGAATATAATTGCTTGAAGAACAAATTTTTTATCTCGTAAAGAACATAGACAAAATGGCGGCTGAAAACACCATCCCGTCTTAGCTGCCAAGACAACGTCCAAACAATCAGTTTGTACTATCACATTAGCTATTAAACGTTGTTGGACTCCTTTAGAGCTCCAGTTTACATATTTAAAAAAAAGTTATCAGTCATGTTTAATTCCTAAGATATCTCTTCAAAAAACCGCAGATCTTGCCCCAAATTTCTATATGCATATATTTTATCTACAAAATAAAATTAAAAACGATACCACACGGAATTACTTGTGGCAGTAGTACTAAGTTTCTGTCTTTTCAACACTTTCACTTCATAATATGCATTCTACATAATGCTAACCCAGCTGAGAGAACCATTTAATCTCACCTTCACCTATTACGGTCAGCACGAAATATTAATAACCGATAATGTCGCCCATTTATCTAATCCATAATTCTGTTACATTGGTTTTTTATTATACCTCATTTCTCGTGTTTAGTAGTCACCTCACATATCTTCCGCTTTTCTTCGACTAACGCAGCTACGAATTTTGCTATTGTCCATTTTTGTAGGTCAAAATAAACACATGCAATAACAGTGCCTCTCCTTACAAACTACATGACAAGTTTTATAAAATAGTCTTGTTAAATCTTAAGGTTACAATTATTTTTATTGTGGAGGGTTTTTCGGTGTTTTCAGGTTAGTACAGAAGCGTTTGACTAATCAGTTCTTTAATTTATAGTTACATAACTTGCAATTCATATTTTTATGCCATAATATTTCTTAATACTTCTTAATTGTTTATTTTAAATAATAACATAAAAACAACGATTGTACTTTAATGTTACATTACAAAGTAGTAACACAGTTATATAAATATTACTACAATACACGTTGTTAGGTAAACAACATGTTTCAATTAGTATATTTTTGCATGTAATAGTGAGTACAGATTTCCAGAAAAATTTAACATAGCATAATTTACAAAAATTTTACAGTAAATCTTATTTGCAAAAACCTCTCATCTTGTAAAACAAACTTATTCTGGGTTAAATTAAATACATATTAGTCTTTCTTATATATTTTCAATAAACAGTTGTAAACTTAATTGATTAGTTAACATTATATCTACTGATGAGATAGCAACTTCTTTTTTAAGGACTTTACAAAGTTATTTCAGTTATGTAATTGAATGTCATTTAGCATATAATTTGTTTGAACCGTAAATTAAATGCTAGTCACCTTTTGAAAACAACTTTGCATATTACCGTTTTATCTATAGTTTTTATAAATGCCAGCGATTTCATCACCAACAAAACCTGTGAGGCGTATATGACTGCACTTTCTGTAAAACAGGAATACGCTACGTTACTTATGCGCATTTATAGATTTTAATAAAAGTATGACATTGTTGTATAAATTATTTGTGCGGAATGTCAACAGGGTGTAATAGTCCACCAAAATCAGAAATTTTCTGGAAAACCGTTAATCGCAAAAGATCGGGACAAAATGTAAACCACTAAACTTGATATGGAGAATATATTTTTGTGACTCCACGTTGTGGGGCCTATAATAATATTAATTAGTTTAGCTATTACATTTGACTTTTACTTTAGTTTATTCTCAATCAATTCTTTTTAAAAAAAGATTATTAAATTGTTAACTCCGCTAGAAACATTTTTTTTTCTCTTAACTGAAACACAGGTAGGATTCGCTTATAATCTAGATTGCTTTTATTCCTGAAATTTTATTTTCTTATTTCATGACAACTTGTACGTCGGTCCCCTATCACTTCAAATTATTCAAGTGCAAAACTAATTACAAATACCTTCTCGTTACATTACTTGTCATTCAACAATATCAAATAGTCAGTACTCCCTAATTAAAGTTACCTCACTTCACTTTTTCTATATTTTCTTTCAGTTTTTACTTAAATGCCTGTATTCTGTCACCTGTTCATGGCCTCAATACGCTCCTTTACCAGCCAAACGCATCCAGCAATCTCACAAAGATCTCCCAAAGTCCAAACAAATCCCAGCACGAACTCCGCCAAAAACATCTGGATCCGCAAAGACTTCCTGGCGAAAACAAGACAGGATACCCGCTACTTCCTCCAACAGGACTGCCAAGATTGACCAGAAGCAACCGCCATGCCTTTCTTTAAAAAATCACAAGTTGACAACCCAGTACCACAAAACTCGACTAGGTGCACGTTCTAAAACGTCACTTCAATGACAAGCCTAAAGAATCACAATTCCAGTAGATGAAAACCCTACCATCTATACCATCAGAAGTCCACTCCGCTAACTAACTCGATGTACGCTACTTCCAGCAAAGCAAGCCACCTCTATCCAATTCATACGATGTACTTAATTGAAAATACACTCAGTTCTGCATCCAATTCCAGTAATTACTTTTGTAGATTATAACTGTTTAACATAAGGCAATCTCGGCATATCGATTCTCCTTCATTACTTCTCCATATCAAATTGTTTTTAAAAATTAATTTAATACTCTTCTCGATAATTTCATTACGATAGATAACCCTTCACATACCAAAATAGGGTTTATTTTTTTTTATTTCAGCCGCCCTCAAGCTTATTACATTTTTGAAGTCAAAATTATTTCGTGTAGTACTAAAATAATAAAATCTCCTTAGTGATTTAGTTTACCATATATTTTATAGTCCAACACACTATAGAACTTTATCATATATGTCTAACACTCACTATGTTAAATGATATTTCTCGAACAAGTATTTGCCATTAATTCCCCACTCCATTTCAGATAAAAATTAAATTATGTTAGAATCCCACTGTTTCTTATATAGCTTCATTCAATGGAATTTATATTCTATTTCCTTTCTTTACCACATACATTTTAATAATTTTGATATCATTTTCATACTTAAATTCATCTTTGTAATACGGTATTCTTTTAACCTCATTAATCTGATTTTAAATCCTTATAATAAAGACCATGACAATATACATATATGGTATTGGCTTGAATCAGAGCACACTAAAAGTAGATTCAACCTAATCTAACATTCAAAATTGAAATGGAAACCAATGTCAAGCTGGCCATGATTAGGGCGAGTTCTTTTATGCAATTAACTTCAAGTTAATATCATAAATAGATTCTCCACATCGACTTTAGTCATTCACATTTCTTTCCGACCTTTTACAATTAACGGTTTTCCAAAAAAGTTCCTGCTATAGGCGGTCTGTTATACACTGTATACGTGGCTTTCTAACTATACAGCATACCAGAGACAAAATTTCCATCCAGAGCTAACTTAGAAAAATGTCATCCACATTCAATTCTAGAATTGTTATTTAATTTTAATACGCACTGGTTTTCCTTTTTTAGTATAATTAGTTATTATCGACAATAACGAAGATATGTGTAGCTATCGAAGGGCTGATGAGGGTAGTGATCACCATCTAATCGTTGCAGAAACTCCAAAAAAGTGGAAATAACAAAACACAACTTTGAATATATGCAAATTTCACCCAAAAGCTAACATCCCAAAAATATTTGAGTAAATACATTATCACAAATATCAAACAGAAACAAAAAATTAAATACAATCGAGCATAGAAGAAACAAATCTAAAAGTACTAAGAAAACAAGAGACGAGGGAAAAAATGAATGAGTCGAGATGCATGGAATTGAGTCGAACAAACAATGTATAATGCAAAGGCACGAATTAATACAGAAAGTGGAACTAAGAAGTCAATGCGTTCCATATAAAAAATACAACTATGCTATAACTCGAATTCTAAAATATTTTTGACAAATTGACTACGTCACTGCATCGTATCAAAAAAGTGCATGAAGAACATAGAAATTACTTTTTTCATAAATAAGCGAAATATAGCTATAGAACGAAAAATCGAACTTTTTCTTACAACTCGAAAACAAACGATGATAGCCAAAGTTTTTTTCGAGATCGAGAATGGGGGGACCATTTTTCCATATCTTCTATAGTTACCGAGATTCCCTATGAAAGCATCGAAATTTAGCCACCCTGTATATACTCAAACGCAGACATATTATTTCTAAATTAAATTGGTTTTCTCCTTCCTGATAGTAGGACGTTCATTGTGTAGTATTTTTCAAAGTAAAACAATGTTTAAAAAACTATTTTGCGTAGTAGACTATAACAAACAAAAAAAGTAAAATAGAAAACTTCTGGAAAAAGTTTATATTAAAGTATAGCAAACTGACACTGGCCCCGAAAAATATTTCTTGTATACTGGTTTAGTAACTTAGGAACGAGTTCGGTAATTACGTTTTTATAGCCTAGGCCGGTAGCACTTAACGACGTTTGTGATTCGTATTATACGTTTGGCAGTACTGAAGTGTTTTGTTGGGACCGTCAGTCTACGTAAAATTCGAGTAGAGCAGCTTCTACGTCTGTCTGTCAGATTGACGCACAACCTAACCTAGAATTTGACATAGATTGACAGTGCCACCAACAATACACTTCAGTACTGCCAAATGCATAATACGAATCATTGCATTTTGAAATCAAATAATTTGGGATAATTATCTTTTTCAGTACCCAAAAAAGATTTATAAGACGCACGGCCGGTATTGGTTTTCACCAAAATGTGTTTTTACTTCCCTCTTCTAAAAGACGAAGGAAGTCTTGTAACCGTGAAAAATCGCCTTCTAATAAGATTTCTTCAGAAGTTCACGTTTCAGAGTCTCGAGATGACGAGTTTTCTTAATTCCGTCTGTCTGCCTGTTTGTCTATCCATGTGTTGGCAGTGTAGCTCAAAAACTATTTGTTGGACGAACACGATACTTTGCATGTGGATTATATGTCTACCTGGCTCAAAACCGACAGAATTTCGCTCAAATATATACAGGTTGAGCACCTTAACAAAATAAAATTTTTTCTATTCTTGCTTACATTCAAGAACTATTAGTTAAATAAAAGTAATATTTTGCACATAGCTCAGGTGATTGCCCTTTACAAAAATATGCATATTTTGGAGCCCACAGATATAGGGTGAACACTTTAACAATCTTCCCTTGAAATTTTTAGTTTCAAACCTTCCACTTACGAAGGAAGTTCCGTATAAACTCCTTTACAAATTTTGATTATATCATGATTTGCGGTTGCACAAAAACATATTGTAACCGCCAAATGTTTAGCTTCCTCAGAATAATTTAGCGTACCTCGGTACGGCAAACAGTCATTTCGCGGCCTATGCATACAAATAACTATACATTTTCCAATAATTGTAAGAATGTTTAAGGGACATGTTAGAAAAATCGTTATTTCAGTAACGATTTTGTGAAATGATACCAAGTCTAGCAACTAAAATTAGATGAACACACACTCCAGAGGATTAGTTCATGTGAACTTCTTTGCAACTTCAGCAATGCAAAAAACATTTATGCACAGATACTTTCTGCATATCATTTAAGGAGCTCAATTTTTCATTCTTGTTTACAATTAACGTGTATTTATTTCGACTTCTACTAATTTTGATTCAAATTTTCCCCAACTTTATGTTTCGTAACGTTAAATATTTTTTATTTTATTCTATCTTAGTCGTAAATTATTGAAGCAAGTGGTATCGAAATATATTATAATGTTGGTGTCTTTAAAAAACTATTTACTTAAACATTACATACACTTGACAACTACACGTTTAGAATAGTACATATTTTTGAAGAATGCATTTTAAATGAAACGTTCTCCTGCAAGAAAAACAATTTCATATAAATATAGCAAATCCCTTTTCTACGTATACTAGTATCTTTAACATTTGGTTTTATGACATCATCGCTTCTGCTTTCGGTGCGGCTTCTACTTCAGACGTCATCTGCATATTCAAAATTCGTGGATGTAGATTTTCATTCTCTTTCTTTGGATTGTTGGTCTAATGATTCCAGAATATATTGCGACTTTTTTTACAGCTCTCTTGGCCGTCTATCGCATCCCGAACGCCACTCCTTCTTATCGTGCCACGCATCTTCACTTAAATCTCGTCGTTTTATCGCCTTTTTTACTCCGTCACCCCATCTTGTTCTGGGCCTCCCCCGTTTTCTTCTTCTATGTGGGATCCATTTCCATGCTTCCTTCGGCAATCGCCCTGCTTCCATTCGTTTCATATGGCCGTACCAGACACTATCGAAAAGAAACAACTGTCCTGGTACGGCCATATGATTCCAGAATATTTATTAAAATATCGAACAAAACGTTAATTGGAGAATGTGCTCCTAATTCAAAAAACTGGAAAGTGTATGTATTTTAAAAGTAGGGACAGAACCATCACAAAATTAAATTTAAAAAAGTAGAAGGTGCAATTTTCTTATTAAGCTGCAACACATGCAGTAATATGTAAATTACTTACTGTTCGTACACAGAACAGACTACTGCACCACAAAATGTAGGAAAGCAAACCAAGACTATAATAGTTATTTACTATACAAGTGGAATAAGAGCATCATTAATATACGTGTGTGTAAGTTACAAACGAGTTCGTAGCACGAGTTATGTAAGCAACAAGTATATTAATGATGCATTATCACACATGCATTTTACCAAATTTTATCTACAACTGCCTAAAATTTAGAAAAGTGCATTAAGAGAAATGTCAGATCTATCATTTTCAAAAATATTTTAGTAGGCAAATGTCATTATGTCATTCATTTGACACTATATCAGTTAGGTAATGAAGCCATTACACCACTCGGTTAGGTAATGAAGCCATTACATAACTTAGTGGTATAATGAGCTTCATTACCTAACGGAAATAGTGTCAAATGAGTGACGTAATGAGTAACTTATCCCACTCGTGTAGATAAATATATTTATTTTCCACTGATTCGTTGTTTATATCTGTGATACGAGGTATATAAGGCAGTCCATAACGCCCTAAAGCGTAAAGAACGGTAGTTATGATAACGCCCGCTTATTATGCCGTCTCATATAGAGCGGGCGTTATGCACTGCTTTACAAGCTTTTCAATTTATTTGCGTATTCAAAGTTAAAAATAAAACGTCGTATGCACCAAGGGCATTACTTATTATTCACAGCCCTCGGGTGACTTATAAACCCTCGGGCC
The DNA here is from genome assembly GCA_940337035.1 of Agriotes lineatus. Taxonomy (NCBI): domain Eukaryota; kingdom Metazoa; phylum Arthropoda; class Insecta; order Coleoptera; family Elateridae; genus Agriotes; species Agriotes lineatus. Next base: position 41,868,981 of record OW679197.1, on the reverse strand, counting down.
AGAGCCCCTCAAGCTTGTAAACTTGTCGCCCTCGAAATGGCATAAACATCTTCATAATGTTCTTGGTACATAAATAACTATTCAGACGCTAAGCCTACTCACACCCATTGTTATAGAAATGATTTAAAACCCTTGCACAGAAAACGACTTCAAAATAATGAAGTTCTACAACAGATTTTACATTTTATTTTATTTCATACTATACCTATTCAAAACATGTCATAGTATGTTTATTACTTTCAACCAAATGTTAGAATTATCCTAATTAAAGTATTAATCATATCTGAACTTCTTTGCCGAAATAACAATTCTGCTATTAGAAGCTTAAGAATCAATTTAATCCATGTACAAAGTAGTAACTTACCAATTTAATAAACAAAAGAATTGCGTGATTAAATAATGGCTGATTTACGTTTAGTATAATAACTAATGTTTACACACGCCAAAAAAAGGTAAGCATTTTTAGCGTTTTGTGGAAACGATCCATAAGAGAACTTTTAGATCTATATTATCGTATATTATGGAAATAATGTCAGGGGCAACAAGAGCAATTTGGAAAATTGTAAATAATATATAATTATCTTACATAGAAGTAGAAAAAGATAAAGCACCAAGCAACTCGCCAAGCATCGATACCAAATTCAATAATTTCATAAAGGTCATTGCTTCGAAATATGGATTGAAAATGTCCTTTTTTCTTTAAAAAAACATGAAACGTTTTTTCACTAAGCATGTAGTGTGACCCGCAGAGTACCAAACATAGGGAAACTAACATTGGGAAATATATGAAAGGATCAACTATTGCTGTGTATGCACGCAGAAAGCGATTAAAGTCTACACATTACCCGTTTTCTGTGACGTAATAATCTTCTCTCTCTATTTAATTACAAGGAACTGGACGAAACAAAAAATATGCAGTTCCTTGTCAGGCCGGCTTTAAATGTAGCTTGTTTTATAACAGTAGTATAACGTGCAACAACGAGCAAGCGGGTAAGCCAAAAATTGTATTTTAAACGTTAGAGACTTCTTTGAAGAAGAGAACCGTCGCCACCGTCGGGTTGACATGGATCAGGAATGTCTTGGTATGAATAATGTGGTATTTGTACCACCCCTTGTATTAAAAAGTTAGGTATATGTCAAATTCTTTAAGATATTTACTTATCTGATCTGATCTATAATCTTTCCGAATTTCACTTTAATACAATACATATGTCTTCAACGCTATATTTTGTTATTTATGACGTCACAGAAAAAGGATAATGTGTAGACTTTAGTCAGAATAACAATTTGAAACTAATTTGACGTTTGTCATTTCTGACTAATCACGTACCTCAATGTCTACACAGCAATAGTTCATCGCCAAATAATTTTCTAATGTCTGATAGTTGATGAGACACACAGTATTTAAGTAATGCTGCACCTGAAACAGTTATCTATCATTGTAGTGATATTCACTTCCATGCCTGGTTTTTTTTTTTAATATTTGGCCATAGCTTATCACGTAAAGGTGGTTTTTACTTACGACTATGTTATTTGCAAAATGTAACCGATCAACACTTATTTCATTTCAAATCGGAACTTTAACCTTTAACTTACTTAATTTCAAGCCTTTCTACCTTGCGGTGCAAGGCTGTTTGAATTAGGTTGTCAGTTTAATTATTTGATTGGATTTCTCTTGTGCAATTTTTTCTAAGCTTTTCAGTTCAGTGCCTTTGTACGCACTTCTCCCGTTTATTACTTCCGGACTACTTATATTTTTTAAATAAATGTTACGGCATGTGGCAGTCTTCCTGCAAACCCCATATAGGGTGTTTCGAAAATAATGGGACATCGTCTAGGAAGATATTCCCATCAAACTAAGCCAAATATTGCTTATTAAAAAAAACTACACCCATAAGAAGTTAGGTGTCGGAGAAGTTGAATATTTATTTTTAAATAGGGAAAAATGCTTATGAAATTTAAGTATGAATTATGATCAAAATTGAATACAAAAACTAGAAGACCAACGAATGGGAATTCTGAAAGAACCCAGGAGATTATAATGCGTAAGGATAATATCAAAATGAAAAGAAAGAAGAAATAAATCAAATCCAAAGATTAGGAACGTAGAACTTGATAATATTCAATGGGAAATAAGTTATGAATTTAATGAAACCAAATTAGATATAGTAACTTGAACTCAGACGTGCCAAGGCGAAAATCTATGACAAGTATCAGGAATTATATTAATGTATGGAGAGGAATTATATCAATGTAGGAAAGAATTTGCATATAGTGATAAATAATCCAGAAATATTACAGTAATAGCCAATGGCATCCTGTGGACTCAATAAAGACGTGAGAGAAGATCAAAAATACATTTTTCTATTTTGAATTCGTAACAAAGCTATTAGAGCAGACAAGATAGTACTAAAAACAAGAAATAAAAGTAAAGAAGCGCAAATGGCTAAAACATTAATTTTAAAAAAATAGAAGAAAACTATAACACAAAGAACAAAGAAAGACAGTAAAATATATAGTATAACAAGTTTGACAGTCTTAAAGAGGCCCAAATACGTAGATTTGAGACATTTTATATGTGTGCTGTTGCATAAATACATGTGGGTATAGGTATCGAAGTCCTTATTAATATAAAAAAGGATGTTGTTTTGTGTGAAAAAAATGTTTGTGTACCAATGTGCGATTTGAGATTGGCAATAAAGGTAGATTGGACTAAAAAGTCAGAGTTTCTTCCTCGAAATCCTTAGACAACCGGAGGACAGAACCGTATAGAATATCCGCTAAGAAGGCATCAAGGCCAGATTTGATGGGCTAATCTTAAATTTAGAGGATCCAAGGAATGTTGCTAATCAAGAAAGAAGCACGTGTAGTAGGCCTGCTTTAGGGTTTCGTTGAATCTTTCAACAATACCTTGGCTGATAAAGTGAAACTACTGCATCGAATGTTTTGAATTCTAAGTAATGAAATGAACTTTTGCCTGGTTTTAAAAAGAAAAATGTCATCACGTGGGAGTCACCAAAAATGACCTAGATTGCTTCTATACTAGCAAATCTTACACATTTAATGAGTTCTACAACAACACGTCCAATTTTTTTAAAATGTGAATTCAAACTATTTATTTATCAAATAACAGCAACCACAGTGGTGTGCAGTCGTGGTTACATGTGGTGCCTCAGACTGCTTTGACATCACTGTACCATGGTGGACAATAAATTTAGGCCGGAAAAATCGAAATTGAGGTTAGTTGGACATAAGTAGTAGTAGTAGTAGTAGTAGATGCCAAGCGAATGACAGGCCGGCTTAAATTTATTATCCGCCACTGTACCATTATATTTGTACTATTACTGCTCAGTGCTCGCGGCATTAAAAGTTTATGAAAGAATACTCAAATAACGGCTATGAAAAGTCAGAAACAACACTGGAAGAAACACAACGTGGATTTAAGAAAGGGATGTAATATATATTCGTATTAAAACAAATAGTATAAAAATCACTAGAAAACAAAAAAAAGCATTATTAATATTTCTAGACTTGGAAAAACCTTGTGCAGAGTAAGATATGGAAAAGTCTACAGGAAAGAAACATCGATGGAAAATTAACAGAAATAAAAAGCCAACGGAAGAAGAATGAAAATTATATAGCAAAGTAAAACATCAAATATAAAATCAAATACATTCAACACGTACGGTGGATTAAGTCAGGAAGGAGTAATACGTACGATTATACTTATCATGGTAAGTAATAAAAAAAAACTATAAACCACAGGTAAAAACTGCACGGTGAATATAGATCTCCACATGTTTGATACCCCAGCTATGGTATTTGATTTTCACATAAAAGAGGTACACTTGGTCTGCGTCGAAAATTGCAATGGTTCCCGAGAATTCAACTACTCAGGCAGCTAACTGCACTCTTTTAATAATAAAGATGCCCAATTTTTATTTATGGATTTTATTCCCGACCTCAAAGCTAGTTATTGGATCAATTTCACGCTTGCCGTGATATATATAGTTTCATTAATTTTATCAAATCATCATGTAACAGAAATTAGATAGAGTGCTTGATATTAAAAGTAATATTTTTATCTCAACATTTTTGGTACCGCAGGTATTTATTTCACATACTTGATTTGTATCGAAAAATTCAATGGTTTCCGAGAAAAATATTTTACTCTTCTTTAACTGTTTGCATTGTATGTATTATCAGTGACCTCATTTACCTTGCGGTGTCGAGGCTGGTGCTATATGATGCCGTACATAATTTAAATAAAAATTACGAAAGACGAACACTTAAGAACTGTATAACAATAAATTAACAGTTGTTACCCAGAACTGAATGTGCATTCGCAATGATTATTTACTAGCACAGATATAAAATTGCAATTACGGTTTGAATTGCAAAATCACGCAACCATAATTATAACATAAACTAGTTGTAGTTTATCTGATGAGGAATTGATTTAGTTAGTATAAAAACCACGTAACTGCGAAGGTCATCTGAGAAAATGTCGGAAAAAATTATACAAAACCAGAATAGCACGAAAGCAGATCAGGCGGCTTTATTTATTGGTCAAACTGGTTGGGCAAGGCCGCCTACATTCTGTTTACAGTAATAAAATACCATAAATCAAAACCATTATTTCAATTCCTCTTAAGAAATCGCTAGAGTTGCACAGAAATTTTCTGTATGGAACAGAAATCTCCAACCGCTCACCTAGAAACATCTAAAACAGAAAACTGTATTTGCCCCTATCCCCCACGCACGAAACAGTGCGATCGATACCGCACTAAATTATTTGTAGGTCGTTCGTGGTAGTATTACAGGGTTAATATTATTTAGGGAACAAGTATACAACTAGTTTAGATCGTCTACCTAAAAGCAAAGTGTGGCAGCTGTTAAATCGCAGTGCGGTAATTAGAAAATATAAATGCTTCTCGGCTGTGTTTCAAGATAATGTGTGGAATACTTTTAAGACGCAAATTTGCAGTAATTGATTTTTCCTTCTTATATAGTAGGGCACATTTGCGACATATGTTTTTAAAATGAGCACGAAAATATCCTCACGTCCACGCAAGCAACGACAAAAAGACGAAATGAAGCAGGAAATTGTCGCTCAGGTTCATAAAGCCGTCAAACGGGAACAAAGTGCAGAGAGGGAAAATATCAACAAAATCGAGCAGACAGAAGGCAGCTCAGAATCGAATAAAACCTTTATTTTGGAAGACAAAAATGATAACTATAGCCTACGTACGCCAAGCCGGGATGTTTCCGTCGATGGCGAATCCCAAATCAACTCAAAAATTTTAAATCTGATCGAAACCGAAATGCGAAGGGACATTAATAAACATTCCCATTTCACCGACTCCCGTCCGCAAAGTCTGAGCTTTTATGAAGACGAAAAAGTACCGGAGGAGCTTTCGGGAAATTTAGAACTCCTTAGTCCAGAAGAACGCAAGCATTACAAGAGAAGGAAAGAGTATGGAGACATAGATATGGAGAGGAATGCTTATAACAACATGCAAGATGCATTAAGCCGCGAAAACGATGACATGATATTAAATGGGTCAAGCAAAAAATCTAAATCCAGGAAGAAGAAACATTCTGCAGATGGAGAATTAGGTTTAGGGGACAGTAGAGAGATGATGATACCGAAAGAAAAACGTAAAAGTAAAAAAAAGAAGCGAGAATATTCACCCCTGTCTTCCAATTCTGGCAAACGAAAGCACAGGAAAAGAGACGAGGACTTTGAGCCCAAAACTGACATCACGTTAGCTTTGGAGGAGTTGCAAGATGACGTTTTTGAAAATGGTCCGGAAGATTTCGTTCGTTCTGAGCGTATGAAAAAGAGCCCAAGGAAATCTGACAAGCTGTATGTGCAAAGAAAGAACAAGTTTGAGGCATCATCCAGGGGAGACCCAAATACTTGTAGGTTAAATATGCCTTGTGAAGAAAATTATGACAGAAGGTATTTATATTATAGCTTTAAAACAAACTTTCAAATGTATTCTAAATATTTCGTTTAGGTAAGGTTAATTTCCATTTGCACGTTAGGAAGAAGTTGAAACGCGATTAATACTCCACAGATTGCACTGAACGTAGCAATAAAATTATTTAAAAAAAAAAACGTTTTGTTGTAACCTAACCCGTAGGTAACTAACCCTTCAAACTGTTGAGCTTTGCTTGCAAAATTTATAAATACAGTTTATATCTAAAATCTTGGTAATACTGGTAACACGAATATATATATGCTATACAGATGCAGATTTCAACTACTTCAGATAGTATTTGTAAATAATCGAACTGAACATGGATTCTTGATAGGTTCATAGATTAGATTTTCAGTCTTTGCAATCGAACAGTTCTTAACTTAAATACATACTTTAAAATAGTTTATTCAGCAACAAAACATATTTGTTTCTATGTGCAGAAATTTAAGAAGAATACTAGGGTTAACAACATTGCATCGATGGTGACCCAAAGAAAAATAATTTTGTGTGAAAAGAAAGATATAATTCCAAAAATTATTATGTTTTTTAAATAATTAGCATAGCATAATTCTCAGCCCATTTAAATCATAGAAATTAAAGAGCAAAACTTTCTTTGGAAAATACAAACTTCTACGAGGCATCTTGTTAATACTTAATGTCAATTGTTTGACAATTATAGCATAAAATAAAACCTTAAAAACTGTCAAGTTTTTGTAATTGAGTAGAGTATTAACAGATTTTTTTTTAAATTATCAATTTTATAAAACAAGTTCATATATTTTTTGTACGAATGTTGTATAATGAAACCGCACTTTATAGGTTTTCGTCATATTATATTTATAACCCACCCTCCTATCTAACAATTTCTCATATTAAAAAGGTTTTCAAGTTTCCTAAAAGATGTATTACACGGTCATGAAATTTAAGAGAAATTCGAAAAAATTGGGTCGACTAATTCAGAAGAACAATATCAACGTTTCTCACTTTTTTTTTTTGTTATTTCACCAAAACATTATGAAGGATAAAACGGTTCAATGAAGTTTTAGAGATATTGTGAACGATTTTTAAGTAAACTTCAAACTATTGTATATAGTATAACCACTTACGAAATCTTCTTATGATTTCTGAGAATATAAACTCATTCATACAATGGTAATACTTAAGGAATATATGTGGGAAGAAACCCGTAATTTATAGCGTACCTAATATTCAGAAACTATTAACAAGTCAAATCCTATAAACCAGTTGCACATATTAAATATATTTTAGATAAGTAATATGAAGTTATTAACATTAAACGACGTCAAAACTGTATCTGTACATTCTAAGTATACCAATGAACATTTAGATAACGACAAAATTAAAGGTCAGTTTAAACCCTTAAAAACCCGGACAAAATTACTAATAATTACACTCAAACGATTATTTTTGAGGTTTCGTAGAAGCGAAAAATAACGTATATGTAACCCGTATGAATCCAAGTTTTTAGAGGTTTGTTTGAAAAGAAAAGCAATCGTTTAATTTTTTTAATTAAAATTTTAAAATCAGCAACTTGACACCACTAATATGTTAAGTTTCGCGTAGAAAATATTGAATTTTGTTAGAAACTAACTAAAAGCAAATGCACATTTAAATATGCAAATGTTAATGTGACTTATATGACGAGGAATACTATCTTTCTGAAAAAGAACACTAACCGCATTTTATAAAACCAACTAGGAAGCTACATGTTAACCATAAATTATTAACGCCAATAAACGAATTTTTGAAGTTTACAACAAATCAAATAATTATAAATCTATAATTTCCTGAAGGGTGTTCATCGTGCGTAATTTCAAACACAGTAGTGATAAGATGAAATAGAAACCAATACTGTATGGAACTGGGTAGGTACCATAAGACCAGATTCGAATATACAGTGAATATCTGTTATCTATGTTCGATGGGGAATATAGAGTGCTTTCGTAAAGTAGTGGATAAATTCGTTAAAAATTCATGGAATAACTTTTAGAAAAAACGCTAGGACCCGTCGATTCTTATTTTTATTTGGGCATTTTTTCAAATAAAATCTATACCTACAGCGAGTCACCCTGTAGGAGGTATGACGTCGTCATCGATGTTTTTTATGGAAACCCCCTTTTTTATTACGGAATTTGAAAGAACGCATTTTTTTTATTTATGCTAAGCTGATTTTTGAGTATAGGTCACATGACCAAAAATTAAGAAAAACAATTTTAAAATTGTAAAATACTGTCACCCTGTATGTATAGATTTTATTTGAAAAAATGCCCAAATAAAAAAAAATCGACGGGTCCCAGTGTTTTTTCCAAAAGTCATTCCTTGAATTTTTAAAGAATTTATCCACTACTTTACGAAAGCACTGTATACCGATAAATAAATGTTATAATGCTTGAAATACATAATGTCAGCAGCAAATTTAAAAACCCCCACAATTGCATTGCATTCCTCTCATGCATATGAAACCGGCAACGTTATTTAGTGAAAAACCGCATATCAATAACGGTTTAGTTTTGAAAGATATAATTCACGGCTAAAATTAGGATTGGTTTTACCTGATTGGCAAAATGGCAGTTAAGAATATAAATAATCACGTATTTCGCCGACTACTGTTTCTAAAGTGATAAAATGATAAACGCATTACTGTTAGTTAGCCTTGTAGATTACATTCGCGGGCTTAATTTATATTTAAATTGGCGCGCTTATTTTAAACAGAAATACCAATTTCTGATTTAAAAAATCACCATACTAGAGTAATTTTTATTTAGCCAACATAGATCAACATGTGTTGGATGAGGAATGGCTTTTGAATTTGCTCCCGACTTTATATCCCAACCCTTTCAAGTACCTATAACAGATAAATGCCTTTTTTGAAATTCCTTGCTATCTGAATAGAAATGTGTTCCAAAAAGTGTTAATTAATCTCGAAAAGAACTCTAAAGTGATAATTATTTCTTTCTATGGCCCCTATTAGAAATAGACATTTTACCAATAGCTTGTCGAACTAAAAATTACATATTATATAGATCATTGTGCCAAAAGTAAACAGCTGGTTTTAAATTTGCGTATTTTAAGCTGAAAGTGAGGTTATAAAGTTATTCTGTATCTTTCGTTAGAGAAGTTAAAATGTTTTAAATAATGAAAGAATCCTGTAGAATGAATAAAATAAAATTTTTACTAATTTGTTTGACAACTAACTTTAACAACTACCGGCTACAGAAATAGTTACCGGAACCAACTACAAATCCATTGTCATTTTTATTATGACAAATTCTATATGTATGGGTTAATGACAGTAAATTTAAGATGGAAGAAAAAATATATGCAAACTCGTGCTAAAAGTGTTACTGTACGTGACAATTTTCATATCTCGTGCTACAAACAGTCACTTTTAACACTTGTATAGCTATTGTATGCCTCATTCACCCAGTTTGTGGTTCTCAGCAGGCCTTGATTGTGAATATTTTTACCAGTGTATCAAATACTTAGTTGCGTAAAATTACTAATGTCAAAATGACATTGACATTTTCTAATTTCTCGGCAGTACTTCAGTTATAGAGAATCCATTCGTGAAATCTAGCTGAACCGGAGTAATGAGTTACGTTATTTTCAACAACTTTAACTCACAAGATGAATGAAGAATAAACTCTCAAATTTTGATTTGACTCTGGTAATTTTTTTGTTACCAACTGTGTTTTACATCGTTAAAAGAATGTGCATATATAACAGGGTATAAATGTAAGGTTCAGTTGAAGCAGGAAGGAGCCTCAGCCGCATATGATTCACATATTCCAATTCCCTTGTTTTAAAGTGTTATAGTCACACATTTTTGTAATCGCGAATAAAACACCTTCAGAGATTTCTTCAGATTTTCACGTTTCAAGGTCACTAAATGACGAAAATCATGTTTTCTCAATTTCGTCTGTCTGTCCGCTTGCCTGTCTGTCTAGTTGTTGCCGGTGTTGAAAAAAGACGATAGGTATTTTTTATGTAGATTGTATGTCTACCTGGCATAAAACCGAGAAAATTTCGGACAAATATATACAGGGTGAGCATCTTAATTTTTTTTTAATTTTTGCGTTAACATAAACGTAATAATTTGCACATAGCGCAAGCTTTATACTTGGTGAAAATGGGACCCAACAGATACAGGATAAATGTTGTAAATAAGAGAAAAAAGGTTAACAATAAATACGTTCTATTTAAGCCAGCCACAACGTACTGATCTGAGAAGTGCTCCGTGGGCTTATGTATAGATCGCATTTGCAGGCGCTGCGATTCTAATCACGCCCGCCGATAATGGGTTATTATTTGAATGAAAATTGATGTAATTCGCATTGCCAAGTGTTTTCTTTTGTTGTTTCAGTATTATTAGAAACGTTAAGACATGTTTACCTCTAGTTTCTCTTAATTTTTCAAAATATTTAGTGTCACAACTTCCACTAGCGAGGGAAATTCTAAACAAAACCCTTTACAGATTTTTATTCTTTTAAAGTTATTGTTCCTGATTGAATTGCATTGGAATTCATAAAATTCAAATGTTTGAGGAATAATTATTTATATCTCGTAAATCACTGAAAATATAAAATAAAGTGTGGAATGCATCCTATGTGTTGCCCGATATGTCATCATTTATTTTTCAATTAATAAACTAAAGTAGATAAAAAATAGATACATACTTTACAAGTTTCTTATTAATACAGTTAATTCTATTTATTTCGTCTAAACTTAACATAGGTCTCGCCAAGTTGCAATTAATTTCATAATGGCAGCGCTAAAGGTGACAAATATAAAGCAACAACTGTAGATTTTTATTATATTTCTACTAGTCCAAATGTATCCTTATATATGTATTTTCAAATCTGTAATATAATCTTGGAAATTTCTATAATTAAATCATATGGCATAACTCACCTCCTGTCAACAAATTTTAAAACGTAAATTACATATAATCCTGTTCTACTATCATTTTAAAAAATCCCCGTACAACCAAAAATGCAGCTAAAAGGGTACATGGCAATTTGAATTGTATAGAGCACATAATATACTGCCGAGTATATGAGATGTACCTCCACAAATATACTAAATTTCAAATGTAAGCTATAATTTTTAAAAAGAATAGTATGTAGAAACAGTAATCAAACTATTTCATGTCAAATTAATAGCAACTAGTTTGTATGATTTTATGATAAGTATGATTTTTTTTTAATACAAATAATTTTTAAGTTTATTTACTTACATACTTATGATTATGATACTCATTCACCATAACCTCCTATTATTTTGTGGTGTGTAGGGTGGGTTGCCTATCTCCATCTACAATTACCACTAAAACAATGCGTTAACACGGTTCTTATAAAAGTATACATAGCTCGTATATCTACAAAAAATAAAACCTTCCTGTATAATTCAATTGTTCTTAAACTGACATAGAAATGTTAAAATAAAACTGTGTTTATTTATTTTTTTATACTTTGTGAATCTAAAAAGTTTTAAAATACTACTGATAGATAGTATATATCAGAGATACATTTATATCTCGTATACTGGATCAGTTATACGAAAAATTACGTACCATGTATGACATATTATGATTGTTAGTGATTTGGCTAACCTTTTTTAGTTGCTTTTTAAATTGCTTTTAAATTTCTATATATGGATTTTGTACTTTTGCAATGGATCTTAATGTTAGAATTTGTTTAAGGTCATTAAAGTACGACTCATTTGTTATTTTTGTACAAATGTAGGCTATCTTAGGCATCAGCAAATATAAATTGCCTTGACACATTAGCTTATCAGAAAAAAGATTTTGTTTAATAACCAAAGGCTAGAACAAATAAAAATTATTTACATTATAATATATTGCAATAATGTTCAACAACAGCCCAGTTTTCATTACCCTAACCGTCCTAACCAGTGGCGTATTAACCATTGTAGCCACCAGAAACCCCTTGAAATTTTGCGCCCATATTTTACTTGTGTTATACAAATCCATAAACTATTTGCTGTGATCATTTTAGGTTGCAATTTCCAGTAGATATATGTCGAAAAATTAATAGTTTATAACAAAGATGAAAACTTTTTTTTTTATTGTTTCATTTTGGCGCCCCTTGAAATTTTGTACCAGAAGCCCGGGCTTCTCAGGCTTCTGCTATAATAAATGCCACTGACCCTAACTCAACCTTCAAAGTGTGTGGACCATCATATTTTCAATAAATATGTATAGTTCTCCTATAACTTGATCCATTAATATGAATTGTAATATTTCTGAATTTTTATTATGAATTTTTAGAATAACGCTGTAATTGCTCACTAGTTAAGTACTTTAAAAATATTCTTATAAAAAACATTGTACCACAAAAAAATTAGTCTAATAGTGAACAATATTTGATTTATTATCAGATTATCACATACTCAAAGAATATGCATGACTAAACAAACTAAAACGAATAAACACAATAATTTTCAAAAAATAAAATATAAGTTCGAAATAAATATAATATACGAAAAACCAACAAAACAATCATTAAGGAACCTGTAGCAAAAAACAGAAATTCTATTTGGTAAAGCTCTTATGAAATCCAATCCTTTACAAGATCATCTAGATCTAAATCTTCTACCTCCTCTATACAATGTTTGTACTCTGCCTATGCAACATAAGAAAGCCCATATTAAATTCTTAATGCTAAAATATTTGCTCCCCTGTTAATCCTAGAGCCAATGTGTAAATACAAAAGTTTTATGGACCTCCTTAGTCTATCTAACTGAATTATTATTTTACTTTCCAAGTTTTCCTACAAAGCATAAATGTGAAAAATAATCAATCCTTAACAAAAAAATAAATAAATAGGAGCTGCCATGGAAATTCAACACTGATCGCTAAAACACAAAATTTGGTTTATTTGTTTGTTAAGGTACTAAGTTTTCTACCCTTATCTTCTTTGATCAATCGATTATTATTCACTTTGCCAGAATAATTTTTAATCAAACTATTGGTTGTAGAGTTAATATTTGCTATTATTTCCTGGATACAATAATGTGTTTAGGAACCAAACATAAATTTTAGTCCTTTTAATTTAATTAGGCGTCTATTTCACAAACATATTATATTGCATACGGAAAATGCTTAACAAAGCGTCAGCAGTAATGCAATCAGTGCTCGAATGACCTGGTGAATAGCCTGCAATTCTGCACTCTGCTAGTTGTTTGTTATGAAATTGAATACGCAAGTGCATATGCGAGCTGAAACGAGGGCAAATATTAAACTTTGTTAGTATTTTTATATGTATAAATAGAAAAATATTCTAGTCAATAAACATACAGTTTGAAGTTTTTGTTTCACTGTGTCACGCTGACCAACGGCCCCAGGTCTTTTTTGGTACATCATCTCGTGTGAGACCGCACGAGACCGTTGGTTTGCACCCCTTTTTAATTCCTGCACCCCTAAGATATTCCTGCAACTGTCCAAATTAAATTAATACAGTCCATTACAAGCTCCACCCTGAACATTTTGGTCCTTCGATCCTTTAAACGTTCCAGCCCCTGAACATTTTGGTCCTTCGAGCCTTTAAACGTTCCTGCCCCTAGTATTTTGATCCTTCGAGCCATTAAAACGTTCCTGCCCCTAGTATCTGATATTTCGAGCCTTTCAACGTTCCTGCCCCTAGCATTTGGTCCAGTGATCTCTTAAAACGTACCAGCCCTCATCAAACAAGATCGTTACGATGGCGCAGCGACGGGAGATTTTCACAACCCAAGAAGATTTAGCAGAATCCATTCGCAGGCAGATTATCAACGTGAGGAAGGATGGCCCATCAAGAAAAAATGCAGCATATATCACCGCTCGCAGATCCACCCTAAAACAACTTTGGGAAGAATTTGAGGCCAACCATTCAGACCTGGCGAAGGAAGTCGAGGAAGAACACCCTTATTTTAAAAACAATTTTTTTCAGCAAACCAAAGACGTTTACAATGAAGGGGTTGCCCTGCTCGACAAGTGCGAAGAAAATCTAGCCACACTAGGTGAAAGTTCACAGCAGCCAGCTGGAGCAAAAGAAGATACGACCGCACATGCTGACAAGGAGGGACAGTTTCGAATAAGAAGGCTACAGATCAAGGTGAATTCACTCCAAAGCGACATTCAGGAAGTCTGGAATAGGTTGAATGAGGAATGCAGTAAAAGGTATTACGAATACAATATTAAGAACATCAAGGATGATTGGGATGACATCAGAGCTCTAAACGAGGAGATATTATCCCACGGTAGCTACGACGACAAGAAGTTCCACGAGACCAAGAAGATGGTCAACGAAATAATTATGCTCCTGTTCCAGCACATCCAGGATGAAGATGTTCATAGTGTCAAGGAAAACAGCCATGCGAATATAGTGTTACCTGCTCTCAAAATTCCAGTTTTTGAAGGGACCTACGAAGCATGGCCTAGCTTTCATGACATTTTCCTAAGAATTGTTCATGAAAACCCACGACTAAGTAAGGCGGAAAAAATGCAGTACTTGAAGTCGCAGTTACGAGGGGAAGCCAGCAAGTTAGTGCAACACCTGGAGGCAACTGAAGCCAATTACGAGTCTGCATGGTTCATTATAAGGAACAGATACGACAACACCAGGCTGCTACTTGCGAAGTATTTAGATGACATAGTCAACCAGGCAACCCTGTCGAACGAATCTGCAGAAGGGATCAAGAAACTCCATGACACGACTGCAGAATGCCTAAGAGCAATTGAGAACTTAGGAATTGAAACGGCCACATGGGGGCCTATCATGTGTCATATAGTGACACGGAAGTTGGACAAGGAAACCAACAGACTGTATGAGCAGTCACTAACGGCACCAAGAGAAGTGCAAAAATTCGAGCAGCTACTGAATTTCTTAGAAACAAGATTTCAGTCGCTGGAAGCTGTACAAAGACGGAACAAACTCGAACCCAGAAAACAAAGAATTGGGAAACCATGGGAAAGTCACCAGGATCGGTGGGCAGTGAAGACGTACCACACTGCTGACATATCGTGCTTCCACTGCGGAGGATCACACAGCATTAAATCCTGCCCAAAATTCAGCAATCTAAATATATCCGAACGTTGGGACTTCATAAAGAATGAAAAATTATGTTCAAACTGCTTCAAGCCTACAGGAAAATATAACTCCAGACACTTTTGCCCAGGGAAATGCAAGGAAAAAATTATTGAGACAGTCAAAGAGATTCATCCCGCATCAAATGGATCCATCCCAGGAGTAACAATCCAGCAGGTGAAGAAAATATCAACAACCGATCCTACAGCGGAAGAACGAGCAATAGCAGCTGCCAATATAAAGAATACGGAAGTTCAACATCCTGTTATCATCGAATGTGAAAAAATAGCATCTTATCATTCGCAAGAAAATCACCAAGTGCATGGAGTTTCCAAAGTCCTCATTCATGAAGTCCTCGTTCACGAAGTCTCCATTCAGGAAGTGCCCATTCACAAAGTCGAGGGACAGAAAGGAAAGGAAATTGCAGGCCACGAACAAATCGTTGAAACTCCTACAGCAGCTCCAAGCAGTGGATGCAGTCCAGAAATTGCAGGCCACGAAAAAATCGTTGGAACTCCTCCAGATGCTTCGACAGCAGCTCTTAGCGATGGATGGAGCCAAGAAGATGCAGCAATAACTGCTGCTAACAACAACACCTCCGAGCTCACTAAAAACTTGACCCTCGGTAATGGACGGAGCCCAGAAGTTACAGCAATAACTGCAGAAGATGGAAAACCCTCCGACACCATTAAAAACTTGACACCCGGTGGAGAGCGGCACCAAGACTTGTCGGCAGGGGATGCAGGAAAAGAAAACACCAAACACGTCGTACCTAGCGATGGATGGAGTCAAGAAGTTGCAGCAGGAACTGCAGCAATCGAGAAACCCTCCGAGTTCAATAAACAATTAGCACCTAGTCGAGGGTGGCATCAAGAAATGGCATCAAGAAATGCAGCAAGCGAGCAAACCTGCGAGTTCGCTAAATACTTAGCACCCGGTGTAGGGTGGAACCTAGAAATGGCAGCAGCCAGGAATTCAGAAAACGAAAAATCCGAAACCAAATATTCTACGCCTAATAGAAGGTGGATTCAAGAACTAACAGCAACAAGTTCAGAAAACAATAAACACAATGCTAAGCACTTAGCCCCTCGTAGAAGATGGTATCAAGAAGACGGCTTATTAAAGTCTGCGAGGGAATTTACCGAAAGCACGCAATATGGAATGCCGATGCGGCATCCTCTAAAACAGCTAACCTCGGCAAGAGTGATATTAATTATCGTATTCACTCATATAATGTTCGTCTCCAAAGGAAGAGGCAGCCGATGGACGTTGGCAGGATGTTCCAAACCAATTGGTAACATAGTCAACGACACAATAACACAAAAGCTGTTTTACAGAAATAGCAAAGGAGCCAGTGTTGCAGCAACCGAACCACTTCGAGGATTTACAACCCTCTCGGTTAGACCTGCAACATCATCTGAAGGAAATAGCATGGAGAGCCATCCGACGTCGCTACTACCTATCCAAGAGGACAAGTTAAAGGAGATCGAGCCAATAGGAAAACATCTTTACCTATGTAGGCCATCAGCCGTCCGAAGTATTGAAGACAATCCGAACTGCATCATTGATGAGATCTACCAGCGATTGAACAAGGTTAAATGTTTGGTCCATCAGTTTACAGTTAAGACACTGGTATGGAAGAAACTGTACGCAGCAAATACATGGTTGTTTATTCCCAATCAACCCACAACAGCAGCAGTACAATGCAGCGGGAATCGAGAAGATGTGAAGATTCAAGATGTTGGCATAATCCAAATATCCCCAGATTGTACTATATACACCAAACGGACTACTTTGCATACTCAGCTATTCACTACTATTCCTGTCGTAGCTGGGTTCAATAAACCAATGCAAGTAACTATTAACACTACTTTGCAGAATACGAGCACACACCCTCAACTGCAAATGGAGGAACCTGTGTTGCTACCGTCCGATCATTTTCAACGCCTACAAGAAGAAGAAGACGAGTTGCAGCTACATCAGGAATATCCATTGTGGCACCATCAACATACCATCATGGTGAACACTGGTACTACAATCGGTATCTTGGTATCAGTTTGTATCATCTGGACATTATGGAAGTACTGGAGAAAGAACAGGAAACCGCAGCCACGCCCAAATGCAGACCCGTCAGAGAGCTTCAGGTTACAACCACTGCTACCTGAGGAAGAAGATGGAGAGACAGCCTCAGCCACACCATCCCGGCCCTTTGTCGCTCGGCAGAATGTTTAGGAACCAAACATAAATTTTAGTCCTTTTAATTTAATTAGGCGTCTATTTCACAAACATATTATATTGCATACGGAAAATGCTTAACAAAGCGTCAGCAGTAATGCAATCAGTGCTCGAATGACCTGGTGAATAGCCTGCAATTCTGCACTCTGCTAGTTGTTTGTTATGAAATTGAATACGCAAGTGCATATGCGAGCTGAAACGAGGGCAAATATTAAACTTCGTTAGTATTTTTATATGTATAAATAGAAAAATATTCTAGTCAATAAACATACAGTTTGAAGTTTTTGTTTCACTGTGTCACGCTGACCAACGGCCCCAGGTCTTTTTTGGTACATCATCTCGTGTGAGACCGCACGAGACCGTTGGTTTGCACCCCTTTTTAATTCCTGCACCCCTAAGATATTCCTGCAACTGTCCAAATTAAATTAATACAGTCCATTACAAGCTCCACCCTGAACAATAATGGCACCCAAGAAAATGAAGTAAATAACTCCCCTGTTCCATTCCGGTAATTTGGTATAAAAATAGATTACTTTTATTTTAAACAAAAATACGGGGATGCAACAGCTCCTCTTGATGAAATTGTAATTTGCGTACCTTGGTGTGCTCAGTCGAAGTCAAATCTGCTATTGGTGTAGCAATAATAAATTTTTGGCATAAGGATGCATCTTTTGGGAAACTAAACACATGCAACACCACGTTTGTGTAGTTTCATCGACACCCAGGAATTGAACACTTATTCGGCATAATGATGAAAATAGAAACACTTGCACAAATATGGCATATAAATGCAATAAACTACTATTAACATTTTTTATTCACCGGCAACTGTTTTAAAACGTTAGCAAATCGCAATGCAGTGAGAATGCAGATTGTTTATGTGCTTATATGTGCAAGACTAGTGGTAAATCATTCACATGCTAAGACATTCAACAGTAAACACTAACAAAGGCACACAGTGAGTTGTCTATTTAAAAAGCTCAATTATAATTGATAATTGCAATCAACATGTAGCTAAGATCTGGCCTTCTTTAGCTGACCTTACGGTTACAAACCCATGAGTGTTGAGGTCAGTGTTCTTTAGTTGGTATTGGCCTATTGCCTATTCAACGCACCTATTATTTTAAATGTGTAGCAATGAAACGTGTTCCTCAGAGTAAAACAATAAATATATTTTATCAGGTCCATGCCAATCGGTTATTCAAAAAGGCAGCAAAAATCTTAACAGCATCTTATGGAAGAAAAACTTAATCTAATAATAAAACATGGGAAATACTTGATAAAAGTATTATTATAGTAGTCTGATTTTATTGTTTCCGAGAATAGCAATATTTAACATCACTCTTTCAGCGGTGCAAAATTAGGTGGTTAATAGAAGGGGATTTTATTACAATTCAACCTTATATATTTTCATGTTAATTGTAAGAAATTAGTAAAATAAGTTATGATGAATCTAAAAAAATATTTTTGTGAGAGCCAGGCCCCCTCTGAAAAGTATTTGCGAGAGCCACTGGCCCCCATGGCTCCTACACGCTTGAAATTGGGAGTCAAGAATCAGAGAAGTTTCATACATCTTGTATCATACATTATGCATCAACGAAACTTGATGAAAGCATTATACGTATGTCATGTACATGTATCATTGATACTGAAATCAGTTTTTGCCCAGTTTTGGCTAAGTAGGTATAGTAAACTAATTTCAAAAATTATTTATTAGTAATACATTTTCTGGTTTAGTAGCAACAACATGACACAATAGCGTCAATGTATAACTACAAATAAAAAACAAGTTTCAATATTAACTTGAAATTAATATTTTTCCTCCAGATCAGTTTTTTGTTTGTATACGTACCGTTGAGTGAACAAGTTTACATGTTCACGCAACATAAGTACTTCATCTCTGTCAATATTTAAGTTGATATTTTTCATCTATGCATACAACTATAAGCAAATGAATTGATGCTATTTTTGGTAGTAATTCATGAAGTATTGTTATATGTAGGAAACCTTCATTAACTGTAACGTTTTATTTTAACTTAGATAAATTTAGATAGCAACTAAATTTGCAGCTGTAGGTATAATAAAAATCCAAACATGTTTACTCTACAGTCTACAGGGTGTTTGACCATTACCTACACATAAAAATCGGGAGGCGATTCCTTAAGTCATTTCAAGAAAAGGTTTCTACAAAAGTGTGTCTGAAAACACTTCTTTATAGAGTTGGAGCAACCCCAGGGTGTCACCCAAAAAAAGCATGTAGGTAACACCATTCGACATATTCCCGTAGGTTTTTTGAAGCATTATTAGTCCTTGGATATCATCTCTGTAGTAGGTGGTAGCAATTTCAAACAGTTCCTCTAAATTGACAACAAATGCTTTGTGATTGAACTGTCAACTGTATTAACCAAGAAATTCCGGATATTTGTTAGTTCTTTTATAAATGGTATTTTCTTAGCTGTATCCACAATTTTTGCAAGCAATTCTACAAGCAAGTATTTGAGGAAACATTTATTCAAACATACAACTAAAATCCAGAGTGTTATCTTAAAAGTGCTCAGCTATTAGTAAGTTTGACTAAAATCCCATTGTTTTTGTTTCATTTATATTATTTTTAATTTTGTGAAATAAAAAGTAAATAAAGCAATTCCTCATAGTATAGTATAGTAAGTATACAAAAATCAAGAAACAGTAAAGTTACAAAAAGTATCAAGATGTACAACACAACTCAGTACAAAAACCAGTGGCATACCTACTACAGAAAAGTGAAGAAGTAACGGTGAGAAGCCCTCTTGAAAAGTATAACCCTGCATCGTTTTGCTTCAAACTACCACAGCATTGTAGGATTCGCTAAATTATACTCACATATAATTTGCATAAAATTACTTTAGGCAAACTTCTCTTCGTAAGATCACTTAAAGAATTACCTTTTGAAGAAAACGTTCTTAACCCTTCAGTACCCGTTTACGGTCTGTGAGACCGAGCAAACACATGATGCAGTATATTACTTAGGGCCGGTTGCAGAAAGCAATGTTAAGTCTCGTGTTAGCTAACATCGCGTCAAAGTGAACAAAATCGCATCAAATTTTGTTTACTAATGTATTAGTTGCCATAAGCATTTGAGATTTGATTCGTTTTTGTTCACTTTGACGCGATGTTAGCTAACACGAGACTTAACATTGCTTTCTGCAACCGGCCCTAAATGTGCTAGCGTTAGTGTACCGCCCATTTCACTACCTTCCTGTATATTGCCATTGAAGGTCCGTATGCAGTTTTGAGTTCGTGCGTGCAGTGGTTAAAAAGCTATTTATAATTTCGGTTACAGAGACCGAAGCGGGTACCCCAGTTGTTTTTATTTTTACCTTTGACATACGACCAATGTGAGGAGAAGGAAGTATTTTCTGCATTTTTAGTAACACTGTTATACTAAAACATTATTATAGTCATGGCAGATTTTATGAGAAAGAACAGGCGCGACTAGAACAGAAGATGCGAGATATAATAGCGGAGGAGGATGTCGACAACGCGTTTTATGATGATGTGCCATCGTCTGACGAAAATAATTTATTGGAAACTAGGAAAATGAACAGTGACACTAAACAGGAAATATCTAATTATGAAGACGTTAGTGAACAAGAAACTTATGCCATAAGATATCTCATTATTTTTATGGAGGTGGCAGAGGGGTGTCGGACTGCGAGACCGGTGCGGGTACTGATGTCTTAGAATTTTGAACGGGTACTGGAGGGTTAAACTGTATTTTGATACCTCTATAAAAAGCAAAATAAATGTTGTTCCATGTTTAATATTGATTAACTTTTAGGCTTCGTGATTATAGTCCCTTGGACCTAGCAGTTGCAGTACAGAAATACTGGCTACCTTTTACTTTACTCTGCCATGGACTTCTAGGTGGACTAGCATTAGCACATTATATTTATCTATGCAGCAACGCTTGGACATTTGAGCCTGAATTTTTAACTTATTATGCCAACTACAGTGATGCATATACCTGTCTGTTTTACCTACTAGTCGTTATATGTATAATATCAGTTTTTGATCGGTAAGTAACTTGTGTTAGAGTGTAGATAGTATGTAATCAAAACAAAAATTTCCAATTCAATTTAAAATTATACTGAACAATATAGTAGTAGGTAACATTTTAAAAGTAAGGCTACTCAGTCGCTCATTACAGGTTCTATACAGAAGGCATTAAACAGCTATTGCTACAACATTATATATTTGAGACTATGTAATAAGATTTTTTTGTTTTCTTAACGACCATTGAGCCCCTACTTTTAAAATGCACCTTGTCCTACTAATTTAATATAATAATTATTTATGTACATAAATGTCTTAATGTACACTACAATAGTTTGTACTTAAGTGAATTTAAAAGTGTACAATTTATATTTTTTAGGTACGACGTATCTCATCTGGATGTTGTTCACATTAAAGATTTAATAAAATGTAGAAAAAGCGCAATAGTAATGATTGTGTACATAATTTGCTTAATTCTTCACCTGGTAACAGCGAGAGTAGACTACAAACTAGGTTTAATGGCTTACAACATCACAAATATATCTGTAAGTAAACTGTACATGATCTTACATTCTATGTAGAAAAAAAAACTTTGAAAAGTATTTCAAAACCAACCAGTAGGCTTCAAACATTTTTAAAAATGCGCCATTACTCTGTTACTTTGGACGAGAATTGAATTTCAATTAATTAAACTTTTTTACTTATACCTGTGCTTACTTACCTTCATATTACAGAGTGATTTATTCATATTTTTGCAGAGAGATTTGTCTGCAATTTCATACAAGTACAGATATATTTTATTTTGCATTTAAATCATCATCATCATTGGCACCCCAGCCTATTATGGGCCTTGGCCTCCTCGAGAATCTTCCGCCATTGACTTCGGTCTCTTGCTTTTATTTTCCAGCCTCGCACTCCAAAAAGTTTCAGGTTTTTTTCAATAGCGTCCATATACCTAGCTTTTGGGCGCCCTACTGATCTTTTACCTTCTGGGTTACTTTTTATCAATTGTCTTACTGGTTCTGATTCGTCTTTCCGCTCTACATGACCTATCCATCGTAGCCTCCCTATTCTAATCGTACATATTATATCACTATCATTGTATTTCTGGTAGAGTTCGAAATTATAACGTCTACGCCATTGTCCATTTTCATTTATTGCCCCGTATATAGTCCTTAGCACTTTCCGTTCGAAGATAGATAGAGTACTCTCATCCTTTTTGTTTATAACCCAGGTCTCAGAACCATATGTGAGGACCGGTCTTATGAGGGTCTTGTATAATTTAATCCTTGTTGGTCTTGAGAGGTTTTTCGACCGCAATTGATTGATTTTGCATTTAAATATGTTTTTCAACTGCAGGGTCCCTAGTTTTAATAATGTTGATACATACATTTTTAGTTCTTATCTTCCACTAAAAAAAATGATTGTCATTTTGACAGATATGTCACAATTTAATATCGCTTGCTTCTTTTTTGCATTTAAAATATTTCTTGGTTTTTTTAATCCGATTTTATTGATGATGATTCCATGTTAAAAAAAGAAATTTGTCAAGAGTTTAAATTAAGAAACTTTGACATTCAAAATTGACACATAACCATTATTTTGAAAAAGTTCTACCAACACGAGGTATAAAAATTTCCTAGCGTTTTAGTCACATATCTACCAACATTGTAACACTTTGACAGTTATTATAGAAAAAAAACGTACTTTATGTCAAATTCGAGATTAAAATGTTAGGTTTTGTTTGTTGTTTGACACAGACTGACGTAAAACTTAACCTGCAAATCTCGAATTTGACATAGACTGACAATACACTTCAGTACTGCCAAACGTATAACACATATCAAGGCCTACTCAGAATCATTTTTTTTATCTCATGGTAGTTATGATACATGTTCAACCTGGAATGGCTTCTGGAACTGAAAGACAACGTGCTTGCCTTTTCTTTGCTTTTATACAGTTTTGGGTAATTAGGAAAATTGCAAGGTAAATTTTGAATTGCTTGTGCTACATTTTCCAAAATGCCTAGAGCCTCTGAATCTTCAACTAATTACTTGCATTTTGGCCTCTAAATTCTTGCTTTCAGCAGTTAGGTGACAAATATGCACATTAGTGAAAACCCATTCCAGATTTCCACATTAACAATACATAATATGAAAGTTCAATTAACCTATAATAGCTGTTGGCTGTTAAATCTTCTTTCTTAAACAAGCAAATGACCTCTGCGTTCAATAAGGCTTTTTTAGAGGTGTTTAGTATGTGGCTTCCCAATTTACATTTCACATATGATCTGCTCTTCGCTGAGGCATTTTCTCTTTCTCCATTATTTTAGTGCTGCCGGTTTCATTATCCTGGGAATCTCGTATAACCCATCATTTTGAATTTTCTTTTCATGTGTTACAGGTTTTAACACTGTTAATGTATATAACTGAGAATAAAAAATTTCAATCGCTTTGACTGACTATACAGTTCCCTCCACATGTTTCATTTTGCTGATTATTGGTTTATCCAAAGCTCATTTTTATCTCAGTACCTTCATGTTCATTTTTTTATGATAATAAGGATCATTGTAGTGTTATATGTTCCTGTTCCTATATCTTTTTCAATTTCTGTTTGTACCTATAGTTTTGTTTTGTATATAGAAGAGTCTATTTGTTTTTATTCTTTCTTCTAATAATTGGATCCTTTCCCGTTAAGTTTGCTGTCTGCTTTTTTCCTTGACTGGGCACATACTTTTGTTGTGTTTATTTGGATTCTCAGTATGATCTTTTCTGCAAGTGTATTGATATCACATCATTCCAGTGTGTCAATTGGTTCTAGTTTCTTCTTAAGCTCATTTTGGTATAGATACATCTTTGTTATTTTAAGAGAGGAAAATTTGGCCTTTTTACTGGTTGTGCACTCATATCAACTAACATTTTGCAAGACATTGCAGCTTGCACCATCAAAATAACTTGTTCACAAAGGTACTCGAACAACATGAGCCACCAAGGAGAATGACCATCGCATAGATAATGGCTTGAGTTCACAAGGTGTTAGGCACATTAAGCCAATAAATGCTGGGTGTTTATTTACAAAGACTACTCAATCTAAGCCAAAATTCGATGTTAATATAGATAATTCGAGCAACAGCAAAAGCCTCAAACTATATATTTACTCTTTTCCATGTTCACTTTCTGTGCTTTTGTAGATAGTTAATAAGAACATCTCCTCTATTGTTTCTCTCTCCTAGGCCATAATATCCAATAACTTCCTCTTGTCCTTTTTTTTACCAATCCTCCCATTCAGGTTGCTAATAGTTATGACAAAATGACCTTTTTCTAATTATCTTGCTTTTGTTGTACGTGCTCTACTTCTTCGTTTCCTGATACACTTGTATCACCTGAAGTGCATATCTTTTGTTTAGTTGAATTACTGTATAAAAGATCCTTTAGAGACGGCATTGTATTTAGTTACCTACTAAGTATTGTATGTTCTTATTGATGAGGAAAATATGCCTCCTACAGTCTGTCTCACAATTGTCCAAAAATGTCCCATTTAATATTTGTAAGCTCTTATCAAAGAGCATAGAATTATATGCTCTTTGCTCTTCTTCTAGTTCCTGTAGATGTTGTCTAGTACTCATTGTATGTTGTATATTGCAAAATGAAATCATTTCCCATTTTTATGTGCCCTTTTTATGAAACCTTCATATTCATCTACCTTTGTTGTACTGTGGGTACCTTTGAATCTTCTGCATTCAGTCTTGCTATCATGATTTGCTCTGTCACCGGTTTCCATCTGCTCAGCCTCTGTTTATTTATTATTATGCATTTCTGTTTTGTTGAACCACCTTGCTTCACGGATTCCTGGGTTGCTGATATTACGCTTTGTAATTTCCTTTAACATCTGCTGAAGTGCTGCCGCCTGATAACAGTTCTTACACTCACTGTCGCTTTCTAATTACACCCTTCCCCCTTCTTAACATATTTGCTGCTATAAATATTCTTTCTTTTTGGTTTTGTTTTCCTATATTCATTATCTTGTTCATCCCAGTTGTTGTCTTTATGTCATCTGGTCTTAGTAGTTTTCGAAAATCCTACCTCAGTGATGCTTTCGTTTGCATATCTACCAATCTTCACCAATATTGTCATTTTTCCACCCAAGACATCTATTTCCTAATCTACACATAAATGTTTTGCAACCTCACACATCTAACAGCTTGTACAAAGTATAATCCCTTGAAAAAAATACCTTTTTTGTGAAGAATTTAGTTGAAATTGCATTGCTACTGAAAAACCATGTTTTGCTTTTTCGACACCATGTCAACTGTGGCAGATCTCAGAGTAGAAGGATAACTGAAATTCCTTCAAATTATGGCTAAATCAAGTACTTCAAATAACACCTTTTTGCCATGTAAAAACCTTCCTGTGAGCTAACCTATTAAATTCACTAAGAACAGTTGTTTTGCTTTCAGATGTCACAATCTGATCTTCATTATTGGACTGACTTATCTTACTGGAGAGCCATTCTAGCAACTTCTGGTTGGGTTATTGTTGCATGTACGCCATCAGAAGATCTCTTTTACGTTCACTTAAAGAATATGGAAAAATATGCTATCCCACTTGACAATTAAATCTTTGTTTCGCTTACTGCCATGCTAAAGAAGTCAATCTTTATATCGCATACACTGTTAAAAAATAAATGCTGAAACCGTGTAAATAGACATTTTATTGTTATTCATTTCTTGGCCTTAGTTAAAGCTCGAAGATGAGGTAAGTAATTGTTTTTCCTGTTTATAACAGCATAATAAATCATTAATAAGAAACAATCAATAACATATAACTATAAATACATGTAGTTAAAGTATTTGTTAACACAAATTATATAATGCTATAAATATCACCAAACTTCTTAAGTAAAAGTGTTCGATCAATAACTTACAAAATGCCTTTTATTGTTAAACAGTGTTTGACTACTATTTTTGTGATAAGTATAGGTACTTATAAATAATATTGTACATTAAAATCACATTTCCATCATTAACTATGGCTACACTTCATTTACAACATCTTTTAGTTTAAAATAAAGCTGACAAGAAAACACTATACCAAATATTTGCAATACACAAATGCCTAATCCCACTGCACTTAAAATTATTAAATGGCCCTTCATGTGTTCTGCCATCTTAGTCATGCAGCCCTAAAAATAAAACCATTATTATTGTTATGAAAATAGTAAGCACATTCTACAAGAAAAGTAACTTCATCCTGCCGCCTTTAAATGCTCTCCCAAATACCCCTTTTAGAAATTTACAACGCTGGAGTTAAAAAATGAGTCTCACAATTAACAGATGTATAACTAAAAATTCTTATACCTAATCACTTACATAACCAACAATCACCTTGATACGAAAGCATACTTATGAAATAAATTGTTTTATCAAAATTATATTTTTCATTAAATATGTTGTATAAAACAAAGTTATATGAAAGATAACTAAATTAATAAATTCATATATAAACTCTTGTCAATTAAATCAAGAAGAGCTATTCGAAGAAGAAGAGAAACGAAATAAAGATGCAGGCAACAGTAGAAAAAGAAAATGACGTCTGAAAACAATCACTTCTAGTTACAGCTTATTAATTAGTCTCAGATGCAACATATAGTAGACACCACAAATAGGCTACTATGCCCTGAATAGTAGAAAAAATATAGGAAATATTGTAAGATTAAATCATCGGAATAACAATTTAAGATGTTAAGCTGGTTTAGTTTCTTAATTCCTATTTTTAACATCATGGGAAAACATAGTTTAGAAGAAATGGACAAGTGGAGAATTTTATGGCGACTTATGCGCAACATTTGACCTAGTCATCAGTGACTCATTGTTTTTGCATAAACCAATACGTAAAGCAACCTCTGTCGCCAGATAACTGTACCATAAATTAAATTGACTATTAGTTACCAACAGGTACAGTTCCTGAATATTAATTTAATATTATACAGGGACTCTACCAATAGAAAGTGGAGATGATCCATATTGAGTACAGGCAGACCTTGCCGTTCGCCGATTTGCGTTTTGCTGATTTGATTTTACGCGGGGCAATTATGTGCATGAACACCTAAATAACATTATTTATCACGAACTTGTAAACACACTTATCGAGCCTATTCTTTTGAATCTCTTATTACCAAATCGGACCTGAAATAAATTGTAAAATTATAACTTGAATAAACAAATGGACATTCGAACTCTAGATTCAAGTGGCACACTTATGTTACGTATGGAATTTTAGTTCAGGCTTTACTGTCTTCTCGAGCGTTTCTGCTGAAAATTTTTGAATTTTTTGAGGTTACATAGTATAAATAAATCTAGTTTATGAAACCTAACCCCGTTTTTATTATTTATGTGTTTACTTGCGCATCGCGGTTTGGCGCTTCGCGGCATTCTTCTGGAACGTAACCCCCGCGAACGGCGAGGTCTGCCTGTATATCCAGCCGCAAAGACACTGATGTGGTTAGCGACCATCATTTACTGCAAACTGCAAAAACAAAAATGACGAATAATAGCACACTGAATGGGACAAAGATGAACACAGGCCACTTAAAACAACACATAACGTTGTCAAGCCTCAAGAATTGCGTTAATAGGAAAATCATGTCATTACAGCTAAACCACGAGAGCCAGCAAGAAAAGTGGACGAAAATAGAAGACATCATAGAAACAGAAACCTTAAGAAAAATGAACGAGAAAAAGAAGGAATGAATAACTGACGACACTTAAGTACAGAAACGCCACATCTAGTAACTCAGAAAAACCTATAAAGATGTGAGTATTCAGTTTAAAATGAGTTCTACAAGTGCAAGTGGGTAGAAGAACTAGCCCAACAAGCGCAAACTACATGCAGACTACCCAGTTGTTAAAAACAAGAATGACAACAAATTATACACAAAGGAAAAGCAATTAAGAAGATGGTACAAATGCTTTGCTGTAATACTAGACTCGTCAACAGTAAACACAGAATATATTGAACAGCAATAGCCAGAACAGTCTCCTCCAACGGCTACGATAAGCACACCATATACAAAATTAGACGATCCATAATGACACTAAGATTGGGAAAAGCTGCCACCTGAAGTTTTTAAAGCACGTCCACTCCTAACAGCACATATTTTACATTCAATCATACTGGAAAGATGCAATTTTTAGCCAGATGGAAAGAGGGCTTAATAATTAATAATTAATAATAATTATACTACAAAGCGAGGACTTGAATGAATCTCAAAATAATCTTATACAAGCAAACGGCGCGCTACGCGCACGTGTGAAATAGGATACGCAATAAGCTCCGAGCCGAGCGCCAAGATAAGAAAAACAAAACCTCAACAAATGTAAACATCTGTGGAGCCGGAACGTGCCACGGACTCACGTACTCACGGACACACGGACACACATTAAGGAAAATTATATTATAGATGTCATAAATAAACTATGGCACAGATCCCATTAGCATGAATTAAATGATACTTAGATTCTAAACTATGAAAAGAACAATCCAATGTTCCTGTATTGAACAAAGAGACACCTTATATATAATAATTAATAATAGAACAATTCCTCACTTTACCTACTCTTTCAATTTTAAAACTGCATTTGACAATTACCCACGAGTCAACCCGGAAAGCCCTCCATGAAAAATCAGTGGCAGCAGAGATAATAAATTTAATAAAAGAGTTATACAATGGCTAAACCTATAAAATCTATCACAAAAGTCAAGCAAGTAAATCAATACCTGTGAAGACCAGAGTAAATCAAGGGCGAGTCCTCTCACCACTATTATTTAATTCCTAGACTCAGTGATGACTAAAGCAAATAACAATAATAATAAATAACAATATTTATTTAAATAGGAACCCTAATATACAGTGGCGGTTTCTCTTAAAGCCGCACTGCTGCGCGCCCCCCTTCGCAAAAACAATGTTTTAATTCAGTTGTGTATTTCTATCTTCTTTTACCTTAAGCCACTCTAAAGCGATAAAAAACACAAATATACAATATTACACACAGTGCATCTTAAACGAATTAAAATACGCTCTTACTGCTATTAATAACCTGCGGCCTCGGTTGTCAAGGCAACGTAGCTTCCACGAGCCCAGTAGCCAATCAAAAACGCAGCGGTATAGTGCATCTTGGCCGCAAATTTTATGCGGCCAGAGAGAGCCAGACCAGTGCATACAAGAGTTACCGAGGACGATTTTGTGGCGGGCGCGTGTACTTGTTCTTTCAAATTGTAATAACTTCTCAATATTTGCGAATTGAAAATGAATGGAAATACAAATAGTGTAAGTGTTTTATTAAAAACAGATTTCCATACACTTCCTCTAGTGGACAAAATAAAAATTAAAGAATTAGGCAGGCCGATGCCTGATTTAAATTTAACGCAAATTAGTGAAAGAAAAGCTCAAAACAGAACATTTACACGACATTTCTCAAGAGACATTTATAATCGAAATAATTGGATATGCGGGTGTGAAGTTTTGAACTGTTTTCCGTGCATATTGTTTTACAAACCTGCAGTAACAGGAGTAGATCGGATAGATCCGAATTGGGCAAGAACATATTATTGAGCACAATGAAAAGGTTAGGAAGAACCGTTATATTTTGAAACGCATAGTTTTGTGCGTAAAGTTTTGCAGTGCTTTTGAGTTGGCACTCAGAGGTCACGATGAGAGTGAGGAATCGGGAAATCGCGGAATATTTAGAGAATTAATCGATTTTTCTGCAGTGTTAGATGTTACTTTGAAAGAACATCTGCAAAATGCTACAGTTTTTAAGGGGACTTCGAAGATGATACAAAATGATCTCTTAGGTTGTATGTTAGATGTTTGTAGAGAGGAAATTTGTAGTCAAATTAAAAATACGGAATTTTTGTCTGTTCAGAGTGACGAAACTACAGACGTTACAAACTGGTGCCAGTTAGTCTTGATATTTAGATACATTTATGATGGGACTGTTCATGAGAATTTTTGGGGCTTTAAAAGGGTCAAAGACAAGACAGCAGAAGAGATACAAAAATGCATAGAAGAAAAATTTGATCCTTTAATTTTGGAAACACCGCAGAAGTTAATTGCTCATACGTACGATGGAGCAAATGTTATGAGTGGTGCTGTAGGTGGTGTTCAAGCTTACGTTAAAGTTAAATATCCGTGTGCTCATTATGTTCATTGCTACGCCCACCAACTTAATCTTTTGATGCAGAAAGCAGCATCGCAACATGCGAAAGTGCGTGTTTTTTCAATAATTTATCAGCAATTCCTGCCCTTTTTTCGAATTCTTCAAACAGATGCGA
The DNA here is from genome assembly GCA_940337035.1 of Agriotes lineatus. Classification (NCBI taxonomy): domain Eukaryota; kingdom Metazoa; phylum Arthropoda; class Insecta; order Coleoptera; family Elateridae; genus Agriotes; species Agriotes lineatus. The sequence continues at coordinate 41,838,285 of OW679197.1, read as the reverse complement.
TGTTTTAGAAGAAGTAGTCAACCGCAGGTTACCCAGGGTAGCTGTTACGAGATGGAACTACAATATTAGAACCGTCAATTCTGTGTTTGAGAATCGAGAGAAGCTCATCGAAGTATTTGAAGAAATAGAAGAAAAATACCTAAGAAGTACAACTTCTAATGAAGCTTCTGGTCTCAGACGAGCTCTAGGAGATCCGGAATTTATGTTTTGGCTAACATTTTTTCACAAACTTCTGCCACATGTTGACATTCTTTATAACCAAATCCAGTATACAACTCCTTGCAAACAAGTTGAGAAAAAAACTACATTTTATTGGTTTAACACAATTAGAAATGCTGAGTTGTGGACTAAAACCAGAGAAGAGAATGGGAGAACAAATTAAGCAGCGTAAATAGAATTGAGTGAGACTGCAAACATCTAGAGACAGCAACCCACAAAAGGCATTTGAGTGGAACCCACAAGGAAGCAAAGCCAGGACCACGCCAAAAATAATCTGAAAACGATTGCATGGAAGGGAATTCAAGCAAATGCCAATAAGTAAGACCCAATAGAAACACTTTCTGAAGGCCCTATACCCTCAAAAGAAGTGAAAGAAACCTATAGATATTCCTAAGTTATAAATATTTGCCGAAGGTAGAAATCGTATTTCTAGCAAGAAACTGCAACACATAGCTATACAAAAAAGCACCATAAATAAGGACAACAGGTTATACAGAAGCACGACTTATACGTAACATAAAACAAAATATTATCTTTAATAAAAAATATGATACAATTCCTAGTCAAAAATCAAAATAATCCTTGAACTCTAAACCCTCCTTTGAAACAGTTCTATTTGTATCTATATTTTTTAAATGATCATAGTCTACATAGAAGCAGTGATTCGTAAATTTAGTGAACTTACAAAAGCACCATTAGTAGTTTGATTTAGTTCTTGTGTTACTTTTCTCTAACAAGTTACTTACTTTCATTTCCTTTAGATGCTTATTTAGCATTTACTTAACAGGTACCCTATAAACATATACCTTGTAGTCATACTTACACTGTAATTAATATTAGAAGGATGAACGCGTACACCACAATTTTCTGTAACAGTTTTACAACAAGAATCAGGTACCAGATTAGGACCAGCTAGATTTTCCTTTTTCCATCTGCTGTACTTCCAATCGTCAAAAGTTACAGCACCACAACAACGAAACTAAAACAAATATTTTTTTGTAAAATCGTACTAAAATATGGTCATTTATGCATTAATTTGCGGGCGTAAATAGTGCCGTTTGCGCCCTAAGGCCTAAAAATAATTTGCGGGCGTAAATAATGCCTTTTGCGCCCTAAGGCCTAAAAAACCAGCATCACATTGGCAACCAACAACAATTTGATTTTTGAGAACGAATCGTGCCATTTATTTTTCAAAGCTTTATGGTGGATTTTACAAAAAATCTTGTTTGCATTTCGGGCGTGAACGGCGATTTTGGCCCTTTGGCGTTTTATAATCCTTCGGCCCTTCGGGCCTCTGGCTTATAATTCCGCCGCGGGCCAAAATCGCCTCCTCACGCCCTTAATACAAAAATAGCTATTTTATGAAATATAATTAACATATATAATCATATAACTGGTTGCAGCAATGTAAATTAACTACTGTTATACAGTGTGCTCCGGCTTGGATGCGTAGGTATATGATCGAGAACAAATTTTTGAATTCCAGTTTCATATTTGGAGGTTAACTCCTGCTTGGCTTGGAATTACTTCAAATCAAAGAGGTAGTGGCGGTAGATTTTTTTTATTTAGATAAAGCACTCACTTATTCTGTCCGAAATATGGCAAAACATCATTGAGAAAAGTTATTCAGAATTTAAAATTGTGGTCACGTTAAAATTTGTATCCTAAAATATTGGTTCCCATATTAATTCTAGAGCCAAAATGTAAATACAAACGTTTTAGGGGTTACTTCAGTCTGTCCAATTCAATTATCATAGTAGTAGTTTCAGCCTTATGAAGTAATCCTAAGGACTGTTAAATGGATTGCATATATATTACTGCAAAATCATTCCATTACCAAAGCAAACTTGAGTAGAGAGCACTACAGATACATGAATTCATCACCAAAAAGATTTTTGCTGTTGCCAAATTCTAAGATCACGACAAGGCCACATTGCATGCTATAAGTTTGCTACGAGATAGGTAGAAAAATATACCAGAGCCAATATTTTAGCATAAGAATTTAACATGGGATTTTCTCAGCAACATATGGTCAGGAATAAAAGGCGTAATCCATACAGGCCCGGGAAATTAAGTCACCGGCCCACCAGCATACTCCAAAAAATATATTTAAAAAAAAATTTATTTCTTATTTAGGAAGTAAAATAATAAAACAGGAGCCAGTACTTAAGCTATGAAAAAATAACTAAATCAAAAAGCACTAAATATATAAAAAGGGAATGAATTTCAAAACAGGTTTCGATTTAAATTCACTTTACAGCTTCTGCTGTAAATAGAATACAATTTTTTAAACACATTTTTGCGGAAGGTACGGAAATATCGGTTTATTAATTTTAGAAATAATATGAGCACCATCAGTGAAATTATTTCAAGTTAATTTTTGAGTTTAGGTGACAAGTTCTTTTATATAAAATCTAATAAAAATAAACTCTTAAATTACACCATTGCAAAATAGGTACATACATCTGAATAGTATTTTGTGTATTTTTAAATATAGGTAGGTATAAAATAAATTTTTTGTTTAAAAAGTGTTACAGAAAATTTAAATCATTAAAATCAATGAAGCTTCTTGTTTCAATCCCTCTTTTCAGATAAAGTGGTTGCCAGAACATCTTGAACCGGAAGGAAAGGATTTGCAAAACCTATTTGTAAACTAAGCAAAATCACTTGCTAGCCTGAATTTTTATCGAATGATTAAGATAATGTTCATTAGGTTCAATACCACGTTATGTTCCACAGCACCAGTGGAAAGATTATTTTCTTTTGCTGGATTTATTCATTCTCCAAGAAGGGACAATGTGTCGAATAATTAGTTTGAAAAAGTGGTCTTTTTTAAAAGAAAATAGTAACTTTAAGGCAAATAATAATTTTATATAAATAAAACGTACAATTTACTGTTTCAATTTTGGAATGTTTTAAAAAATCAACCATTAAAAAGGTATTATTTCTGCAACTGCTATAGAAAATAAACTGTTGCACTCGCTTTTGTCAAAGCTAAGTTGACGTTTTCTGAAGAACGAGCGCCAAAGTGGTTTGCCACTTGTTACTATGAAAGACAAGCACCAAAGTATTTTAACGCTCGCTGCTTAAGAAAAGAACAAGCAGCATTGATGAAATTGAAATATTTTTCCAATTTTCATTATTAACAAAATACTACACAGGGATCTGGGCATGTTGCTTTTTGTCCAATATACACATACTATATTTCAGCCGATTGATATGAGTAATTAAAAAAATTAGAAAAACGTGGCCTAGGACGGGAATATTATTCCTGTACAGGGCGTCCCATTTGTAAAGCTTATAAAATTTCCAATCAAACGAAAGAAAAATATACAGGGTGTCTTGTTAAAAAAACATAAGTTTGATTTATAGCTAAAAATTGACAGCTCACAGCAAAAATCTGACTAAGCCACTGGATTCTACGTAATAAACTGTATAACAGCTAGTTTTTAGCTTTGCGATATGTTAAAGGATACCGGAGATACGAGGGAGGTCCCAAAATGTAATATTTTCAATTTCGCCCTGTATCTCAGAAACGTAGCGGGCTATGAAAATTTTGTTTATACCATCTTTCTTTTCACAAAAAAAGTAGCACAATATTGGGAAAACCGCAATTCTCTATCTTGACTCGTAAGTGAGATACCCCGTAATATAATCGAAAATGAGACACCGTGTACAGTTTTATTATAAATTACCTAGCAACGGCTGATGTAATGGAATGTTTGACTTTGTTCAACAAAATTTTATCAATAATGTGTCAATTCTAGTAAGTTTGGCCGAAAATAAACATTAAGAAACAATTTGTACAATTATTAATGCTGGTGCCTGATTTTGCAAGAAAATTTAAGTGTCAAATTGACAATTAACGTCAAATATCAGCATCAGTAAAAATGTACTACGATTTTCATTTTTAATTATTAATAATGGTGAGGCACTAACACCCCATGAAGGAGCTTGGCCTGCGATTACACAATTTTTGCTCATTTTAGATGTTGTAGAAAACATCTTGTGTATAGTTCGAGCGTAAGATGTTGAATGTTGCTGTGCGATGAGTCTGCGTAGCCCGGCACTCTCTCAAATTGGCAATGACCAACTTTGCGCTCTTAATACACAATATACTATTGTATTTTCAAAAGTATTCCAAATATGAATTTTGTATTTCAAATACATCATGATAATATACTTTGTATTTTAAATACAGCACCCCAACGTATTTTGTAATTTGTATTTCAAATAAATTATAGTGTATTTTGCCCAGCCCTGACCATATGTTTATAATATCAGTAGGTAAGTGTTTTTCTGTTGTGCAAAGATTTCATTTGATGTTGCCTTCTATAGGTATTTACATTCCATTTAGTTACATAATGTTGAAGAGAAAAAAAACATATAATAAAAGAAAACTTACCTCTTCCTGCAGAAAGTCAATAGCTTCTGTTTTATCTGCATCTACTTTGTATGTTGTTAAACAAGTGTTGTTGAGATTTAATTCTAGTTCATTTTGTACTTGTTCTTCATACACGTAAGCTAAGATTCCCACCATTGCTTCAACCAAGAAAATCAACAGCAGCAGGAATATGTACTGTAAAAATTAAATATTATACCAAAGACTCCAAAGAGTATAAACTACATACTCTATATACCATAACGGCATGTAAGAATTGCAGCATAAAATATTATATTTGTATAACTTTCCAATCAACAACTATTACTATTATACGCTACATCACACACCCAAATTGTTAGAGCTTCACTGTCTCCTTTATACCTACTATAGGCATCAATAAAGAACGAAATACTTTTTTGCAGCCCATTATTATCAAAATATGCGCATATATATGTATACTATTTTGTAAAACTATGTAAAAACCGTGTACTTTGAAAAATATGCAAGTGCATATACCATCTCATTTAATTTATGCAAAATTTAAAGACTTTTAATTACTGATTGATTGATCATAAATCTATAATAAAATTTAAAAAGGGGAGAATACGTATTTAATGTTTTCTTTTACTCATTTTAATTATTCTTGCAATGATTTAAATTGAAATTAGGCAATTATTTCAATAAAAAATATACGCAAAACAAACAAAATTCATATTAGTCATTGTCATCAAACATGTTACAAGTGATTTTTAATATGTTCAAGTAGAATCTTATACCTTCTGTCTGAAAACATGTACTTAAAATATTGAAAATGATCTTTCAACTACTACAGATATGCCAAGAGCATTTACAAAATTTTACAATAACATTAGAAGCTGCATCAAAGTCCTCAACAAATTCACCATTCAAAATGTAGCTTATATTACCTATTTGAAATAGTATAAGCAGGGGTTTTCTTCATTACTGAATAAAATTTTTCTAGCACTTACGTAATTCTTTCTACACTTTTTCTGAGAAAATAGTTATGTACTTGTTTTCTTCGAAGAGTGTTAGCAAGTTCCACTTTCACGTTATGTTTTTTTTACATTCCGAATATCCGAAAGCAATTCTAGGAAATGTTTGCCAAAAAAACTATACATTTATGCAATAACACGCACGCAGCTGCTAAAATATGAAGAAATGCTTAAATATTTAAAATATGTATTACTTAATTAGTGTCATTTAATTATAAAAGTTGCAGTTTGTGCACATTTTTAATCGTATCCTAAAATATGCATAATTTATAAAATATGTAGTTTGCTTAAATTTTGTTCTCTAGTGGTCAACACTATCTATAGTCCAAGAGCCAGCAACGGATTTCTTACAGTATTTTTAACAAGTCTGTAACTGTTATGGAAGGTCTCTTTGAATATACTGAGAAGGGAACCCGTAGTCTGGCAAGCCTGCGGTGGTGGTTTTAGCCCCCTTGCATCCTTGAAGGGCGGAAAAAAATAATCTGTCAAAACTGACACAAAACCCAGGTATAATATGTTGGTACAACTGTAAATCTATGTCAAATTCGAGGTTAGCAAGTTAGACTTTGCGTCAGTCTGTGTTAAACTGACGGAAAACCTAACCTGGTAACCTCGAATTTGACAGACTTACAGTGCCACCTACTTATTATTCACACGTTTGAATTTCTACAGCCCGCTGAGGATCAGTTTTTTTGGATCCCTCAATATTTTACAGTAAACGGTTATAGATATTAACGATTATGAGCATCTTAACGACACGAGTTTGATTGCCAAAAACGAGGCGGTGAACCGAGTTTTGCGGCAATCAAACGAGTCTCATTTCTGATTACGCTTTGTCAAGAGCTAAGCAAAAAAATGGTTTTTGGTTTTTACTTTACAGACAACAAAAATATTCAAAATAGATTGTGGATACTATCATATTTTGAGTAGGTAATGTACAAGTAAAATTAAATAGTAAATATATAAACCCACCTTCATTAAAAGCAATTAATATAACCAAAGTTAATATTCCTCATGTAAACAACACAGTACCTACCGCATAATACTTACAAATATTAACAACGGACGATTATTTTTCCAAACAGCACAACAGCCCAAAAATGTCACAAAAAAAACAAGGCCACCAGCAGCCAGGAGAAAATATGTAATAATAGGATAGGTAACTGTCGTCAGCAACGTCACATATTTGTACTTGTCTGCAATAGTCCAAATGGCGATTCCCAGTACTCCAAGGCCTGCTAACTGCAAAGCAAAGTAAATAATCAGTGTGATAAAATACAATATTCCTAAGTACCCATAGCCATTAACTTAATTATACTACTCCTTCAGATTATGTTGCATAATAATTGCAAAATTATAAAGTGCATGATGATCTTAAGCACAATTCGCACATTTTAAATTTGCATAGCTGGAGAAAGGTGAATAATAAGCATGTTATTGAGACTCAGAACCAATTACTTCAATGATGTGCTGACCTTACAGTAATATAGGGTTGTGGGAACTTTAATGACATTACCATAAATGTCTGAGGTATGTCGTAGTACACTATAGGATCAGAAAATTTGATAAATCGATCGTATCATCTAGTACCACAAATAACAGTGTTTAAAATTTAAACCTAGCTGATCAGAAATATCTGATAAAAACATTATATCGCCTAGCATTGTAGATGACTATGTTTAATATTTCATATCAGTTAATAACATAATATAGTTCTTAAGAGCATCAGTAAAACCAATAAAAATATTAATATTAAATTACATACACTATGTTAAGATATCCATAAAAAAACTACCAAAAATTACATGAGAAACCTGATATACACAACGACCTTTAAAGCTGCAAGATGCGCTATAGTAGCGAATATGGAGGACAAATATTTTAAAACCACGATAGGCAAAATACACCTATAATTCGAAAACAATAGCAGCTGAAAGTAAAAAAAACTAGGTATGTACAAATATTTCTACGATTAAGATAGGAATGTAAGTACAAGAAAGCTGAATAATTTATATACAGGAAATATTAAGAAAGATATTGAAAAACTATTTTGTGAAACTTCACAGTGAAACCATTTTTCGGCATCGCTCGAATGTTTTCTCCGCATACCAATTATTTCAGGACCAGCCTGTATATTGTCTTTGCATAATAATCAATTGTGTTTCGAAATATTTCAATTTACCAGTGCACTCTTTTCGTACCGATTCTGGAAAGCCCCAAAAACATTCGCTGGCTTATCGCGAGGTCGCAGCGTTCAGCTGTCTTTGTTAGTTGGCCGAATGCGCGAGGATTTTTTTCCTGCACCTCGACGAAGTAACTTGCTTCTAAAAAGGTCCGTGCTTTATTACGCCACGACGATTAATTTTGAAGGGCTGACTATAATCAGGCACGATGGCGTTTTTCTGTTTGTTATTCTCCTATTAATTGCATTTCTTTAGCTCATAATCGACAGTTTTACCCGAGAATTTAATCTTGGAAGTAAGGTTGCCGTCCAATTTAATTTTCAACACCTGCTAACGTCCTACCTAACTCCTGCGGCTTGTGAATGGCTTTTCTGCAATTACGGACGCATCCCCGGCGCTTTCTGCCCCGGGTATAGCAACTCCTGGCCAGCCTTTGGTTAAAAGCAGCCTTGGGCGTCGGAGGTTAGTGATTCTTGGTGTTATATCATACTACTTTAAAAGTGGACGGTCTTTCTGCTTTTAAGCAGATTCGGGCAGTTTAAATTTGTACTTTCGGTTGTTATTAACATATAAAGTTGAATCTCATACAGTCAATCTATTTTAATACTTGAAGCTTAATGCGTATATTTAATTACGATTAATATTTAAAGCTACAATTTATGTGTGTAATTGAACCTTTGTAAAAGGAACATTCACGCTTTTTGCTTTCAATAGCCTCAAACAGTACATACTGAACAGAAAGGTTTTTTTAAATGACAGCGGTATGCATACCACTCGATTTATTTGTGGTTACAATTAATTGAATAACCCAAAAAGGGGTTTCTTGGTGCGTGTCGCAACCTTCATTTAACTTGCACATCTCTACTATGACATTATTTGTGATAAAATTGTTTTGATTATTTATTAATGAATTACCACACTACAGATTATTCAGTAGTTATTAAATAAACGCTAGTCATTTGTAGTTTATTTAAATTATTCGAAATCATCTGATTTCTGGCGCCCATATCCTTTCTTTTGAAGACTTTGCAGGGTACACAGCTGGTGGTTTGAACTCACGACCACATCGCCGAATTTGAGTTAGCTCGGCCATCGCGGTAAGTGAAGATTTTTAGAGCTTCCGTGTAGTACGAACTTTAAGGGAGTTAATGTGCGATTTTTCACTACCGTTGATTATTTTAATTAATTAACCGCAGGTCAGCTTCTTTATCGTTTCAACAGAAGCCTAGCCCATTGAACGGAGAGTTAAAAGTTAGCTAATTCTGATAGACCACTGTTTTATAAGCAGCATAAAAACTGTTGACAAATTTGAATTTTATATCTAAATCATCAAGGATTACAGATATGGCAAATATTGTTTTAAATTATACATTTTTCATCTAGAAATTTCGACTAATTTCGGTGTTAGATCGATTTGTAAATACTTGAAAAACATAAATCAAAATGCGGTCATCAAATTTTGACATCAAAGTTTTAGTACTTTACCTACAGAATACGTTTTTTTTAATCTGCAAAAATTCGTTTTACAACTAATATTCTTTTCTTGGTCACACCTAAACTGCCACACTAATTGTTTTTCTGAGATATTGACAAAACTGTAGGCAGCACATATATTTCAACACCTGAGAAACTTTGAGAACGTATTTTACAAAATTATGAACTATTTCAGGCTGAAGCTGGTATTAAATATTAAATTTCAAAGTTGTCAAAGTTTAGATATAAAAGTAATGTAAAACAAGCTTAACAATTGAAAAATAATTGACAACAGACACTACCAGATAATAATAATTTAATTAAAATTCATAACCGTTTCATTACATTAAATTTGTTTTAACTGCACTTATCAAAGAAAAAACAAATTGAAATTCTAATAATAAGTGGTAGCAAACAGTTGCCCAATGCATCATGGTAAATTGAAAATAATTTAAATAAAACAATAGCAGCAGGTTTAATAACAATGAAACTATAGGTTTTTATTAAATTTTCTTTTCTGCTAGTGCCTATACAAATTGTATAGAACCCATTGGGACTACATGGACCTGGTATGCGAATTGTTGTCCTAGCAAAATAACTATTTTTAAAGTTGTTGCAAAATGTGCTTTAAAATATAGAACAACCTTTACAAATGTAATTGTTCAATCTAAGCAATAAAAAAAACTTGTCAACTGACACTTCTAAATTAGTACATTTGACAAAACCAAGTTAGCTTGTACAAAATTAATAATCGCGAAAGAATCCATGCACGAGGGCGTTTTCGGTAAGAAAATCGTTAAGACACTACAGATACCATTTCTTCTTATACAGGATGATCAACAAAATGTCATGTCTACATGTCTAGAGTGCTGCAGATCCATATAATTAAAATGGAGCCACAGCACTGTAGACGTGAAATTTGGTTGATCACCAGATATAAATCACGTAAAGTCTACAAATTACCCTTTTTCTGTAACGTCAGATATAACAAAACATAGCGTTTAAAGCGTATGTTTTATATTACACTGAAATTCAAATAGATTATTTAGATCACAGGTAGTAGACTTCAGAAAGAATTTGACATATACCTAACCTTTAATGCAAGGGATGCTCTAAATAGCACATTATTCAAACCAAGACATTCTTGACCTATGCAATCCGACGTTTCTTCTCTTTGAAGGAGTCCCTAACATTTAAAATAAGAGTTTAGGCTTGCTTGCTTACTTGTTATTGCACGTTATTTTACTGTCATTTTGGACAAATGTCACATTAACAGTATTATAAAACAAGCCATAGTGAAAGCAAACCTGACCAAAAACTGCAGATTTTTTGTTTCGTCCAGTTCTTTATTGTTAAATAAGGAGAAAAAATTGTGACGTCACAGAAAATAGGTAATGTGTAGACTTTACTTATCATGTAGCCAATTCTTCATAAGCAACAAAATTGCAATTTTATATTTAACTAGTGAATCACCCGAGCGTCGCTAATTACACAATTTAATTAAATTAAATATAATTTAATTTTACTTTACTTTTTTGTACTTTTTGAAAATAAAAACGGCCTACGATCTAAGTCTAAAAATGAGCAAAATTTTAAGCTATCATATAATTTAATCGGTGTAGTACCTTCGGAGGAGATAGCGAACGAAGATACATACATACGTACAAAGAAAGAGACCACCGATTTTATGTTATAGGATTAATTTTGTAGTCAGTAATTCAATAAAATATTTATCTTTTCCAATAATTTCCACCTATCTATTTTTAACAAAAAATAAAAATTCCAAAAAATGTTTAATTGCTGCAGATACGATTAGAATTGCCTATGATGCCGTACATATTTCAATTGTAATATCCCAGGTGAATGTCAAATTGCCCACAATTTTTTCAAATGCAGGAATCCAACTCTTTAATTTTTCAAACATTTTTGAGAGTAATAGTCTGCAGTAATACGATCAAGTACTTCGGATTTGACGGTTATATTGCAAAAACTTGTTCCTTACTGACAAAGAGTGTCAGTTTTGACAGTTTAAATGATTATTATGTGAAAACTCGCTCGTTTTGCCACTAAGTAGAAAGTCTGAGTGATACCTATAACTCAAAGGTTATGAGTAGTAAATGTACCTACTGAAATTTATGTGAAATAATCCATAAAAATTAAAGTAAATTTGACACCGATTAAACATCATTTGTTCAACTTGAATCAAAATATTAAACAGTCCACTCTTGTTAGAAAGAAACTCATAATTGGTTTGTATTGCTCCATACAGATTTTTATTTTTAGGCTGCAACTTAAGAACTGCGATTCAAATTTCTTAAACCTAACAAAGTTCTCTTTGTATGTGTGCTTGCTTTGGATAATACTTTCTACAGCACATAGTAGCGTCTACAAAATACTAACTTAATTAATGGGTACACAAGATACAATAAATACCTTAAAAAAGTTCTCATAATCTAATGAAAAAATCAATATAGGGCTTTACTGGAAATTTCCCTCGCAAGTGAAAACTTTGAAACTGCAAAATTGGAAAATGTCAAAGAAAAAATTAATGTTAAGGTGTCCATCCTGTATAGATTGGGTACGAAATATACCCATTTTCGTCAAGAATAAAAACTAAAAAGCTGCGCTAATATGCAACATAGGTATTACTTTTATTTAATTAATAGTTCTTGCGTTAAAACAAACAGAATATTATTTTTTCAGGTGGTCACCCTGTATATTTATATATGTTTTTCCCCAAATAAGTAGTTTTTGAGCTAAGAGACAGACAGACAGAGGGAATTGAGAAAATATATGTTCTTGAAATCGGCAGTGAAGAATGTCGAAATTGTCATTAAAATACGAGAAATCGGCAGTGAAGTAATCCATTATTTTACGATTTTTTGTAGGGGGCGGGGCAACATGTATACGTCTAGAAACCCTGTATATTATGTAATATACAGAGTCTCTATAAACGTCAACCGACGTGAACATAACCTAAAAGTTGGTTAAAATGTTGTAATTTCACGATTTCCCCTCGGCACTGAAGTTCCTTTTTATCCCTCAGGTGACTGAGGACCTCGGGGCCTCGGCAACTAAATCCACACTCGTTATAAAAAGTTAAACTTCAGTGCCTTGGTATACAAATTACTATTTTCGTCATCTAGGAACCATGAAACGTGAAGATCTGAAGAAATCTTGAGAGGTGATTTTTTCGCGATTACAATACCTCCCTCGCCTAAAGCACAGTCTATATTTTATAGAGAGTGTTATGGAAATGAGTGCAAATATTTTAAGCCGTAATAGAACTCGCTAAACTGAACAACTTCTCCATTTATCATTTTTTCGAAAACGCCCTCGAAACTGACTTAAAATTCAAAACAATTTTACTCTAAAAATGCATACCCGCCTATGGAATAATATTTTAATTTAATGGCATAAAACACAAAAACATTTCTTTTGATATGCAAACACACAAAAACTGCATAGATACTGATAAAACCTTTAGGCCCTGAACACACGGGATTCCGTATCCGAGATTCGGTATGCGGGATACAGAATCTGAATCTGTTCAGACACGGCGACTGAATCTCAGACGAGGGCCTTCAGTCACTTGCAGTGCCGCGCTGTTATGGACCTAGCATTGCTGTTCTTTGTTTCTGTCGAATTAGTCTAGATGTGCTGTATTTAGAGTCAGGGATTGGGCTCTACTAAGCTAATAAATTTTTCATTGTCAAATAATGTACGCTCCATGATCTTTGTTTAGTAACGAACGCACTGATTATTCGATTTAAATGCAAGGTGAAAACAATCTGCTACGCCTGTGTGGTGTTTTATTTGTTGTTTTACTATTGGGTTTTAAGAGCAGCGATGCCTATACAATGAATTTAACTATTGGCAAGTTTATCACTATGATTGGTTGTTTAATAGCAAGTATTTTTCACAATTTGACAATAAAATAAGAATTAATACAAATAACATCTCCTACATTTTCCAAGTTAATTTGTAATAGAGTTACAAAGTATTCAAGATTAGAACTTCTCTTTTATAATCTATTAAGTAATGATTTCGATTTCCAGAAATTTACCGCCTGAACTGTCGAACCATTCACAATGTGAATTTTTCAGAAAAAAATCATCACAAACTAGATTCAACTATGAAAACCCATTTTGTTTAAAATTTAAATTTAAAATATTGATTATTATTAATCAAAGTAAAAATAATTATTTTAATAAGTAAACTTTTTGAATTCCGTTCTTTAACCTCGTTGAGAACTGATTTCCAGAAATTAGACACGCTGCACTGCATGACTTTTACAATCATATAATGTCATATTTCGGACATTTCACAGTCATAGTCATTCGGCGTTTGCCTAACAATTTTCCGAATTGAAACATTTATGCATACCATTCTGCTCATGCATCGACTATGTGACAAACACGTCTGATTTTTAGGTGAGTTTTGGCGATCTGAACTAATGTGCGGACATTTTCCCTAGAGATAATTTCCAAGTAATTAATTCTTTATTGGTTGAATTTTAAAAAGCAGGATCATTTGATTGGTCTAATAATTATACAGTGAATTGCCTCTAGAACTAATTATAAGGGCTCCTAGATGACATCGCACGACATTAAAAATTAGTAACTACCGGAGAATGAGTGGTTTTTAGTAAGCCCGTAAAGCATTTTTTCTCATTCCATATGTTAATAATGGTATATTACGTAACAAGAGCTGTAAGAAGCATATTACGCGCGAGTTGAAAAAGTTAGGCACAAGCCGCGTAGCGAGGAGTGTGTAATTCTATGAGTGCACAATTGCTTGTCCCACAAAATCAGACGCGCAACACGAAATCAGGAATTTCTATAATCACACTCAGTACATTAAATAAATAAGAAATATTTTATTAATTGTCAAATCAGTACTGTCACGTCACCTTAAAAACAAAGCAGCCGCAGTCACAGTAATTTCTCCCTCCAGCGCTTCCAACAAACAACTGTGAAAATATACGTAACTACAGTAACAAAAACGAAAAACCATTGTTGCTACCAACATAAGTAATTAAATCCCTAATCGTGCGATCGATCCATTTTACACACGACTGTGCGTAAGACCATGCTTACACAATTTGTGAGTTGTATGTACAATCTTCACCATTTACAGAATGGTCGTAGAAAATAGTATATGTATTTTTATATTTATAATCATTTAGTAATTTGGGACTTTACATCATTACAGCATAGCAACAGCTTTTAATATTGAAATTACTTATTTTTAATCGGTAGAAATATTAAAAATACAATTACTTAAATTTTAGAAAATAACACCACTTGATTAAACACCAACCGGAACTGCTTATTGTGCTTCAGTACAAAATGTCACTTTCATATAAGAATGTAATATTTCTATATGAAATTCAAAAAATATTATAGGTACAGAACGCGTTAAAAAAATGGTTTTACCGAACTCGTATAGCTGTTTAAGTACTTGTTAACGCTCGCCTCAAATCAGCCATACTCTTTCAGTAAGACATCACTTTTCTAAACTAGTTCCGGAATGTACTATTTTTGAACTACCGAAACTATCGCAACTCAAAAAGAAAGCTTTCTTACCATATAAGAAAAATAATACGCCAGAGGAACGTGATAGGTACATCCAAGTGAGAAACAGAGTATATCAGCAAACAAATTACTGGTAAAAATATACTAAAGAATTAAAACGCGATCTGCATGGCTCACAGAGAAAAAATGAAGAATATTACAAAATCAAAAGAAAGAAATAAATGAATGTGTATGTATTAATAACATACATCAACAGCAGTGAATCCAATATTTTTGAAAACTGTATCAAGGTGACCAAGACGAAATACACATTAGCAGTACAAACAATGACCCTGTAAACATAAACGAAGAAGAATTAAACAAAGCCATAACTAAACTGAAAAACCAAAAGTCGCCGGGTCCAGCTGGCATATATGTATAACGAGTTAATTAAATATGGTGGCAACACACTGAAAAACTATTTGCTCAAGTTATTCAATAAAATAATTGAAGAACGAAGAGTGCTCCTCGAATGGAAGGACAGTTTCACTACACCAATATTTCAAAAGAAAGATAGAAGGCAGCTGAATAATTGTCGTGGTATTACTTTACTTAACTCTACACTTAAACTATTTACACATATATTACACAATTAATTACAAACAAGAATAACAAGAACAGAGGAGCAACAGCAATTCAAGAGAAATCGTAGCACAGTGGACGAAATATTCATATTGAGACAGCTCGTTGATAAATCCATAGGAAGAAAGGAAAGGCTCAGGGTTATTTCAATTCCCCCAACTGGGGGCGGGCTTGCGTCCCTCTTCAGCCAAGAACGGGAATTATAGAATGGGCGAGAGAAAGGGGGGATGCAGAATGGAAGAGAGGCCAGGAAAGGTGGGGAAGTACTGCCCCGGCATTCGCCTCAGAGAAGGAACTCTGTTGACTCAGGAAAAGCACCTAAAAACCTGAATCGGAGCAGACGGTCGTGGAAATCGAACCCACGACCTCCTGAATGTTAAGTAGATGTGCTAACCACTAAACTACAGAGCTCGATAAAATCCATACATACAACAATCCCATATATCTAAGCTTCGTAGATTTTACGAAAGCGTTCGATAGAGTCAGAAAAGCAGACATTTTGAAGATCCTAGAAGAAGAGAATATATCATCACAAATAGTATATATAATAAACGATATAAACACAAACAACACAACGCAAATAATTACAGCAAAAGGGGTCACAAAATGTATACCAATAAATACAGGAATAAGGCAAGGTGACGTCCTTAGTCCTTTTTCTTTTTAATGTAATTATGAACAAGATCGTCGAAGCCCTTAAATCTAAGCAAGGACATCTTAACGAAATAGGAAAACACTACAACATGCAAATTGTTACGGTATTAAAACAACTTTACGACACCCACCCAAGGTGAGCATCGCACCACGGAATCAGTCCTGGAAAACTGGCACACTTGCCCTGAGATTTGCTAGAAACAGGCTAAAGGCCACGGCTGGAACGCTCAGGGAGTCGGGCGTGAGTCACACGATACGTTCTGGGCAAGCGTGTTGAGGCATATATATAGGGTACGTCAAAATTATGAGGGCGCCACCAAGCCTGTCTTAACTCGAATAACCGGGCCTGGGCGGTTAAACGGGAGCGAAGTATTCAAGCTACTCCGTCGATAAGAATTCTCATGAGCTGCAAGCTCAAATAACAATTTCGTGATCGCAAATACTGGAATGGTAATATTGGGACTCTTTGGCCGAGACTGCGCAACCACTGGACCTACCTGCACGCTCTGATCTCTCACGTCTCGCCGTACACCAATCTTTACACTGTAAAAGGCGCTATCTGAAACAACGCATGCACAGGTCGAATAGGAATAATACGTCCCTTAATTAAATATACGTCTATTGGTCGCTAATTACATCTAGGCAGCAAATCGTGCCGCCAAGCTTATGTTACTGCTTACGTTAAGCACCAGCTGATGGACGCGCTATGCTAGTAAACAACACACTATGGGTGGCCGGCCACAGTGGGCTCGACACTTTACATATTAGAGTACAGTTTAGAAATACGCACTCCGGGAAAAGGGCGTTAGTGCGCGATAACAGACGCCGACCTGCAAAGGCAGCGGGGCAGCGTGACTGCAATATTTGACCAGGAAGAGGGGCTAACATAGCCTCACTAAAGCATGCGAATTTGGAATAGTTGCCAGTCCCTGCTACGTCGCCCACGCAGTCGTTGGCTGCGGTTAACACCTGATAAGCAAAGCACAAAGCCCTCGCAAACATTAACAAAGAGATCGAACAGATTAGGGCGCGCCAGGCTCAGCACGGCGAGGCGTTGATTCTATTTAGGTATTAACCGGTACAATATAGCGAAGCTCGCGCACATGAAATTACTGAATTAAAAGTTCGCACAAACGTAACACGAAAACATAGGCGCAGACTTCTTTAGCTATTTTAGGCGACGAGACGCGAAACTCGCGCACATGAACTTACTAGTAGGCTACCAAAGTAGCGTCTCGAAGCATGGTGGCCTCAAACCGGCATTAAAAGCCGCGACAAGCAAGCAAGGGGCATGCATCCGCCCACACAAAGTTGAGCCCAAAAGCACCAACGCTCGCACAAGTGACAGTTACTATGTTTAAAGGGTTGCAATTACAAATACCTTAGTCCGCAGACGGTCCATGAGAGTGGCGTGCAGTCAGTTGGTAGAAGGCGGGAGTCTGTGGCAGCTCAATCGCCAAAACACGGCATTAGGGGTAAACGGGCTGGAATCCGCCAAGATGGCGGCGTTAGGACGCTCTCCTGAGAGCACACTTACGGCGGCAAAGAGGCCTACTTCGTCCTGCCTAGAAAGATCCTCGAAACAGCGAGTTGCAAAGGGAAAGCCCCCTTTTTCACAAACGCAGAACTGGCCCCAAGAAGCCCTTCACACACCTACGTCTTGGCGTAAAGACGTGCCACTCGCACAATCACACGCGACCTCTTAAAGGATGGCATATTCGACAACATTCGCTGAAACAGCACGAGACGGGAAAAACAGGCTGGCGTCCCCGCAAATGGCGGGAACGCCGCGAAACGGCACACTCTGCGACTTCTTCGATCAACGGCCTGACTTGAACTCTTCAAGCAAGCAGTGTTATGGCCCCTACCGTAACGTGAGCCAAACGGCATTGCCACGTGACTCTCGGCAGCCAATGGCGATGCGCTCCATAAAACAAATTAATTCCGGTAACAAAGACAGCCAATGGCGAGGCGCCTCAACGGCGTGATTTCTAGAAGGTTCGGAATTCTTGCGGGCGATAACACCCGGCTGCCAAAGTACCAGCAAAGGGGTGCTCCAACTGACGAAAAATACTGCGTTTGGGGCCAAATATGTGCAAAATCATTATTATGGAATTAGGCGATGAAGCCAAATAAGTAACTAAAAGGGTTTAGCATACGGGCACGCTGCCCTAAAGCCTAGGTGGCTAATTAAAATACCAAAATGACCTGACAAAATATCCAAAACAAAGACTAAAGCAATGTAGTATCCAACGATGCAAGCTAGAACTAAAAGAGACTAATAGAACAAGTAATAACTTTTCAGTATCAAATAGTAAGCAGTAGAGTCCTAACAACAAAGGTTGCACGGATAGCAGGTTGCCCGAATAGCACAGTATGATACAATACGAACATGAGCGTGGAAAGTAAAGTAAAAATATACAAGACGATGGTTAGCCCAATTTTAACATATGCCAATGGGTAGCTAAACAATCTCTCAAATTATAACATCAATGACTACATGGATACAATTTCCGGTCGGCTAATTCAGGGAGACGGATGCAGTTCTTTATGTACTAACAGTTAAATAAAAGAAAGCCAAAATAAGCGCCAACGCATCTTTTAATTAACGACAATTGTATCCAGGTATCACAGAGAAAAGCTCAAAACAAGTACAATACAAATGCAGGTGATTATTTGCTAATGTAGGTTAACGTAGAGTAATACATCTAGGCCAAAATGTAAGATGCACCCTAAAACAATAAATCTACTGACGAGTATGTTAACATATACAACAATTTAAAAAATACGCAATAAATTACCCTAAACACTACAACAGTTAAAAACATGAGATTACTCTATGCTCCGAGGATGGGAAGATCGTTAGGTTCACTACGTATGCTTGGTTCGTGGAGCGAATGACAAATTGAAGGCGAGGTCCAAAGCAAAATCTATGAGGTCCCGAGGGAACCGTGGTAGGTACGCAGCAAACAAATGGGGTATTTAACGCACCGGATCGCTGGCTACAGCAATCAATTGGTTTTAAAGGAAACAAAAACATAAAACATGTTACTTCCATTCCTTCTGTCGAGCCTCCTTAAGTTCACTCGAAGCTGGCACAGCATGTTGCAGGTTATGCCCCACTTAGAACATAGAAGCCTGAATTTCAGCAGGTGCCTTCAAGATCAACACAGGTTCGAGGTCATGAGCCGCCAAGTGGGTCAGCGAAAAACCTTCCGGAACGACACAGGTGGGTTAAAATTTGGTGTTCCAACTGCGGCCCGTAAAACGGGCACGTGCGAGTAATGAAACCAGCGTGCTCCCAGGCTCCGTTAGGAATTTGACGTGAGAAAAAACGTTTCACCAAATTGCCAAGCCGTAATATTCCGCCTTCATCAGCGAGGGCAAATTCAACCAAAACGAGGACCGAACGCCCACAGGAACTTGCATAATTATTGGGATGCTTAACTGCCGGCAATGAGCGCACAAAGCAAAAAAAAATGAAACGCCGAAACAAAAGCAACTATTATCGCATTCCCGTAAAGATAACCAAAGATGCAAACAGGCGGGAAGCGCGCGCGAAATTCAAATATGTGCTACAGACATCGAAAAGCATAGACGACGCGCACAGAACTGCGAAATTGTAGAGGCGCAATCTAAACGTAACACGTTTCCCTAGTCATACGAAGAAGAAGAGAAGAAGACTATTTTCGCATTTCAGATGGTAATGAATTTCCCAACATAACAATCTTTTCTGTATAGCAACACTTTTAACATGGAAATTATTTATTTTTTCGGTATACATATAAAAAATACAGTTATTCAATACTTAAATTTGATAAAGTAACACGGTTGATTGAACATTAACTAAAGCTGCTGACTTATAAACGGGTTTTACTCAGCGTGCTTATATTTAGACATTTAATGTCACTGCTATACAAAATTTAATATTTTACATTTCTATATAAAATACGAAGAAATAGTATACGCAACGTTAGTAAAATGGTTTTACTGAACTCGTATGGCTGTTTAAGAACTCGCTGATGCTCGTACTCAAACCAGCCATACGAGTTCACTAAAATATCACTTTTCTAAACTAGTTCCGTAATGTACTATTTAAGCTGTTGTGGCGCAATCTAATCAAGCAGTGTTCCACCACCGCATTTTATATGTTCGCCAACAATTAACAAATTAAAGTACTTTCCAGTGCATTTGTGAGAGTCGTATAACAACTTTGAATGCACATTGACAGTGCAATTATAACTACTATTTAAACCATTACTTTAACATTTTCCTTGAGAAAAAACACGTTGTGGAGTTGAACACAATGTTAAAGATTACTTGTTAGAAATTTGTTTTAGTTCAATTCGAAACTATGTTTTTAACATTTTAAAATTAAATAATTGAAGTAAGAAGCTTTGGACCTATGTTTATCAAACTGTATCCTGTTACTTTATGCGCTGCTACACTCCATAAGTATTTAGTTGTTTTTTTCTTGAAACATTGTACACGAATTTTTGCTGCATGTCGACTTGAGTAATGAGTAACCATCATAATTACTGTTATTTTAAATTAGCAACTTCATTAACACGAATGCCCTAGTCTTAGCCAGGGCTATATTTTCTCTAATAAAATTATACGCATTCGGTCCTTTGTGTTTACCTTTCTCTCACGATGAACGTAGCCACACCTATATGCATAATTTTAGGGTTAAAATGAGCTCAAACATGGAGAAGGTAGGTATTTCTAGCCATTATATAATGGTTCCACCTACACAGTTCACGCGAGATCGTACATTATGATGAGTACTATAGGTATAGTTTTTTATTTTGTTCGTTGGAATTAAAACGCACGAACCTTCCACATGTGTTTAATACTAGCCCGTAGCTTTAGTACATACCTATTACACGCTTACTTTAACTTAATACGTAGAATGAGCGGTTTTCACAATAATAAATTGCTTCTTGTAATTCGCCTTAAGAGAACCAAAGCATGAATTTTACTATTTCCTTTGCCAAAAACTGTTGTCGCGACAAATTCCCTCAACTGTCAAATGTCCGTTTTCCTCCAATAATAGCGTTTGGATCAGTATTTTAGCAACGAATTGTATTAAGGGCAATGATTTTGCCGGTAAAAATGTTTTACGATAGTTTTTTCAAACTCCCGAGCCGAAGACGAGGGAATTTGTCAAAGTTAGTTTGTCGAGGGACACATTTTCGGAGCTAACTTATGACTCCGAAATACATTATGTGGACTATTTCCCAAGTATCAGTTCCTTTTGTATCTGTATGCAATGAATATGACATTTATACTGATGACACTTTAAATGACGTTTTTTCTCTTTGGTAAAATTTGATTGCCCAACATTTAACACATTGCTGACTCAAAGCAAAATTGACTCACATGAACTGAATAAAATATTAATGCCGGTTAATTCTCGTCAGTTTTGCTATTGGCAACTGAATCCAAGCGCTACGCCACCATGCGGTGGAATTTTGAACTGTGTCAATGAGGTCGAAATTTAAACTCGCATTGAGCTAAATGGTTTAAGCTAATTATTTGTTGGCTTATTACAAAGTTACTAATGCGAGAAACGTCTTTATACTAGGGAATATTTATTCTGGCAACTTTCTCCTCTGACTCAGATCTACAACTACCCCGCTAATGACTATTTAAGTTCTTTTACTTTTATTTTCGAGCACAGCTGTAATACGTTGGTACATGCCTACATTTACCTTGCTTGTTCTTGTTTTTACTAGGTTTGTTCTTGCTGAAGTTCAGTGTCTTGTTTATATTTATTAATTTATTGTTTATATTTTTAATAACGGGATATCTTTAACGTAAAAATGGATCGTGAACGTGAGGGAGCTAGATTTTCTCCTGTACCAAATAAATCGAAACGGTTTTGTTGCCTGTATGGTTGTAAATCACTATCAAAACGCGATACAACTGTGCGGTTCCATAAGTTTCCTAAAGAAGAAGAATTTGTAAAAATTAATTATCAGAAAGCAGATCGGCGAAAGGAATGGATTCGTTTACTTAGAATGGGGAAAAAGTTACAGAAAGTATACATGTTTGTTCTCTGCATTTTAAAAAAGAAGATTATATTCTTCCTGGTGAGTACAATACTTATTATCGTAATGATATAAATTAAAATTTATAATGCAAAACCAATAACACAAGACGTAAACGCAAAACAAGTGTTAAAGTTTTGTCAGTCCTTTTAGTTTTCTAATTACTTTGTAATGTTGTAGACATAGCTGCAAAGAGAAGGCATCTGTAGAAAATTGCTGTTCCAAAATGCAATTTACCAAAATCTTCAATTGCGAATGTCGCGAAAGCAAAATAGAAAAAGAAAATACTAGAAATCTGTTAAATGCAGCATTGGTATATTTACGCACTACTGATTAAATTATTTATTTATGGTAAAACAGCCCTATTAAAATCTCGTTTACACATCTTTAATTAAAGTGCATACCATGAAAGCTTAAAATATCCCAATATTATGCCCCTAAAATTATTTAAACCAATACTAAAAAACATTTAAAATCAGCGTTTAAGTAGGGAAATACATAGACTTTAAGAATCGTACCTACTTAGAGCGGCCATTTAACTAAGCTCCGCCTTCAGTTCACTTCCCAATAGAGGAAACAAAGTTTTCTCAAACACACAAATTGTAGGGATAAAAATATGAAGTTTTATCAGTGCCGTAACTACGGGGTTGGCAAGTTCACTCTTCGAGCGCAAGGCCTTCGGGGGGGGGGGGGGGATGGGTAAAATCGAAGCATTGGTGCGTTTTGTGAAAAAAGGGTGCCAAGACATGAACCCGCAAAATTGAACTGCATTCCTTGTTGATTAAATATCGCATTTTAAAAAATAAGTAGTATAACTGAAATGTTAATAATATAATAATGTAGTGTTTATATTTAGCAAACACAAACTAAGCAGCAGCTCAAATACGCATAACTATTAAGTGGGGTGAACATCCCTATATATTCGCATACCACCGACTGTAATGTTTTTTTCCCATTGGGAATTAATGTAATACGCATTGCTAAGTGATTCTTATTATTGTTTCAGTATTATTGGCAACATCTAACAGAAGGAGATTACAAAGTGCTACCTTTTATTATAAAATATTTTTTGAAAAAAAAAACGTCTTACCTACACCGTAGAATTTAATTTAGGGAAGACGTCCATAACGTCAATATTAGGTTTAACCGCACACTTACACCACCGCTGCATAAAACGTCTCTTTTCGAACGTAGCTTTTCCTATCAAATAGCAAAGTTTTATAACCCCCTTCCTTGAGAATATAAAGTGCTACATATAAATACATTTAAAAAATATTACAAAAATCTGATGTGATACACTCACACAACTTCCTTTTACAGTGAAATTATAATTAGCCAAAGATTTTTAATTTTTAAGCATTTGACAAAAATTTTAAAAAATTACAAATTCTACAAAAACGGTACAAAATAGAGTTTAGTTGAAGAGACAAATTTTCTCTAAAATTTTAAGCTGTATTCAAAAATTAAATTATATACCGGGTGTTCTATTTGAATTAGGAGTGAATAAAAAACTAGAAAAAAAACAAAAAAACCCATTTTAGAGGTATTCAACTGGAAAATCACCTATCTCACATCAATAAACCTTAAAAATTTAATAAAAATGTAAAGTTTGAAAAAAATCATATCCGTTTTTGAAAATATCCAAAAAACTGAAAAATCACAAGAGTAAACACCTACTTCCGGTTATGCAATTTTCCTCAAAAGCTTGCTGTCCCATCTACATACCGGGTGGCCATAAACATCTGAGATCCCGGTAGCCATGGAATTAGCTACTTATAAATGTTGGTTAGCATTATACATATTTCAATTATAAGTATTGGTATGAAATGTAATAAAATGCAAATAAGAGGAGGGGAATGTGTTCCAGATTCTGCAGTTTAGCCTACGACTCGATTATAAAAATCTCCTGTTCTAACTTCAATACTTGCAATCTGTAATAATTTTTGACAGATAGGAATTATAGTTGTGATGACATTAAGGACATTTAGTTTAGTTGGATTCATCACTTTAATAAAGCGGTGTTGATTCCAAAGGTAATGTGATATCAGATGATTATGGCCACCCGGTAGTACACAAAACTTATATATGAAGTTTCAACGCCATACCTCTTTTCCTTTTTGAGATATTCTGTTCACAGACAGACAGACACCCAGACAGACAGACACACAGACGGACCAATGAACAAAAACATGTTTTTTTGGGTTCAGGGGACTCTAAAACGTGAAAATCTGTTGAAAACTCAATTTAGAATTTTTGTAGGTGAATCCAATACTTCCTTTATCGTAAAAGGAAGTAAACAGATGTTATTTTGTGAACAACCAACAACATAGTGTCTCATTTAAAATTATCATTGAACAATTAGGGATATGTTATTTTATGTTAGCAATATATAATACATTTCGGGGACCATCACAGAATTAATCATTTTATTTTATTATTTTTTTCAGGTTTAGGATTAGGCATCAGTTCTAAATTACCAACTTTATAATTTTCAACGTTATAGTGGAAGAGAAAGTGCTAGCTTGAACTGCGCCTTGTGATTTCCATTTTTAATGATTTAATATTTATTTTTAATAAATTTAATCTGCTTGGAAAATAAAGACATTTATTATTATTATGAAGATATTTTTACCTATTTATTACATAATTTTCAGCAGTCTTGGGGTAAACTTTCTCCGGTGAGCTTTCTGGGTGAACTTTCTCCGGTGAGCTTTCTCCAGTGTTTTTCACTTCTTACCTTCACTTTTATAATTCATAATTGAAAAATAAACGCCAAAAATTGAAAAATCATAGTAGGTATACAAAAAGTTGCTCAGAATGACAAAAATTGTTGAAATTCGAATTTTAATCAAAAATTAATGTTTATTTTGGACCAAATAAACACATTATTTCTACTTTTGCATTCCAGACAGTATTGGGCTTGCTATTTAGATTTACGAGACGCTAAGTTAACAGTTCGTAAAGTTAATTGACAGGTCATATACTTTTTATTTGTAATCGTGAAAAAATCACCATCCGAGATTTTTCAGATCTTCATGTTTCAGGGTCCCTAGATTACGAAAAACAGGTTTTCTCAATTCCGGCCGTCTGTCCGTCTGTTGGTGGTATAACTCAAAAACTATTTGTTGGAAAAAGACGATATTTTGCATACCAATTATATGTTTACCTGGTATGAAACGGCCAACTACAGAAACTCGCTCGAAACCGAATATACTTTCGGTAAAATATATATAGGGTGAGCACCTTAAAAAATAAAAATCTGTCTATTTTTGCTCTAAGTGGAGTAGTATTAGTTAAATAGAAGTACTATTTTGCTCATTGCTTTTACCCTTGACGAAATTAAGCTTATTTTCGACCCAACTGATACAAACACACCACTAAATCTTCAGAGATATAACCTTTTGCGAACTGAAATAAAATGTAATATTGCCGAATGCTTTAAGAATTACCTTAATAATTTAGAGACTAATATGCAACAGAACCCGGCTTGTTTTTGGTCGTTCTTAAAAAATAAAAAAAGGGTAAAATCTGCTCTTCCATCCATGACATTTGAAGGAAAAACTCTAAATACAAATGAAGAAATTACAGAAGCATTTGCAAAAAATTTTAAATCAGTTTATAGTTTTAAAGGAAGTAATATGAGCAGTAATGTACAAAATTCTAGTGAACCTAAGGACACGATTGATATTTTAAATATGATGCAAATAACAAACGACGAAATAATTTTGGCAATTACAAAACTAAAACCCAAAAAATCTGTTGGACATGATTTGATACCAATTTATATATTTAAAGGTTGTGCCAATATATTAAACTACCCCCTTATTATAATTTTCAATAAAATAATTGCTACTTCTACATATCCTGCTGCATGGAAGATAGCAAAAATTTGCCCAATTTATAAGAGCGGCCAAAGATCCAATGTAACAAATTACAGACCAATTTCTATACTACCAGCGGTGTCAAAAATTTTTGAATCTATACTTCACTCTCGAATATTTAATCATGTTAAAACACTTATCTGCGATAATCAACATGGTTTTTTGCCTAAGCGTTCTACAGTAACAAATCTATTGCACTTTACACAAGATGTGTCTGAAGCCATAGATGAAAATTTACAGACAGATGTAATATATACGGATTTCGCAAAAGCATTTGACAGAGTGTCTCATAATGTGCTTTTGTCGAAATTGAGAATGTATGGATTTTCAGATAGTCTTGTAAATCTAATTGAATCTTATCTTGTTGACAGAATTCAATATGTAGTATATAATAGTTGTCAGTCACATAGATATTTTGTTAATTCCGGAGTTCCCCAGGGTGCCAATTTAGGTCCTCTACTCTTTTTGTTGCTAATAAACGATTTACCCAATGTTTTGCAATATTCTAAATCATTACTTTTTGCGGATGATTTAAAAATATGGAAAAACATACAATCAGTCCAAGACTGCATTGAATTACAAAAAGATATTGACAATCTATATTTTTGGAGTCAAAAAAATCAACTTTATTTTAATATTACTAAATGTTCTTATGTAACTTTCTCTAAAAA
This sequence comes from Agriotes lineatus, assembly GCA_940337035.1. NCBI lineage: Eukaryota > Metazoa > Arthropoda > Insecta > Coleoptera > Elateridae > Agriotes > Agriotes lineatus. The sequence goes on along the minus strand of OW679197.1, from coordinate 41,811,596 downwards.
ACATACAAATTACCAATTTAATTATACTATGAATCAGGAACCACTTAAAAAAAATGAAACAATACGGGATTTGGGCGTTACGTATGATTCAAAGTTGTCTTTTAATTTTCATATAGAAAATTTAGTTAACACAGCATACAAAGCCCTTGGCTTTTTAATAAGACAATCACAAATGTTTTCCAGTCGGAATACCCTCACAACTTTATACAATTATTTTGTAAAAAGTAAACTGGAATATGCCTCGCTTATATGGAGTCCCATGTATGCTCACGGTATAAATGCAATAGAAAGAGTGCAGAAACGATTCCTTAAATACTTGTATTTCAAAGAAACAGGATACTACCCCCTATATTCGCATTACTCAGAGTTATTAAAGAAATATTCAGGTATTATAACTTTAGAGAAACGGCGTTATTTGGCAGCACTTGTATTTTTACACAAGGTTTTTAACAACGAAACTGATATTAGTCCAATATTACACAAATTACGTTTTCTTGTACCCAGACAAGTTTCCCGCTGCAATCAAATATTTTATCTTCCACCATCTCGAACAAATTCATTAATAAATTCACCAATTTATCGAATATGTAAATATGCAAATATTGTAAGTGGATATGTTGATTTTTTTAACCTCAAAATAAAGAAATTTTTAAATATGTGTAAATATGCTTTAAATTTACCGAGAGTTGAGGCTGATATTGGGGCGAGGCATATTTAAGTTTTAGCTTAGTAATTTAGTTTTAATCTACAACTTATTCTATAATTTAGTTTTAATCCAGCTATCATGGTTTTTTTTGTTTTTTGTTTTTTGTTTTTTTTTTAAGTTATTCAACAATCATTGCTATTGACTTTACTCTGGTAGCAAATTGTAAAGTTATTTTCTTCCATTGTTTATTTTTTTGTTCTCTTAATTTTTGCATTTGAAAACTGGCCTATATTAATGTTAATTATTTAAAATGTAGCCTGTCATTGGCATCAGCTGTTGGCTACAACGATAATAATAAATAATAATAAATAAACACCCATACTAAAAAAATTATTTTTTTTCCTTTACAGACTTTTTATGGGACTCATTTTTAAGACAATAATGGGATTGTAATTCATTTACATTATACTCGTAATATTACAAATTAACAATTAAAATGTTTGATTAAAATTAGATTTGGACTATTTTTCGAATTCTGAACAACTTCTTTTCAAAACGTGTTTTCGATAAAACTAGGCCCATTATGACTTTTTAATTTTTCTGAACGCAGTAGGTTACTGGTTTGCAATAAAATTATTTAAAAATTGTAAAAGTATCCTCTTTACAAAGTAGTATAATTGACCAAAATTTGAAATCGATCAGAAAATAAACAAGCACTCAGTGTGGTAATGAAGCTTACCGCACTGAGTGCAGTAATGGATATTACTCAATTTTAGTGGATTTTAATGGATATTATCGCATTATTTTTATATAAAAAATACATTGAACAAGACTTTATTGATGAAGATAATAGATATTAAGGATACAAGTTTAATTATGAGCATCTTAACGAGTTTGATTGCTAAAACGAGCTGGTGAGCCGAGTTTTGCGGCAATCAAACGAGTTTTCTTATGCGCGATAAGCAAACGTGTATTGTTCAATATTTTATCTTCATCAATAAATCTAGTTCAATGTATTTTTTATATGCGGTAATATCTATCCATTCCACTCAGTGCGGTAATGAAGCTCTTAACGACACTAAAATTAATTTGGTTAATAGTCTATAACAACACCGATGAAGATAAGATATTGAACAATACACGTTTGCTTATGGCACTTAACGAGACTCAGATGCCCATAATTAAACTTGTATCGTTAATATCTATTAACGTATTGCATTAGTGTAATACCGATACATTGCTTACAAAATTTAGAACAAATCCTCAATAACATGTTGAAAGTTAAATGATGAAGCAGATTAGGTACCGAAAAAATATTTAAAAAAAGTATGCAGCAGTAACATAGTACCAGTTTTTAAAAATAAATTTATACAGACAACGAATTTTTCCGAATTACAATATACGGGGTGATATAAAAGGTGTGCTGATAACATAAGGGGTTGATTAATCATACAATCGAAGTAAAAAATATATGCCCATGTCCGATTCTCAAGCATTATCAATTTAAGAAAAAAATCTTTATTTATAGTATATTACATAACCAGCTACGAAAGTGGCACATTTGTGCGAGTGTATTTAAGAAACGAGGCGAAGAGTAGTGCAGCCGAGTGACTTAAAACACGATCGTACGATACACTTTCGAGCGAGTTATGTACACTATTTTTCCGAAAATGACACATTTTTGTGTGACAACTGCTAATGTCAGTAGATTGTCAATATTTTTTAGGTTAAAATGACATATTTTCAATAGTCAGAATTTTGTCAGCAGTGTTTAGGTTAAAATGACATATTTAGCCCACTAACTGTAAATTGTGCATTTTTTCTTACCAAACACATTCGTTATGATAACGACCAGGTGAGTGAATTTTTCGTGCCTAGTTGACTGTATGGAAATTGCCACTTTCGTATGTAGGCGTGGGAAAACATCATTAACCGGTTACATCTAGTAAGGAATGAAATACAATAATAGAAAAGAATTAAAATTGCAAAAATCATGCTTGTTCAACGAATTTTTCCAGCAGCTTCTTGAATTTGATTTATGAATCGCGATGTTGGATGGTAATAGAATAGTAGCTACCTATTAGTAGCAAAACTAATTCGTTAATTAAATCAACTCGCTTAAATATGACCAGACAACCTTATAATTATTTTTCAACTTTAATTAGATGCAACCTGTTAATGATTTTAATGAAACAAGATATATAACTCAGCAACCCTTGAGAATCGAACACAAGTATATTATTATGTTTCACTCCAAATTACATAATTAATTTACCATACAGTTATGTCCCTACATTTTAGATGGCCCTGCACGATGCTTAACATCGCTTAACATTAAATGTAAAATAAAATTTATTTATTTCCATTTTCAAATAGCAAGAGTAGTAAAATATACGAAATTAAAAAAAACGGATATTCGTAATTTCGAAGATTTGGTGTTTTTATACGACATATAGGGGATAGTGTATCTAAACCACCCTGCAATACTGTCTAAAATAAAATTTTTACTTTAAAAAAATCTACGTCCAACATGTAAAATTCTAACATTCCATTTTTATTTATATTTAATTTCTGAATAAATTCACGTTATTATAATTATAACTCAAAAATGTTTATTATATTTGTTGTAAACTCAATAATTAAGTATAAAGCTGGATGTAGGCTACGAGGGGAATGTTATAAGTAAGATTAATATTACTATTCTGCTTTAATTTTATACAGGATGGCACTACATTCCGAATTCAAAATTTTAGATCGAATTGAAGACCGCAGTATAAAGCAATAAGTTCATAATTATGAACATTGAATTTGTCCTCCCAACTTTCCTTATGGGGATACGGATTTCTACATGGAAACTTCTAAAAACGTTATTTTTCATATGTTATGTTTTGATTATTATCGGTTATTATCAACCAAGCGACTATAAAAGACTTAAACACTTGAAGTTATAAGTATACAATTCACCGCAAGAGGAGAAAATAATAAAGTTGCAACTTACCAGAAATATGACGTTAAAAATGTACAGGACAGATTTCAGAAACTCGACCGTGCAACACCCTTCTTTTCCTCCCCTGTTTCGCGCCATTTCACTCTATCTGGCTATCCTGGCGATCGGCTCCATCATCTGAAAACGGCCGGAGTGAACGAGGATATGAACTTCGAAACCTCGCTGTAGTAAATATTTGAATATTCTAAGCTTTAGAAAAACATTGCGCAGCGTTGAATCATATCGTAAGTACCACAACCAAATACTTTCGATTTATCTTTATTCTCATGCAACGTTAACAGTTTGTAACTGCAACTTGTTTAAAAATTCATTTAATACAACATTTGTTGTGTGTTCACAGAGAACTACCGGTAGTTACTTCCTCTTATTAATGTTTCACCTGAATGAATAAATCGTGCCACTGTCTGCATTTGTGGACTACACTAATAGAACTAGTGGCGGTGACTCCTAAAATCTACTTCGTGCTACTTAAAATAGCATTCGCAGTCGCTGCTGATAATTATAATAAAATTGATACGTTGAGCAAATACGAAGATAACTGCCGCACTGCGGTGCCACATCCACAAATTTTACAATGTGTACTTTGGCGATATTTATGTGTAAGACTACCTACCGCAGGCAACAATAATAACTGAGACATTTATTGGCATACGAATATCTACTCTGTAGACCGTCGATGTTTCTCTCAAGAGCTATTTATTGCTAACTACTAAGGATAGCATCATAAACTAAAAGTGAAGTGGCCTCTATTTTTATTACTGCTACTACTTCGCGCAATGGATAGACGTATTCGATCTATGAGGGTCTTTTATTTATTACTGGCTGTAGTTTTCTTAAAAATAATGGATTTCCAAAGCTCCTAAAATTAACGCAACATGTTATACTGCCCAAAAAAAAAAAATAAAAAAGATTTGTGAAATTTATTAATCTATGATTTATAAAGATTTTGCATGTAAAAATATAATCCCGGAATTTTTATTCCCCTTGAAGGAAATGCAAATTATTTTCCACTGTGTTTACAAATAGTAAAGGTCGCTTCAAATCATAAAATTCCTTGTTGAACTGGCACAAACATATTTATGAACAATAAAGTATGTTATCTACAGCCGTTCAACCGCATTTAATATTTCAAGCAGGAACACTATAGATATTTATGCATTAAGGGAGATATGAATATGTTTTTTCCCTGAGGTTGACATGTGTTACAGACCGAGGGCTCTGGCCCGAGGTCTGTAAGTCAACCGACGGTAAAGAACATGAATATCTTCCGTGGTGCATACAATATTTTATCTACTAGCATATTCGTAAAAATAGTATGAAATTTCTAAATGTCATAATGACATTTAAAATTAGAATATGTAAGTAACATCAAGGATTGCCTCATTGTATGGTTGCTAAGACGTTAATTGTAGTTGCATTGTTACCATGAGTTTGAGGGAGAAATAATTTGACAAGTCCCTTGGGAGTTATGAGTAGCTTTTCATATTTTGTTTCTATGACGAAAATGTACAATATCATGTTGCTAGTAGATAAAATAATTATTTTGCACTTTCGGGACTAAAGTTTGCACTTTAGTCACTTATTTCAGGGACTAAAGTAGCTCATTTAATCTCTAGGGACTTACTTAATTACTTTAGTCCCTAGGGACTAAAGTTGAAATGTTAGCGTAACTATGGTAAATGTATGTACACACGAAGTTGGTAGGTTAGGTTTTGTTTGCCATTTGACACACAATGACGCAAGACTTAACCTGCAAATCTCGAATTTGACATAGCTTAACAATACACTTCAGTACTGCCAACTGCAACTGCTATCCAGGGCCTGCTGTAAAATTATAATTGTCCGTTTCCAAATTGTCGGATTCGAAATTTTTCAAATGTGTGATGATAATCTTCCCCGTTGGGCCCTCAGGAAATAATATTCACTCGCGGGATTTAATAATGCACTTTAGTCCCTCATGATATAATATACTATTCGATTATTATTATTAATAACAGTTTAAAACAGAGCATGCGACTGACGTTACTTGCCTTTCTATAAAACAAAGAGTTTTGTAATAATAGTAATTTTTTATACAAGACGATAAAGTAAAATTTTATCCACGAGTGAATCGTTTAACGTCGAGACGAAGTCAAGACGTTAATGATTCAAGAGTGGATAAAAATAACTTTATCGTCGTGTATAATACAATATTTTTCTTTCTATACCCAGAACTTTAACAATTTCAAAAGAAAATAAGGACAGTCAATCACATTTCAAAATGTCAGCAGCTAGATTGGGTTGCTACCATAATACGAAGCTGTCATATTTAATTTAAACAAAAGTTAGACAATTAAAGTACTTTATCTGTCCTTGATGTTAAAGTGCTACTTTATCTACCCTTGCTGTTAAAGTAAAACTTGACCTTTTGTTTTGAGTTGATAAAAGCACACTTTAACATGAGCTATAGAAAAAAATAAATATCCTAGTAAATCGTTCAAGTAGACATTATACAGGGTGTGTATAAATTTGAGAAAGAACTACACGTGGCGATGTTGGTCATAAAATTCTTAATCGCTAATCGTAATATTAAAATGTTGAATTGGTCAGTAAAGTAAAGTACATTTTCTGTTTTAAATACGTGAAAGTATCGGCAAGAAAAGTTGTCCTAAATATAAAATTATGGTTCCATACAAAATTTAAGAAATATCGACTTACTTTTATGAAACCGTATGTGCTAGATGAAGTACTTTCGTGGTAACAATTTATACACACCCTGTACCTATACGGTGTCAATTATTGTACCACCACAATCAATAAATTTCAGATTATGGCCTTATATTCGAATAGGGGCTGGAAGCTGCCAGCTCTACATCGTGTGTGTTGAAGTCAGTAGCACACTACTGGATTTTTGTTAGTAACAATGCAATAATCGTCCTTCAATTTTAATTATTTCAAAATATTTTAAAAGTTTTCAATTTAATACACTGCCAATCAGTATAAACAAGAAAGTAAAAAAAAACTTCATTTACTCTCCAATTTATGATTTAAATCCATTAGATTGAATGCGCCTAAAAAGCATTGTCCAAACAAAATATATTTCACTCAAAAGAAGGAATTAGTAACTATTGTCAAACAATTTCTATCACAACGGTAGTTTTTCAACTATTGTAACAATAAACTGTATGTGGAAACACGTGCAATGACGCATTTAAGACAATGGAGGCTATTTAAAATATTTTCCGTAAACATAATATTAATAGCTTTTAAACGACTCTACAGGGAAGCATTTCTCGTAGCGCACCAAGTGTATACAATGTTTGAATATTTCGAAATTACTTGTATTATCAATATTAAAATCAATTTTTTCCTCAGGGTCTCGCAATAATGAGAAGCAGCAACGGTGTTCTCGAGGTACCCGAGCTGGATCTGACTGTTCTTTGACTTTAGGGCTTTAGGCCAGACCTTTTCTCTTTCAACTTTCCTATCCACTAGACCCTCTAGATATTTATTTTTTAATCACAGCTCCATTAGGCTATTATTCGAGGACTGAGAGGTTTTCCATTCCTTACAATCAGTCTACTTAATAACTCCTACCAATTAAGGAGAAGAAAAACTGGGAACTGGGTCAGAAGCTCTAACAGGGCAGTTCACTCACTGAGCGTATCTACTAGAGAATAGTCACCTATAAAGGGGCATAAATGACTATCAATAACTTTTATTTAACCTCAGACAAAGGACCTAATCAAATGATGACGAAAAGCAGACCATTAGAGAACTAGCTGTAGCCCGCGGCGCATGCCGCATTTAAAGTTTCTCGCGTTTGTATAAGATACGCGTAGATCTCCCAGTCACGAATGCCACCCGAACTTTCATCAGGCGGCGACCTCGGAAAACCGATTTGTAAGGGTGAGTTTAAACGGATCGTTTGGACTCATTCAGCAACAAAATAATAAACCCTCCTTATCATTAAATGAAATGTACTTGTGTTCGTAGTTTTAAAACCAATAGACATAATAAGTAATTGTTTTCTGTGATAATACCGCTGTTAAAAGTAAAGGGAAGTTTTTTTACAAAAACCCGAAAATAGTAACCGTCGAATGCAACCACTTTTGCCCGTTTAACACGGCATGTAGTGTTGTGCATTATTGTATAGGTAATTGGGTATGATAAGAGATTATGAATAAAGGATTATGCGTGGAATAACAAACAAAATGCCAGAATCTGAAGATAGGTTAGAGGAAAGAAAAATAAATATTGCTTTAATGAGCGAAACCAAGAACAAGCTAAATTGTCAAGCCCATGCAAGATGGAGCCATTTATGGGACGCAATACGTTGGTCTAGACAATTCCCAAACAAAGCAATTGTCTACAAAGTTTTAGAAGGTAATACATACTTTGGCTATCCTAAAAATATCTTTATTTCGACGACGACAGATGAAAGGCAACACGTAAGAAAGTTAGCGCTCAGATGGATACTTAGGACCAGGAGAACTACAACACAATCCTAAACTATCAGAATTTTGAAAACCCCAAAGTAAAATTACCAAACCCAAGACTATATAGACTGGTCTCAAATAAACATTTCAGAGCCACGCCTAATGATGACCATGACTGAAGACAATTTGATGAAACCCTCCAAATTAAAGAAAAATTTCAACAGGACTAGTTCTCATGGCACACGCAAGCAGTGGAGAAGGCAGTTTAACTTGTTACAGACGTATCAACAACACTTTTGGCGACCAAAAGTCGCGTGACGGTTACAAAAGATCCCAGCTTGAAGTCAGAATAAATTGGCCTAGTTTAGAAAATAAGCCTGAGTATTATAAAGCGGAAGTCAATCAGTAAGTTGTTCTGAAAGGGGAAGAGGGTGGGTGGTGACTTCTGGGTTAAATTGGAACCTTACGTTACTTTTTTTTAATTACAAAGTCCAACGGGGAAGGAGGGGGAGGAGTCACAACAAAGTCTGTACCAAAACATATCCGCGCCGCTTTCGTTTCTTAGCTATAGCGATTTTATATTTTGCATTTTTGTAAGTCACTAGTATGGATGCTACTGGAAGTCGGTAAGCCATTTGGATAGAGGTTCAATTAGTACTGTCACTTAGAGAACCGCCAAAGTAGAAAATAAAAATGCAGGCATTCCGACTGTTAACATTACAATAATACAATCATATCTGCATACTCTACCGAACTATAGTCTTCCATTGTATTTACTACTTGACACTACAAGTATCTAATTATTGTATGTAATTAATATTGCATTCAATGCTATTGGGTTTAATCAGAATTGCATTATAAGTTTACAACTAAAACATATAACCGCCCTGGTGGCCTAGTGGTTAGAGTGGCAGACTAGCGATCAGCGGTCCCGGGTTCAAACCCCGGGGGAGGCACAAATTTACGTAGAAAAACGTATAATATCAGTCCTTCTCAGGACTAACCAAGAACACCTGAAGACGGGAGTAGATCAAAACTCCCGAAACGTTGTGTGATTTACACCCTAGACAGTGGAAAAAGTCCGAAAAACATATCATATTTTGCATTATTTATGAAATGCATCAGTACTGATCATTTTTAGCGATCATAATAATATTGTGTTGACTTTCTTTTTTAATGCTTATTTATTAATGTTGGATGTCAATAATGGACATATTATTTCTGGTGCTCTTTACTAAGATTGGCACTTAATATTTCTGGTGATAAAAGTAAATGATGTTGTTTAAAACATATTTTTGGTGGAGAGGATTGCCAATAGGGAGATCCTTAACGGCCGCGCGCACAAACAACTTAACCTGCTCGTCAGCAAGAAAAAACACATAATACTTGGGACAGCAAGTTTCCTAATGTTAATTGTCATTGAAAAAACGATAAAACTGTAGACAAAATTAATTACCACTAATTGCCAATAAACTGCGTACAATTATAATTATGGCAGAAGCTCCATTAATCTTGTCAGTAAATTAAGTAGGCAAAGGCCGTTTGCACTTTATAAATAAAACATTTGCAACGATTAACAAGCTACCTACCTACCCGTATTCCATACTAATACTTTATTAACAAACTAGTTAACTATCTTCTAGACGCCTTTTTTCGGCAGCTTATAAAATTGGGCACTTAAAGATTAATTGCACGGGTCGCCAGAGCACAACTAATAATACAATAATAATTGTAGGAGGAAGCAGGACATCCAATTTTAACTAGTTAAAAATAAAATCATGTCGCTGCTGAGTTTGGGATTTAGCAGGATGTGCATGCAGTGTCTATCCCCGTAGAAATAATTAACTATTTGTAGTGTTTACATCATTCGCATTCGCCTTTTTTATTTCTATACATTAATTGGATATACGTCACCTTAGTGATTTTTGTTAGGTGTTAAGTAAGCATTAATATGGTTTATTATTTCATTTGTATATTACACGTTTAACTAGTAAATTATGGGTATATACTTTTATCGTCAATGTATAAACAATTATTTCTTGAAAAATTGTTTATAATCAAAGAACCCTAGAGAACTTACAGTAAAAAAATACGCTCTAATTATACAACTAATCAAGTGTATGTTTATACCCCTGTCGCCCATAAATTATCAAACCACCCGTACCGTATAGACTTTGTTATTATAGTTGTTACATATTCACAACGGAAAACTTAACAACTTAACCCGCTAGATATTTGCAATAGTTTCTAACTTAACAAACTGCTTCAGTTAATAAGCAGGTTATGATGCTAATAATGCACATTTGTTATAGTATTATTATAACGTATGCGCTTATTGCCCAGACGTGCATTGTTACGCCTAGGATTTAATAAGGAGATTCACACGCTCCTTAAGGTCTTGATGTCTCTTTTGCGTTTACAAGAAAGCCTTTGACAATAAATAATATTATTATAGAAGTTACACACCATAATTTAGTAATTTATGAGAATAACCAACCGGATTTTGTAATAATTATTACACTATAACGTCAGATTAAGCTTCGAAGTGAAAGAGAACGAAATATCGTCATATGGTATTAAATTAAAAATATGTAAATGCGATCTGATTTTCTCAACGTTTGCACTCAACACGGGGTCAGCGTAAAAAATAAATAAACTAGACGTGTGTTTTTCAGTATATATATATTACGCAGCACGTAATTGGGAGAAAAAAGTTCAACATACCAAGCACGGTAATAATACCAAGGTTTGGCATGCAAAACAAAGAACAAGATGTGACTAAAGTAGGTTCTTATAATATAAAATTCAGACTTGCTTTATCATCACAAAAAAATCTTAATATAATTTATTGTAATTATCCACCTTTCGTTTTCCTTGGTCCACTTTTCTGTAGATGAATTGGAGTATATGATTTAACGGGTTACGTTGGTTAGAATTTCCTATTCTTTAAATTATTTTGAAATGTTTATATTGGTTTAGAATAAATAACCAAATTTAAATAACTGTGTAGTTATTCAATGTCGTCTTACAGAAGCGATTTTAATAAAAACTAAAATAAACAAGAACTGCAATTGCATCTTAGGAAAGATAACAGGACCTACTCGTTGCAACTATTAATTTAAAACAACGTATGTCTTCTCACTTTTCAAAACAAAATATTGTTGTCTATGGTAATAATCAGGGGCGTCTCTACCTTACTTTCAACCGGGGTGCGAAGCCTCATGTGCCGCCCCCTCTTTTTACTTCCCTCGCCTAAAGCGAAGGACACCTTCCGAGACGTCTTCAGGTCTTTACGTTTCATGAGCCCTACATGACGGAAACCATTTTTTCTCAATTCCGTTTGCCAATCTGCCTGTTTGTATGTCCTGCTGTTCGTGGGCGATGTAACTCAAAAACTATTTGTTGGAGGGAGACGATATTTTGCATGCTGATTAGATGTCTACCTGGCGCTAGAGGGAATATTGTTTCAGTCAAGCACCTTAAAAATATAAAATTGTCGAACTATTACTTAAATAAAAGTAATATTTTGCACATAGCTCAGGTTGTTAACCTTAAATAGGCATATATTGGAACCAACAGATACAGTGTGAACGCTTTAAAAAATTAACTTATTGTAAAATGAAGTAAAAAAAGAAGAAGACCACGAAATCGATGGAGCAACATAATACAAAAAAGTGTCTTATCCAGAACTTCCCTCGCAAGTGGACGTTGTGACACTAAACAATTTTAAAAATAAAAGAAAAATAGGATTAAAAATATCTTCACATTCGTAATAATACTGAAACAATAAAATAAAAAACTTAGCAATGCGAATTAAACCAATTTCAAATAAAAAATACCGGTGATGGGATTCGAACTACAGCGCCTGCTAACGCGAATTTAAATCCGGCCTCTGATTCATCGGGCCATAGAAGAACTCTCCTGACTTGGCGATGCGCGGCTGTATTTACGAGAACAGATTTTTTCAAACTTTTTGACTCGTTTACAACATTACTCTGTATCTGTTGATCCCGATTTTCGACAAGTGTAAAGCCTGACCTATCTGCAAATTACTATTTTGATCTATTTTTTAGTTGACGCAAAAATTAACAAAATTTTATTTTTTAAGGTGCTCGCCCTGTATATATTTGTCCGACATTTTCTCAGTTTCATGCCAGGTAGACATATAATTTGTATGCAAAATATCGTCTTCCCCCCACAAATAGTTTTTGTGTTATGCCGCCAACAGACAGACAGACACACAGACGGACGGAATTAAGAAAACCTGTTTTTCGTCATTTACGAACCCTGAAACGATAAGATCTGAAGAAATCTCGGATGGTGATTTTTCGTGATTACAATACTTCCTTCGTCTTTTACACCAGGGAAGTAAAAAAAGCAATGGAAAAGAGATATCTGAGAGAAGAGGTACGAAGAGATTGACAAGCAGGGAGAATGCGAGGGACGGCCACAAGTGCTGTAAAAAACTCCCTATATACAGTGCGTCCATTTAGTGCGCCGGTCTTCGATTGCGCTTTCAGCTATTTTCCGATAAAATCTTTGAATAAGAGGCACATTTTAAAATTCTTTTTACATATACAGAGTGTCCAAAAAGTTTGGCTTAAAAAAGCATTATTTTTTCAGTGGAACATAAAAGAAAGTGGAAAGCTCTATTTATTCCTGTAATAAATAGGGTGTTTCATTAAAAAATGAGAGCAAAGATTGAAGATATTAAAATTTGTATCAGAATCTTCAACACCCTGCATTATAATATCACGTTTTTTATTAAACTTTTTATCCTAGGTGACGACCCCCTCAATTTTCAGGGAAAAAATATTCAAAAGTGGGGAAAATGTGACGTTTTAAATGAAATCTTGATATTACCAAAAATGTACTAATAGCCGTCATACGTTAGAAATATTAAGAACATTTAAATAAAAATTGAAATTAAACGTAGAACTTATAGGGACATACGCAGCTATAAAGAGATACAGGGTGTTCGAGATAAAAAATTTATACTTTTTTTAGTCAAACTTTTTTGGACACCCTGCATATGTAAAAAAATTAAATACGCCCCTTTCAACCTCATTAGGGGTACCTTAATCAAACTTTTTATGGGAAAATAACTAAAATCGAAATGATACACACGCCAATAACGACCTGGGATGCGCGTCACGTCACACGGTCACGTTATATCATTGGTTACGGCGCTTTATCTTCACCAATAGCGTTAGAAAGGAACTCTAAATATCGAATTTGAGAAAATCAGTGATGTAACCATTAAGAATAGCCTAAATTAAAAATTAGGTTATTTATCCGGACCCTAATCAATTTTAAAAAATATGGTAAAATAAAAATCGCACTTAAAATAACGCAGCTGTAATTATTCAATAAAACCATGCTGCTAAACGTATAAAGATACCGGATAGAAAGATACAAATCCGACATTACAAATATTTTCAAGTAAAATACATTTTTGTCGAAAGTACGAAAAACTTTGTTGTAAACAGGCAACTTAAGAAGAAAATCACATTTGAAACTATTCGATTATCATAGCAACGTTCATTAAATTAACATTTTTTGTACTTAAATCAGCCCTAATTTTATAAAAATGCTAATATTAGAGCAAATAAATTACCGTATTAAGTGCTATGGGATTACTAATGTATGCTATTAATACGTTCAATCAAAGGTGTCCTAATGATTTGAATAATAGCGGCAGTTTCGATTTAATGAATAAATAAATATTACATAATGTGCATAAAGAATTTCCACTAAGAGCTCAATTATGTGCAGTGATAGTTTGAAATCAAACGCCTTTAAATAATTATTTAACATATATGCTATGTGCTAGCCATTATTAAACCAAAGCTTTCTTAGATTTTTCAACAGATATATGCGTAATTCTACAGAAATTAGATTAAAGACAATAAGAGTAATATGCGTATATTTGAATGTGTTTATTTTAGAACTCAATATTTATAATAACTACAAACGATTATAAAACAAATCCAATTTTAAAGAAAATTTTTAAATAAATAGAATTCTGTTTTAAAAGTGCAAAAGCAACAAAATAAGTAAATTAAACTACAAATATATTTATCATTCAACTTGGCAGTGGTACTTTTAGAAAATAAATGTTCAATTTGAACTGCAACGTCCATAAATTACCACGGAAAAGAGCCCACAAAAGCAGCGCAGGAAATCATAAAAGTAAAAACTTGATACCAAGCTGTCCAGCCTAAATCAGCAGATGACTAATTTTGGATGTAATTCTACGAGTCACTTAGTGACTAGGGCCATAAGCTGAATAATTATTGTGTGACGAATTGCATTAGCACTTGCAATGTAAACGCGGCGACCTTATTACGCGACCTGCCAACTGCGGGACTCCGTGGGTACATTACAGGTAAGCGCTAAACCCTATTAAAGCAATTGCGAGGCTGGTCAAGGATCGAGCGAACTTCATTGACCGCCACAGAAAAGAAGAAAAGTAATAAACTCCTCTCGCTGACGCAAGGCGCTCGGACAATGGTGACCTAACACTTTCGGCGAGACGAAGTCTGGTTTTCGCAAGATGGTAATAAGGCAATTCCAATTCTTCGGCATAGAAATGGGACACAATTCCTAATGGCACTTTCGAGAAAGCGGCGGTCCACCCGGCCACCGAGAAGCAATAAACCCTCCGCTGGTATTACTGACGAGAGGCTATATAAGCACAGTTCGGGAAGCACCGTAGCATTATTTCAGTCTATTCCATTCAGTGTCATTTATTCGGTTTACAACATTCAGCATCCGTGTCTACAAGTCGTCTAGCACGTTTAGAAGTTTGCGTCAGTAATAACCGTATTTTAGTTAACAGAACCCTGTCTAAACGTCAAGGCGCGTTTTATTGTTAGCACAGTTCACCCTACATATATATATTTATGTGGGCGATCATATTAAATTTTGTAAAAATAAATAAATAGATGTTGTTTTTCAATAAGAATGATCATTTCTATATCACAGTCCTCACCTGTGGAACAGCAACAACATCACCGTTATGTAGTTACTATAGTCCATTTTTTCATAAACGGTAAACGGCGAAATTCTAAGGAAACCATTGGCAGTAAGCACTATCACTAGATTGAATTGTGTTGGTACATAAGCTTCTGGTTATTATTTTTGCAGTAAGGTTAGGTTTCATGTTGACTGGTTGACATCTTAATTATTTTAATTTGTAGTTCTAGCTATTATAAATCTGATG
This sequence comes from Agriotes lineatus, assembly GCA_940337035.1. Lineage (NCBI taxonomy): Eukaryota > Metazoa > Arthropoda > Insecta > Coleoptera > Elateridae > Agriotes > Agriotes lineatus. The sequence goes on along the minus strand of OW679197.1, from coordinate 41,796,300 downwards.
CAATTTTATAATTTGGTTTTAACTAGGTAGGTATTGAACACAGCAGTCATGGAAACACAGGTACTATGTCCAGCGATGAAGTAAACTAGCGATATATGTATATACAAAAATCAATGATATGTTAAAATTTGCGAATGTAACCTGTACACAGGCAATAAAGAGTAAAATACTATTTACCGTAAATTGCGAAGAAAGAATACTTAAAAAACAGTATTTTACAATGTATATTCTATTTACAGTTTTATTCCAGCAAATATCTACAATATAACGTATATAACAGAAGTTTTGACAAAATCTTTTTCGCTACTATTTCAGTTCTTATATTATTCCTGCCATTTCGCTTATTAATTTTGCCAGAATGTTTTACAAAATAAAAAGACGTTCCCGTAGAATCGTTTATCGTACGATTAGGCATTGTCAATAAGGAATTCCATGTGTGAATTTACCGAAAAGTCAAAATGAGGACCAATTACGAAGGCGAATCTATCATCTGCATCGTGATATGGATATTTCAGTAATCCAAAAACTAATGCGTCCGGTTCAAGTTAAAGTGCATGCTATAGATCATGGACCGCTATCGATAGTTTGGTTTCGTTTTTATAATTTACAGTAATTTCTAAAAATAGTAGATATATAATAAATGTAAATAAGGTTAAACAATAAACATATTTGTTTTAGAAATTTGTGTCAAAACTTTAGTTACATACATTACTAGAAAAATAAAAATTCCTTGAATTTTACAAGCTTTCAAGGAGAGGATGTCAGGTTATTCTTTAATATGTTGTAAGTTACATTTATTCTTGAAAAGAAACGTATCACTATAATTATATAGATAAAGTTGCTCAACAACGAGAAAAGTTACTAAGAGAAGGCGATATTGTATGTCTTTAATGTTTACTGTAATGTAAAACTAATCCAGTCGCGAAGTAAAGCTTTGAAAAATACGTCTTGTAATATCCTTTTAGAGCAATTGTAAAAAACTCCGGATGTTTTAAAAATACTTCTCCATATAGGTAATTTGGATCGACAGGCGTATTTACATATACAGGCTGTTTTATAGGTAATGGCACAAGCATGAACTGTAGATTCTAAAGATCAAGATATAAAGATTAAGAGATGCCTAAAACAGTGTTAGTAAGATAGATGATGTTGAAGTTAAAATTAGTTTTAATTCTAGTAGAAGTTTCAGTTTCAAAACTAATAAAAATAATTTTCGAGGGCAAAGTATATCTGCTAATTATTTCTAAATTATTCATAAAGAACGCTACATATGACGTAACATTTAACTCATTTTTTTTCATTAAATGTAGTCATTTCGGTATGAAAATGTTGCATTACCATTAATTCTAAATAAAAAACAATATACTTGATAGAAGTCCCTACAGTCAGCACTTTTGAGAAATCAGCGGATTAAGTTTTCAATGCAATCTATTCGGGAGCTAATTTTGCGAACTGTTATTTGAACCATTATAAAAGGCTACATAAAAATGACTCAATTTAATATATTATTATTATTTACACTTTTAGATCTTGATGGTTCAAATCCATTGCAGTAAAACCTTGGCATTGAAAATCAATCTACATATTTCTCGAAAACAATTGACTTTAGCGATTTTAAGCAAGTATCTCTTTATAATGTAGAAATAACAAGTGTGATACTATCATATCAAAATAAGAATTAAAGTACAAAAATAAAGGGTTTGGTCTAAATGTTAATGTCTGTTGCAATAAAAATGAGCAATAAATTAGTTTTTCCTGCCCCCATACATCTAACTTTCAAACTAATACCTAAAAAACTGTTCGTTTTATTGCAAAAACCATTAGAAACCATTTTAACTTTAATTGTCTCATTAACTAGTAATACATTATTAAGGCAATTTTGGCTTAATTTCTAAATTGTTATCTCTAGCATGTACCATTACTTATGAAACGCCCTATATAGTGTAGTTTTTATTCGAACATGCTGTTATTGAAAAATCATCAAAGCAATCCTACAATCGATTCCAATGCGTTTTCAGGAATATATTTAAATAAATAATGGTTTTTACATACCCAGAGTTTCATAAAATCCCAGTTTTTGCAGGTTCAGTGCAGAAAGTTGGTCGTGACTACATTTTGAAATTATTTCCAAATTGTCTGTTGGTCGAATAACTGATAGGTTTAAACGTTTATTTACTTGCCGCGTGTTAGATGTACTGATCGTCCCAGCAGATAAACCGAACTAAAACAAAGTTTGACAGCCTGCCTCTCTTCTTACAATACCTGTAGATGTGATCTACATCGCGTCAAACCACTTGCAGCCACGACTGAACTTGCTTCTGAAGCTCACAACTTTTTATGGGGTTCTTAATTTTCATTCTAATGTTTCATGTATAAATTCATAGCCGCAGCACGCCTGAATAACATTAAATCCTCAATTCAATCCGGCGTCTCTTGCCGCTTTATTAACATGTTTAATTAATATTCATTAACTGGCAGTGGCACCAATTGAGACCATTAATTTTTAAATTAACTGCAGCAAATTACAGGTAAAAGAGCAAACACAGGTCTTCATTTATAAGAAAGGAATGCAGATTTGCCTCCTATTGCTGCCAGCTCCGGGCTGGCATGTGGTGTAGGTTTACAGCCGCAAAGAAATTTTAATGAGCGAAATATAATTATATTAATTAATTGGTAAGATACCGGCGTCGCCCATCATAATCAAGTCTTTGCACTTCCACTTAAACACAAGTTGCCGACTATTAAAAATTGTTTTATCTGATGAATTAAATCTTCTCTAATTAAATATACAAATGAAGATAGATAATTCACAATACCACCGCTACGAGTATTTATTCGTTTCTATCCATAACATTAATATTTAAAGTTGTATTATAAGGCACATGTTTGAAAATGGCAGCGAACAAATTAATATAATCTTGTTATTCTATAGTAAAGAATAAGAAACATTTCTATAAAACAGGTGTTTCTAAACGCTCCATTAAAAAAAAAGATTTGGCATTGAGATGTTAACAATATATGATACAAATTGATAATGGTTGTGGTTCTCAGTAAAGTAGTCGTGGTGGTATGAAAAGAAAGGTGTTAACGGCCCTTAACTCTTTAAACTTTTAACATTTGTGCATTTCCTCTTATGGGAATTTTGATTCCCTGATTAATTTTTTACTAAACTCAATCTGTCTTGAACACAATAAACCATAATTTATATTTCTGTATGTACATTTTAGACTTGCGACCGTGACTATGTGCTGTAAAATAATCTATAACCCCACTGAGTACGGCAATATCCACTAACGCACTGAGTGTGGTAATAAAGCTTTTAACGACCCTCAAATTAATTTGGTAAATAGTCTATAACAACGCCGATGAAGATAAATATACTTAATGCATTAACTTGTTAATCCAAACATTCTTGTACCTACATCCCAAATCTACAACAAGCAACGTCGAACATCGTGTATATTCTGCCCATTTTCAATATATATTAGACACCTTTTTTATACATATGACACTATTTTAAACACACGTTATTATCAGTAAAGCAATTTATGTGATTTTAGAGGACCTTAAAAAAGTGCATAATTACCTACTGTAACTTTTGGCATTGTGCTGCTCTGGAAAAATACCTTTAATAAAGTATTTTGGTTGTTTTCAATGCATATACTCGTACTGACAATTACAATTATTTATAAAGATAGAATAGCCGAGCCAGCATTGTGCGGCCGTCCGGGTTCGTTCCCCGTCGACTACACGGGGACTTTAAAAATCGTACGCCCTCTGGCTAACACCTGTGATAGTCGTTAACCCCTAATAAGGGTACTCTTCCTTACTTTCGACGGGCAAGGCTAGCCACATACCCGGCATTAGAGTAAAGAGGACTCATAGAACCACTTTGTGGTTAAAAACAAATCATTGGCTCGTAATAAGAGGAAGAACATAATTATTTATGGTATAAGTGTGTTGCACATGTTACAAATAATTCACGAGAAAAAATTTGAGCCCGCGAGGCCGAGTGGGGTCTTTTCAAGAGTAATTTATTTGTAATAATACACGCGTGCCATACAAAATTGTATCCAACAACTCGATAAATATCAAACAAATAAATTGTGTATTGACAGCTGTGAGAAGTCAAAGTTATATATTAATTTTATTAGGAGCGAACTAATAGTTATTTATATTATAAGGATCGTACCTGAGATCATTATAGTACTAGTTATGAAGATTATCAGACGAGGTGTCAACGTATAATGACATACAAAACTTCATCTGCTCACAAAAATTAATAACACAATTGAATATAAAATTTAACAACAAATTTTAAAACGGAAATGGTGAGTCTGCTCTGTTAGCTAGTTCGTTAGTAAAGTAACGAATTTGTTCAAGTACCATAATGATTTCACACATTTATTCTGTATCTATTGGGGCCCATTTTTGGTAAGAATAAAGCCTGCGCTATGTAGAAATTATTGCTTGTATTTACTGTTAAGTTAAAGCAAAAATAAACAAAGTTTTATTTTTAAGGTGCTCATCCTGTATATATTTGTTGTCTGAAATTTTCGCCGTGTCATGCCAGGTAGATAGATAATTATAATGTGTATACAAAATATTGCCTTCCTTCGACAAATAGTTTTTGAGTTATACCGCCAACAGACAGACAGACAGACAAACAGACAGACAGACAGACGAAATTGAGAAAACCTGTTTTTCGTCATCTAAGGATCCTGGAGAAATCTCGAAAGGTGATTTTTTCACGATTACAATACTTCCTTCGTCTTTTAGACGAGGGAAGTAAACAGTGAAAGTTTTCCAGCGAGCGAAAATGTTTAATTTACGAGAAGCGAGTGGATTAATTTTACACGAGCATGAAAGAATCACTGTTCTAATATGTTAAACATGCACTTTTTTCTAATACCATTACAAAATCTAACTAAAATAAAATTTTGATTTTTTAAATTTATCTTACGTTTATATTATTAATTTTAAATTTATAATTCACAGGAATCTAGAAGTTGTAAAATTTCCGTTACAATAACAATATAACAATAATCATAGGTACTAGGTAATAGTGAAGAAACGGAACTGTTTCACTAGTAAAGTGCTTTTCACAAGTTATAAATGTTAGACATGTCTTAATGGTATTCGAAAAACTACCTTTTTTAATCGCCAGTAAAGAACGCCAAAATCGTCATTAAAATTCTCGTATTTTCGACAGTAAAGTAATCCATTGTTTTACGACTCTTTGCAGTTGGCGGGCTGGCAGATGGGTGACTGAAAACGTCAACATAACCTATAATATTTGGTGAAAAAATGAATGTTAATTTCACGATTTATCGATTTAAAATAAGACATAATGTGCACCTCAACACTGAACTTCCGTTTTGTCCCTCATGTGGTTTATTTGCCTCGGCTCTACGAACCGCTGAAACTAAATCCACGTTCACGATAAAAAGTTAAACTTCAGTGCCTTGGTATACAAATAACTATTCGAACCAACATCCATATTTTTCTGTGTTTTTCAAGGGGGACATGTTATTCGTGGCTTGCGTTTTACACTTCGCATATGAAAATTTATCAAGAGCTTTTTTCTAACTTATTAAAAAAAGTTCGACTTTTCCATATCAATTTACGTCAATTTTAGTTAGAAATTACATACGTTTTCACACTTTATTAAAAAATGTTAAAAAATTTATATTTCCTAACTGTTGTTAAACATTTTTGTTAGGAACTGGCTTACCTTTCTTTCCCCACTTCGTTTTTAAAATAGTTATGAAATGAATATGTCCTAACTTTTATCAAAGACAGCAGAAACTGAAGTCACTAAATATTTATTGATGAAAAAACGGACTGTAAAAAATATTGCATCTACTACTGAAAATTAGACAAAATTACGCATTTCCTAACTGGTGTGATAATAGTACTAGTGAATCACCCGAGCTACGCTTCGGTGGGAAAAGGTGCTACATGTCACAATCAAAAATACATACAACCTTACCAATTATACATACAAAAATCTGGTGTGATACACTCACACAACTTCCTTTTACAGTGATCTTATAATTAGTCAAAAATTTCATTTTTAATTTTTAAGCATTTGTCAAAAATTTTCAAAAATTACGAATTCTACAAAAACGATACAAAATAGAGCGTTAGTTGAAGAGACAAATTTTCTCTAAAATCTTAAGCAGAATTCAAAAATGTAATAATATACCGGGTGTTCTATTTAAAATAGGAGTTAATAAAAAAAATAGAAAAAAAAACAAAAGAAACCCACTTTAGAAGTATTCAACTGGAAAAATCACCTATCTCACGTCAATGCACATTAAAAATGTAATAAAAATGTGAAGTTTGAAAAAAATCGTTAGAGCCGTTTTTGAAAAAATCGAAAAAAACTGAAAAATCACAAGAGTAAACACCTACTTCCGGTTATGCGATTTTCTTCAAAAGCTTGCTGTCTTATCTACATAGTACACAAAACTTATATATGAAGTTTCAACGCCATACCTCTTTTCGTTTTTGAGATATTCTGTTCACAGACAGACACACAGACAGACACACAGACAGACAGACACACAGACAGACAGACAGACACACAGACCAATGAAAAAAATATGTTTTTTGGGATCAGGGGACTCTAAAACGTGAAGATCTGTTGAAAACTCAATTTCGAATTTTTGGGGTGAATCCAATACTTCCTTTATCGTAAAAGGAAGTAAAAATGTTGATAGATGAACATTGAAATTACACGATTTAATTGTTCTTTTAAATTTGGCGTCGAAATCGTCGCTGAACGTACCACAGCAGGTATTTCAACCGATCGTAATTTAGTTTACTTTTTCATACTTTTTTGAAAATAAAACCGGCCTACGATCTAAATCTAAAAATTATCAAAATTTTAAGCTATCATACAATTTAATCGGTCCAGTATCTTTGGAGGAGATAGCGAACAAACATACATACTGTTAATTTATCTTCTGGGCTATTAAAAATTATATGTCGCTTCTTGTTTTAAGCATTTATTTACAGCAATTTAACTTAACGATTTAACAAAGACACAAGAACTATTAATACGGAACATTTATTATTTATCCACTAACAGGAACTATTTCTAACAACAAATACACTTTATTTATTTACACACGATTTAAACACGAATGAGTTATATGGCAAGCTTCGCGCACTTCAAGCTAGATTCTGACTGTTTTTCTCGCTGTGCTTGCTTATAAATTGCCGGATAATTCCTTCTGGAAACTTCGCGGTCTCACTTGATTATTCCAGCAATGCTGACGTATCGCGCGCACTAATCACCGAGGTCGTTCTCGAATGATTTGGAAGGCTGACTCATCTGTCTGCACGCGATCCGGCTCGAGGGTCGTTACAATACAATGAAAGAGACCACCGATTTTATGGTATAAAATTTATACAAGGTTATAAAGAATGTTGTTTTTTTACAAGTAGTAAATTTACACACACATAAGTTTTTCAACAACTCTTTGCTAATTAATAAATTTCACTACATTGGTATGCACAGTCGTGTTCAGATAAATCTGCGACAGTGTTTTCTTCACATGCAGGTTAAGTTAAGAATTGAAGAATATCTCCATGGATTTCTTCTTATCAGAAAGAGTTACAGATTTCATTACCTGTTAAAGTTTAATGTAACTCTTTCTCATAGCAGGAAATCCATGGAGATATTCTTCAATTCTTAATTGAACCTACATATGAAAAAAACATTGTCCCAGATTTATTTGAACACGACTGTATTTTACACTTCCAATAGTTCGCAACGCACAGTTGTCATGTGAATTTTATAAGAACTAAAGTATATTGCTGCTGACACTGTTAGTCTATGTCAAATGCGAGGTTAGCAGCTTAGAGTTTTTCGTCAGTCCAACGCGAATTCTCGCAAAACCTAGCGTCGATTTTTTTTATTATAGTTATTTTTTTAATTTTATAGTTATATTTTTATTTCACACTTTTCATTAATGACATATTTTAGACATTAAAAAGTGTCAAATAACAATTACTTATCAATGAGGTGTTGCAAAAATAACTATTATAGCTAAAATTGTACATATCCCTTATGCTTCTTCTTATTTTTTTTCTTCGTCTTACCTTTACTCGTAGGTCTAAAACCTGTTTCTCTGGTATCTTCTTTAACTGTTGTCCTACGATGTTGATTACCACCTATTCCGCCAGCGTTTTGGTTGCCTGTCTAGTAGCTTGCTAGTCTCTGGTCTTCCATCGAGTGGTATTTTGACTATTCTATCCTTCATCACGCGATCTTATGTGCTCATTCCACATTCTACATCCCTTTATAATTCCTTTAACTATTTCACATTCTGTTCGTAAAATTCTCATTTCGGTAGTTGTAGTGCATTCTTTTCCAGGTCGGGTCTCTGCTACATAAGTAAGAATTGGTCTAATGCACGTTTTATAGTTTCGCGATTTGCTCTGTGTTGTCATATATTTGTTCCTTTGTTTATTTAATTGCGTACATCCGCTTTTATATTTCCGAAACCTGATATTGGTACTACCAGATAATTGAACCACATTACTTGCTCGATGGGCTGGTGTACCTATATTACAAGTTGACATCTCGTGGGTTGTTTGGCGACTGCAAGACATTTCCGCTTCTTTATAGAGGTTTAAACGTCGTAACTGTAACTGTATCTTTCGATTCGTGGATTAAAGCAACACCATCTACATATCACAAAGTACTGATCCTTCGGTTTCTTACGCGGTATCCATGATAGTCGTCTTTTGTTTGGTCTATTATTTTGTCCATTATTAACTGAATAGTAGAGGACTCAAACTGTCACATTATTTCTGTTATATTAGTGTTTAGTTCATGGATAATGTTTATTATCCCTTCATTTAACCCTTTTTCTTGCAGCACCACTTCAACGTATTGTAATATAACTCTGTCGAACGCTTTTGTAAGATCTGCGAAGCAGATGTGTGCTACTTTGTTACATTCTATTACTTTTTCAGCAATTTGTGTAACTATGAATATAGCTAGCATCCGTTGTTTCTCAACCTTCGTTGGTATGTACAGTCGTGCATCCATGTTTTGCTATTATGCCGGTTTATAACTTCATTACAGAGTTGAGTAACATTATGCCATAATAGTTTGAGGGTTAGCTCTTGCTACCCTTTTTAAAAATGGGTCCAGTTATACTTTTGTTCCAATCTTTTAGTACTTCCATTTTATTTATAGCTATTAACATATCTAGGAATGTTATGATTCATAACATCCGTGGTTTGTTCAAATAGTTTATCAGTTGCCATGTACGGTAATAGATGCCATGTACGGTAATGGACTATTACGGTACAGATCAGTTATGACTTAGTTACCAGGTAAACAAGGGATTAATATCCTGCAAACGATAAAAATATTTGCATCCCGTTTAACTGGGCTCCATAGCTCAGTGGTTAAGCATTCTGGCTACTGATCTAAGGGTCGAGAGTTCGATCCCCGCTCACGGTGAGGTTTTTAAAAATAAAAAATGCGGATGAACGCCTCTACAGAATGCTATCATTCAGAAGTGATGTAAAGCCGTGGGTCTCATGTTATTACGATGTGTAGCATGTAAAAGATCCCTTGCTAAGGTTGGAACTCCTTAGTCTCGGCAAAATTCTAAGTAGGACTAAGGTACAGTCGCGGAAACTTATACCGGGACAAGTCCTGTAGGGCCATTTTTCACTATTTGATTGTTGTAATTTTGTCTTCCTATTTTTTGGGAAATTTAATCTATCAATTGCCAATGAATCAAAATGATCTGGTGAATGTAATATAAGCAACTTGGGATATCATCAATAATGAGTTCCTTCACACAATTTAATTTAGGTAAATTTTAGTGTCCCGCTTTATATTTCCGTAATGGTACCTGGTACTCTGCATGTCTAGACCTTGCCCACGGGGTTGGCAAAAAGGGCCTATGAAGGTCTACTTGCTAGACATGAGTCTCCCCAAAAATATTACTACTACTACATACCGTTTATATATCTCACCTGTTGTCTTGCGGTTCTTTAACTTTGCTGTAGCATTTCTCTGGTCTTCTGTGGTTATTATTGGTCGCTCTTCTTCTTGATTAGTAGTTTCTATTGTTTTTACGCCTTCGTCTTCTTGCTTCTACAGTTCTTTGAAATAGTTTACCCATTCGTTTTCCATTATAGTACCTATTTGTACGTATGCGTGTATAGGCTTCCTTTTGTCCCTTTTAACATTTTACATCTGTTTGTGGCCACCATACAAATGTTGCCCTTTAGGATGTCAATAAACCTGCGCCTAAACGTACCATTTTTATTAAACTTATATTATTTCGACAACACATATTTTTATTGAGTCGTAGTTTGAAAAACTAAAATACTAATGGATGTTAGTTTTTCAGAAATGAAAGTTAATTTACTCAAAAGCATTCGCTTGTAATTATGTACGAAGAACGAGCAATCTACACATAAATAAATTTTTCAAAAATTAAAGAATTTAAAGAGTGAAATTTGCAATAACAAAATAAAACAATTCAAAAACCATATTACAGTTTTAGTGAACTCGACCGATACACGACTAGAGATGGATGATATCGAAAAAATATCGGCATTTTCGCTCTCCAAAAAATATCAACATAAAACAAATATAATAGATGCAAATGTATAATTTTAAAAATCCTGACAATTTTGAGTTTCCGCCTGCAGCAACTTAAAAACGCATAGCCGGTATGCCTCGCTGCAAGTACAAAGGCGACTATCATGTACAAAAAAATCCGGATGCGCTGAATAAGAACGTGCCCTGAATGATTGGCCTCATCAACTTTTCTGGAATAAACTCCATGTTCCATAACAGCTCGGACAGGAAAGCACGTGGTTCGCATTTTCAATGAGGACGCCTTATGTGGAAGACCAGAACAGGTATGCCTGATTGACCTGCTGGTTCACAACCCACACGACATTTACACGCCCATCATTGATGACTCGATAATATACACAAGCATTAAAAATAAAAGTAACTGTGTCTCTTACCGCTTCATCAAATGACGTTCTTTGATGCTCAACGACGGAAGAGTATACTGGTTTTTTATGTTATTCCGCTGCAGAAATGTAAAGACTGTTACTGCAATTAATTTATTTGCATTTACAGACCCATTCATTAAAATTATATTATTTGGATGCTCGGTCATTTAGTTTGCGTAAATGCCTACTAATATGTAAAGCACCCAACGAATTTCCCATATAATTATGTAACATTCTTCCTTCACAATCGTCCTAAAAATATTATGTACGTGACCAAACGAGATGGTTCACTAAGCGCAAAATATAGTGAGCACTGCTGTAATTTAGATTGTTGTTATTTCGAATCAGTTCATTAAAAATTAAAATTTGCAATTTCAGAAATTGATAGTCATTTTACGCCCTCTGGAGATAGTAACACATCTTTATTTCTTAATTTAAATGGCCAGTCTCATCTGTTTATAGAAACGTATCGAATAAAATAATTCCAAGACCATCTGGATAATAAGCTGTGGACATCCTATTTTGGAACGCCATGTATATTTTATTTTCTAATTAAAAAGCAATTAGAACCGATAATTCCCAGCAATAGCAACTTCAACATAGTAACTAAAAATTTAATTCTGAAAAAACTAAGTTACTGTGTAAAGTTGTAGGTTATTCTTTTTATGGATTTCATATGGAAATATACTGCATTTCTACAAGTAAAATCGTTGAGTAATGTGGTACTTTGCACCATAGCGACCATTACAGCATAGCAACAACGATTCGTTTTACATTTCGCAATACTGAAATGTATTGTTGGCGACACTGTAAGTCTATATTAAATTCGAGATTGGCAGGTTAGATTTTGCGTCAGTTTTGACACAGACTGACGCAAACTTAATCTGCTAACGTCGAATATGACATAGACACACAGTGCCACCAACAAAACACTTCAGCACTGCCAAATGCATAACATCATCTGGAGCTGCTTACTGTGCTTTAGTACATAAAAACAAGTTCTGCTCAGCTTGGTTATATGTTGACATTTAATGTCACTTTTATATAAAAATTTAATATTTCACATTTCTACACGAAACGCGTTAGAAAAGTGGTTTTACTGAGCTCGTCTATTTATGTACTCGCTAACGCTCGTACTCAAACCAGCCATACTTCACTTGTTGCGTAATATACTATTCATACACTGTTTTACTTCCATTTCCGGAAGACAGATCAAATGGAGAAAGTAAGACTTTTAATGGTAACTAAAGGATGTGTACAAAGAATTTCCTGATCATGATATAAAAATCATAATAAAGTGAAGAGCACCCATATCATTAACTTTCCGCAAAAATATTAATCAAGCAATAGAAGACCTTCTAATAAATGCATAATGTATGTGATATAATAGATATCCGACTCTTTAGACTTTAGAGGAATCACCATGGGCGCATGCACTTCTACCATTATCTTGTTGGAGCAACGCTAAGAGGTCGTATATCAAATATTAAGCAATAATAAAACTGCAAGCTTCCTGCTACAATGTTGAAGCTTTAAAAATTGAAAAATACTGGACACATTTGTGTTCAAACTAACATACATATGCGGTCTTGCAAGACACTTTTTACGCAAACATTACCATTGGTGTCACTTCACTGGGTTGCAGCATTATTGTTTAATAACAAGGATTTTTTTCAGATATAGATCTCGCAATTAAGCGAAGTAATTCACTAGGTCGCAGAGTTGACTAAAATAGGCAAAACACGACACCAATATTTTGTATTTATAGCTGTGTACTTTATATAATTTTTTATACACTCTCAATTGCTGAGGTGTGTTCATCTGTGAACTGACATAGGCTACAAATGTCTTAAGGGGTAGTTAAGCCTGGTTACTCCATTCACACCTTATCCTCCAACCCCTACAGCATAATAACCTGGTTCTAACAATGTACAAGTTACGTTTTCTGAAGTGCTTCCTAAAAAGTGAAAGAAATTAAGAGGACTTCAGACAATTTTGGAAAATTTTGGAAATAAAACTGAAAGGTTGCTAAAGGGCGAAATACAACACTCAGTCCAAGAACTATGAAATAAATGCGATGGCAAATAGCAGAAGATGCAATGAAAGAGAAAACGTCGTAAAGAAAAGGGGATTGATTCGACGCACATGTACAGAAGCTAAAAGAAAGGCACATTAAGCTTATCTTACATTGTAACAGCTATATCGAACTAGAACAACTAAGAAAGCAAGAAAGACGAAAAAGAATACATAAACGAAAGAAAAATTACTACCGTCAGAAAGGTGAGGAGCTCAATACCTTCTATGCCAGTAAGAACGCAATGCAACTTTACAGAAAGGTGAATTATATAAGCAAGGGTTTTAAAGCGCGAATCACTATATAAAGACAAACAGAAAACCACCCTCTCTGATCAACAGGGTATCCTTAAGTGGGGGTATCCTTTCGAAGAAATATTAAATAAGAACATATAGAACCAGAGCGTAACCAAATATGCACACAACAAAGAGAAATGGTAGATCGCACCACCGACATTCGAAGAATTTTTACTTCTTCTTGTGTCCTTTATAAACTAAACAATAAGACTAACTAACTGCCTTACCAGCAGAACTATTTAAACAAGGAGGGGAGTAATTTATCATATACTTGAATCAACTAAGATTTAAAATCGGGTCGCTAAAATATATCCTTGCCGATTGGAATGCCGTTATCATATCCACATTGACCAAAAAACGTGGCACGCTCAATTGTACCAACAAAAATGTGATATGATACACGCACACAACTTCCTTTTACAGTGATCTTATAATTAGCCAAAAATGTGATTTTAAATTTTTAGGCATTTGTTAAAAATTTTCAAAAATTACAAATTCTACAAAAACGGTACAAAATAGGGCGTTAGTTGAAGAGACAAATTTTCTCTATAATTTTAAGCTGAATTCAAAAATGTAATAATATACCGGGTGTTCTATTTACAATAGGAGTTAATAAAAAAAATTGAAAAAAAAAACAAAAGAAACCCATTTTAGAAGTATTCAACTGGTAACTCACCTATCTCACATCAATACACATTAAAAATGTGATAAAAATGCAAAGTTTGAAAAAAAGCGTTAGAGCCGTTTTTGAAAAAATCTAAAAAAAACAGAAAAATCACAAGAGTAAACACCTACTTCCGGTTATGCGATTTTCTTCAAAAGCTTGCTGTCGCATCTACATAGTACACAAAACTTATATATGAAGTTTCAACGCCATACCTCTTTTAATTTTTGAGATATTCTGTTCACAGACAGACAGACAGACAGACACACAGACGACAGAACAATGAAAAAAAATGTTTTTTTGGGATCAGAGGACTCTAAAACCTGAAGATCTGTTGAAAACTCAATCTCGAATTTTTGGGGTGAATCCAATACTTCCTTTATTGTAAAAGAAAGTAACAAGAACTTCAATGGCCAGAACCATATTGAACAATATAAATGCGGGTTTCGTCGTGACAAATCAGCAGTAAACAATTCTGAGATAAATTACTCGAGTATAATCTAATCAATATATCCACAATATCTTTATTGACTTGATATTATAATACCTAATGTTTATTCCAAACTAAAACAAGATTGTAAAATACGAGTATAACACTAATAATAGGCCTTGAGACCTGTCAGTTCCACCCCCGCCAGCACTTTTGTACGTAAAGTTAACGTGAATATGTACTTCAAGAGTAAAGAATATCAGCATACTTACTTCATAACGTCAGCCATAGTTCTACGTTACTGCAATGTTTCATGAAAGTAATGTTTCTGTTACTTGTTCCTTTCCAGACTAAGTATTATAAGGTAGATACAACTAAAAATAAAATTTTGTTTATTTTTACTTTAACTGAGAAATTGGTAAAAGCAGCAATCTGCACATACTTCAGGCTTTACCCTTGATGAAAATGGGAACCAACAGATACACAATAAATGTTTAAAAAAATAAAACATGAGTTAACAATAAATGCGTTCTATTTAAGGCAGCCGCATCTCACCGATCGGAGGCGTCCTGGGTGTGCGAGACAGAAAACGGGTACTTTACTTCGGGCTATGAGCAGATAATTAAAATTGCATTTGTTGCCTCGTTCGTAGGCGCTGAAGTTCGAATCCCATCGCCGGTAATGTTTTTTTAATTTAAAAAATTATATAATTTGCATTATCAAATGTTTTCCTTTATTGTTTCAGTATTATTATGAACGTGAAGACATTTTTACCCCCATTTTCCTTTGATTTTTAAAATTGTGTAGCGTTGTAACTTCCACTTGCTAGGGAAGTAAAACCCTTTACAGATTTTTTAAGGAAATGATAGAATAATCGCTGTTGTTTAAACTGATGCTTCAACTATGTTTAACCATAGACTCGAGAAACGATGGTTTCAACCATATATATAATACACATATATTGCTAGTAGGGCCTGGAAACGTCAGAAAACATTACGGCGCCGACATAGTCTCACTTAGAGTATAACGCGTCTCGTGCGCATGCGTGAGAATTCTAACTCTGCCTTTAGAAGCGAATTTTAAACTTGACCACTTCCCCATTGGTCGGACGACGCCGCCGCGCTTGCACACAGCTCACCATTATACATTGAAGAGTTGGTTGTCTGTCTCACTTCCTTGGTGAGTTTCCCACTCATAGCCGCTAGCAATATAGTAAGTATTAGATATATGGTTTCAACACGACGGGGTTAGAAGTCACACTGCTAGGTAAAGTATGGTTCTACTACAGGAATAGTGTTTCGAAGACATATTTAGAATGGCTTTTGCTTGAGCACATTTGTGCTCTGTAGATTCATTCTTGCAGAACCTGTTACACATTGTCAGTTGTGGTTACGCTACTGACTAAGTAGACTCACAGCCAGAGCCTTTAGGCTCGGCTGATATTTAGTTATTAGAAGTTGTAGCTTCTGAGTAAAATTTAATACTTAACTTACAATTACAGAAATTTAATAATAATTTGTTGTGTTTATTTTTTCCATTTTCAACAAACACTAAAATTATCAAAATTCAGTGGCCATATCTTGCTAATACTGTTTACATTGAGTCAAAAATTTTGAATCAATTTGTTACCAATTGTGACTACACTGCTTTACAAAATATTTTACGAACTTTTATGCACGTATACCATTTTTTAAACTCATGTTCAAAGCAATTTTAAATGAGTTTTAGTTATGCGACAGATTTATAAAGAAACTACATCCGAAATATATATTTTTGAACCACACTATTCCTGGCCAATGTCGGAGTTTTTGATCGACTGGCACAAGTGAGTCTTATTACTACGCAGGCTTGTCGCCAGTTGTGAATAAACAAGTGTGCGTGTAGTATAATGAACGGGGTCATCGGTACCAATACGGAATACGTAGTCGGTTCTTATATTTCCATATTTATTTAAAAGTAGAAAACTAGGAGATAGAGCTGTGGAAAGGATTGATTCGTGGGTGCAACTGTAATTACAAATACATTGATTCTGTCTTTTTAGATGCCTCACATTTTTCCAAGTATTCGTTAATGTTAATAAACCCAAGCTGAAGAATTACCACTTCGGTCGTTTTCGAGAATAAAAAACGACCAATTGTAAATGTGACTAAGTGCAATTTTTGCTTGTTTACATCAACTAAACCTGAGCAATTCAAAAATTATAAATATATATTTTAAATAATTTGTTGATGACTTAGGTATTTCGTAGTTATTATTCTATGGAAAATCCAGGAGGTTCTTTAGAAAAATTACCTTGGAAAGATAATTAATCGATAATGAAACATCACGCCAAGTGATTAGTGTTAAATAGGACTGGGCGATATATCGATATTATTTCCATAGGTATCGATATGTTGATATATGGTAATATTGGATATGGATATATCGAATATCAACATATCGAATATCGATGTTTATCGATTCGGTATTCATCGATATATCGATTTGTTTAAGATATTTATCGATATATTGACAAATATCGATATATCGACAAATATCTCTTCAAATAAAGCATCTTAAGTGGTTTAAATTAGTTTTTATGTTCAAACTCGTATATCTGAAAAACAGTTAATTTAGAGTTATGAAGTAACACATCAACAGATCATTAAAAGGGCTTTTCAAAAATATACAGGGCGTTCCAATTGAAAAAATCTAAATTATAAAATTTGCCAATGTCGAGTTTTAGAAATAGCTTCCATCACCCCCTCCCCCCAACGTTGCCCAACCCTGTACATATTTTCCCACTTGCCTTAACATAAGAAGAAAATATTTATAAAACACGAGCTATTTGACGTCTTCCATCAGACTATAATCTTTTGATTTAATTATTTTCACTTTTAAGTGAGCTATGCGCCGAATAGCAAAATAAACAAACAATTACAATATCAAGTCTGTATCACTGTCATTATTTTCTTAAGAATGTAAATAACATTATTAACTTCCGTAGACAATTGCAACCGAATAAACAATGTAGCTATAAATGTATGGCGTATTTAAGTACATTGGAAGAAGTGGGAGCAACATTTTACTACTCGACGTTTATTGGAATAGTGCAATTCAGTTTTTTAATCACCTGATAATTGCAGCTGTAATTAACTACTATTATGTTGTTTGGGTGACCAACAAAATTCCTAGAATCGCGAAAGCAATTGGTTTGAAAAAGCTGCATAATCACTACGTTTCAACTTGTTTTTGATGGTATTATATAAAACCCTTAATTTTTAACACAATTTTTTCTCCACTATACAGGGCGAGTCATAATTATGTGTAAAAAATGTAACCAAGGCTTCTGTAGACCAAAATAAGGCAATTAGCCTAATACACCTTAGTACCAAGATGCTCCCTTACAAAAATACAGAGTGTTAATAAAAATAGTATATTAAAGTATGAGTGGATAACAAGGTCTATAAAACACGCGCGAGTCTTCGAGTACGACGGCGTAGCCGAAGTGCTCGAAATAGAGCAAGTGTTGTAAAGACCAGTTATCCACGAATACTTTACGCTATTTTTTATTATACCTGCAATACTGGAAATAAATTACGCACTAAAAACTTAGAAATAATTTTTGTCGTGATAAATCGAGAGGGCATAATAATATTGCTACTATAGTTACGAAAATTATTTACGTTTTTGTCGCGTCTACGTCCGTTCAAAGAGCATATAAGCTCTTTGGTTCGTTGTTGCATTCAGTGACAACCTTTAAAGCTCGGCAAGCTTTAATCGCCTGTTTTCGCACGCTCAGGTGTGCTTTAAACGGCGATTCTGATGCAGGTATAATAAAAAAATCTATTTATGACTATAACTTGGAGAGTAATTCGATTCATTTGAAAATACATTATAATAAACACAAAATTAACATAACAATGACTAAAAATAGAAAACTACAGCAAATGTTCAAAAGGTTCCCCTCCACCCGCAATACAAGCATGGCGCCGTCGTACTAGCGATTCATACACTGAATATTATATAGTTTTCACGAATTTCATTAGCAGCCTCGAAAATTCTGTGCTGCAACTGTTACCTCATGTTAATTCCCTAACGGTAAATCAGCTGTTTTAAAAGAAAAAATAGGTAGGGAATCTTTGGCGGCCATCTCACAGGACCAAACTGGCTAATCCATGTACCATTGAAATAGTAAAATACAACAGTCTTCCAAACAATTAATGGCTGTTTATAGTGTTTCTGCCAGCTGCTGTCTTGATATTGTTTCAAAATTCAATTGACTATCAAAATCAGGCTACTTGATTTTAAAACTTCACATGTTTACTTTCCAAATGCAGAAATAAAATTTGCGTCATTAACACCTTGTATCTTTTTAAGGGAGCATTTTGGTGTTAAGGTGTATTAGGTTAATTGATTTGTTTTGGCCTTAAGAAGCTTTGGTTACACTTTGTACATCAATTATGACTCGTTCTATATACTCGCTTAATAACTGTAAATACAGATTTAGCTAGTACTTAAAAATATATATCTTGATCACATGTAAGAAGTCGGCAGTAATCGCCTTGCACAGACAACTGAAACTATAAATGTGAAGACTACTGTTGAAATTAACAAAGAGCAACTCACCTACATCCCAGAGATGTTTTAATCCAAATATAACAATGATTTTTAATTTCAGTAATCCCAAAGAAAACATATACAGAGAACAAAAATGTAGTTATTCCAGTTACAGGAGTAACTAACCCGTGGGAAGTATCAAATCTGGGAAGGACCGACTTTAATTCTCAATATTCTGCAAGCAGTCATACTGATAAGAACTAATTTGTTACCAAAACAGTGTTCGGAGCTTGAACATTCATTTTCAATGTCAAAGATTGCACCACAATTGGTGCCTTTACCCTCGGATTGCATTTTGGGAGCACTATGTTTATAAATAAGCCCGGCAGTTTAGGACGTTTTCGGCCGCAGCGTAGTTGGCTTTCGAATCAGACTGAAACTGCATACCTCAATTCTGCTGCTTCAGCGTTTTCACCCATAATTGTAAGTTTGGATCCTATTTCGGATCGCCATCAACACTTGCCAGCCACTCAGTGCATTAATACGAGCGAGTTTGTTGACACATAACTTATGCGATATTGACATACTTCATGGATATTATTTTACATGTTTCAAGCAGTATCGAATAGCTACCTCCGGATCTAATTACTTCAACCTTGTTAAATTATAACTGCAGGATAAATGCTCTTAATGCCATATAGGCTGTCGACGGCTGGGAGGCTAGCGCCGCTAAAAAGCAGCCGCCACTGACTTCAGTTATTCTTTTGATAAGAAAATGCCAACCACGTTGCTAAGTTTTGGTCTAATATTATTTAAACAATAATAATAATAATCAACAAAAATCTAAGTTTGTTCAACATTAAATACAAATTACAATAACAAACTTGTGTATAATGTCATAACTTGCAACTGGATTTTTATTAAAAAGATTTGTTCTGGAAAACCTGCGTTGGTCGCTTTGTAGCAAAAAACCATTTTCATGTACATCAGTCGCGAGCGCGCCAAGCTTCAAGGCTTACGTCTGTGCAACTCACAATGTCAAATCACCATAAGACAAGTTGAATAAAAAACGCAGTAAATGGAAGTTGCTGTCAACAGTGTTGGTATGCCACAAGTCAGAGTCAGCACTTCAAGTAAGTGCCATTTTAATCGTGTACAGAACAAGTACACATTTGCGACACCACCAAGGGGTTTAGTAACGTTACGAACTTAACTTAACTTGCATGTAGTTTAATGTGCGCGTATTAAAGACAGTTACTTCGGTGTCTTTTTGACTGCGCATTAATCATTTATTTGTATACTAAACTAATATAGTTAGAAATAAACATTTATTTTAGGGTTTAATTCTAATTTTCTTTATTCTTTTATATGTATATAAAAGGTTACGAATTGAACAGACTTGTGCAGCCTTTAGAAAGATGAGAAAAAATGTATGTAATAGAGATCCGACACTGCTTTTGCGCATTCGGCTACTTCGCTGCTATGTATTTTCTGTTCTGCTATAATGTGTCGAGGTCTGGGCTGTAAACAACGACATGCAACGACTCTAAGCTTTCGAGATGTGGTGCTATAGGAGAGTCTTGAAAGTTTCATAGACAGAAAAAGTCTGCTACTCCGAAATACCCGAGCGCTTAAATAAGAACACCGAGATTATAAGCACCATTAAAGAAAGAAAGTTGTAATATTTCGGACATGTCATTAGGGAACATAAATATAGATTGCTGCAGAATATCATGCAAGATAAAATAGCAGGAAAACGTGGTCCAGGTCGAAGAACATTGCGGTTGAAGAACTTGTGCGACTGGTATAACGTAAACACGAACACACTCTTCAGATTGGCTTCCAATAACATTCAAATAGCGGTGATGGTTACCAATGTTCTGCAAGAACATGGTACACAAAGAAGAAGATATACACGTGCGTAGAGCATCTTTAGTCACGTGTGGGACAGTTACAAGCCTTTTAAGCTCCACGAATGACTAACGATACTTCATGCAAGCGTATCGTGAATAACTATTATCCAAAACCTCCTAGTTATAAGATAATAATTCGATCCATTTTAGACCCATAAAGTGGCCTATAACTCACTAGTGAAATAAAAACGCTAAGTTACTCCCTAGTGTATTGTTGGTGGCAGTGTCAATATATGTCAAATTCGAGGTTGGCCGGTTAGATTTTGCATCAGTATGTGTCAAAGAACAATCAACTCTTAACCTGCTAACCTCGAATTTAACATAGACTGACAGTGCCACCAACAATACACCTTAGTACTGCTAAACGTATATCACGAATCCCAGGTGACTCTAATTATATATTTATTTGATCACTCGGTACCTTGCTCTCCCTCAATTCATTTGTCACTTTGATTTTTCGCAGCTATCAATATCAATCAAGTTTATATTTTTGGTAGCTTTTATTGAGTTGTTGGATAAAATTCTGTAAGGCACGCGTGTGTTATTACAAATAATTTAAAAAAGACCCTACTTGGCCTAGCGGTCTCGATAGCTCAACTTCTCGTTTGTGAATTATTTTTAATATAGCACACTTGTATAGCTCCACCAAGCTTACAAAAACCCCGGAAAATATGCAAACTGATTTTTTAAAAACAAGGCGCGGCAATGCGTCAGCCAATAGCAAACAATCTTAGTTGAGAAGTACATTCACTACAAGTTGATTATTCAGTTTCCGACTGATATTTATAAATTTACGCGCGTTCTTATTTAATCGATTTGTAAGAGGTATTGTTGTTTTTGTTATATACTTATCGGTATTTATACCATTTTTGTTATAGTTCCTGTTGGTATTAATGTTTTATTGGGTTACTATCTATTTGGATTTCTTAATAATAAAACCTCACATTATCTACGATCGTATTTTATGCGTTTTGTGTTTGCTTGAGATGATTTCGATCAGAGTGTTACAAAGCGAACTGTGAATGAAAGTTTACACAGTTGACGATCGAGTTCCTACTTTAAAATTATTATTAGAGAAGAAAGAGACGTCGACAAATCCTCGAGTCGGACCTCCTCAAGGTATGGGATAAATCCAGCAAATCAATCAGCAAAGACCAATAACGTATCACAGCATGTATTAAACATTTGGTAATATAGTGCAAGCGGCGACAATTAATAGGCAAGTACAATGACATACACATACAGCAATAAATATATATGACAAGGCAGGCAAGGACAAATCAAACGTCTATTTTATCGAATGCAGTCTTCTGACTAATACAGTTTCCTGCAAGCTGCAGGTGCGAGATGGCGATATAGTTTGGCGTTATTTCATGTCCGCCAAAAATTTCACAAAGGCGTTTTTTGACGTTCGTGTCTGTTTTGTGCCGGATCTTTCGCCATCGGCCGTTTTAAGCCTTCTTGAGAAGAGTTATTGAGCTTGTGGGAAAGCTAGCTATGTCAAACTAATGCAGGACAATCGATTTAGGCATATTTTGGACCCAAAAACATGCAGAGATGAATTGTTAAGTGAGCACATTTTTTGAGGTTGTGTGAATAGGCAGTTATTCTGGTAAGGCATTATATTCTTTGGTGTTTAATTTGCTAATTTGAAATATATATATATAGCCTTCACCCTACGGGCTAAGCTGTTGGATTCGAGTGGGAAGTCTTCAAAGTCGCCGGTGGGCTCGCAGCTTCCGAGTGGAATTAACCTCGCCGCTCCTGAATGGAACGGGCATTGCCCGAGCAGCCTACCGTATCCTTCCTCCGTGCAGGCAGAAGCAGCTGGTTTTAACGTCGCCTCTACCTCGTGCTGCATGTGCAGATTATGTCCTAACGGCTTTATGTTATTTGATCTATAGATTCATATGCAAACGACTTCCTTCTCCGTTTTATTATTATACAATTGTAGTTTTATGCGTGTGTAAAATTAGCGCCAGATTCGAGCTGAGTGTGATTCAGGAATAGATAACGTCGCCTCCTATGCTAAGAAACCTAGCTGAGTGGATGGTTACACCACTTTACGTTTGTTCTTCTAATTATCGCCATATCAAGTTTGCTGGCTGGAAAAAGCGATCCCAGCATATCATAGTGTATACCGGCTAACATGCAGATATCTGAATGTGGGATTATTCGCGATATGAAATTGAATCACTAAGTGTGGAACTCAGTAACGTATAGCCATCATTCAGTCTACGGTTTGCTTCAAAATTAACTGCTTTGGCTATTTTTATATTTATATTAATCCAGTTTGGAAATTAGCATATATTTACTCAGCGAGGGCAGCGTTTTCCAAGCACACTATCTCAGGTTTGACTTATTAAAATTGTGATATTTAAATATGTGATATAGTATTATTTATGTGATATAGTATTGTTTATTGTTCGTTGATGACAGTAATTACAATCGATTTTACTCTTCCCTGTTGTTGATCAATTACTTATCTGAATCATTATACGATTTTTCGAACTGTGGGTTTCATTGATTATATTGTGTTGTTATCTTTGAGCAATTTAATGGTTCGTTCGCTCAAATGAATCAGGGAACATGGGCCTGAATCATTTGGCGCCCCTATAAGTTATATCTATTAGTTTTGAAGGTAAGTTACCTACGCCCTTCCACTGAGCTAGTACGAGTGCATGTTCCGATTCAATATCGGCAATTTATAATGTAAAAAAACGTTTAATTTACGAGCGAGGCGTAGAGAAGCGAGTGGACTAATTTTACATTCATGGAAGGATCACTTTTCTAACGTATTGAACATGATATTTTTTAAAACCATCCTAAAATCTACCCTACTAAAGCTTTAAAAAAAATTTAATGGGAAAATAGCGTTTTCAGTTTTTCGCGAGCGATGAGAAAATTAAATTTTATTTAAAAAAATTACGTTACCTAAAACAGCAATATTTGCGCATAATAGATGTTTCTCTAACCAGTGGTGGCTTGTAAAAAATTTTGACATAAGGACAAACCCTCTACTGGTAGGGCCAAGCAAATGTAAAATGCATTTTCCACCTCTTCACAGACAAAGACATTCCGAATTACCGAGATCTACATACTCGCATATGGACTGGCAAAAGTCGTACACCTTCCGTACGAATGAATCTGCACTCGATGAAGTCACACTACGTGCTAAAGTTGTAAACCAGTAACTCGCTCCGCGCGCTATCCCAACCGCCAACAGTGCTAAACAGCTTATATTTACTCCTACGTCCTTCGCCGTTCTCTGCCAGTTGCAGCACATAAACTGTTGAGAAGCTGGGCCTTTCAATCTGGCCCCAATGCGTTCGTAAAGGCAAGCAAGCGCGTATCGTACAGTTTACATTCATGAAATACCAACTGCTCGTGGTTTGTTTAAGAATGAAGGAAGGTAAGTACTTTTCAGGTTTAGGGAATTTTTTGTTTAGTGACTTGACAATTAATTCAAGCAAAGATAATAATTTATTTAAACAAGTGGTTAATATACAATCAATCGCGTTTTTATAGCATCCCCACTGTAGGGGCACCAACCTCTTCCCCTTGAGAAGGTTTTAGGCATAAGACACCAAAGCCAGATTGGAAAATTGGACTGGACTCAGCGCTACCTAGATTTTTCTGGCTGTTGTAGTATATGGGAATCAAACCCACATTTTTTCGACTAAAACCAGAGGCTCTGCTACTGCTAATATACACTGTTCAAAACAATGAGCGTGTATTTCATAACACTTCAAATATAACAATAATAGCTGATGTTATTTTAACCGCCTGGTTTTTAAAATATGATTTTTATGAAATATTCTTTAATTGTTTTGAGCAGTACATATACAATTATCAAACAATTATGCTTGAAAATATGTGAAATTCAATTTTGTTTTTTTCAGGATTTCTTTTATCAGATCAAAACAACTTTGCCAACAAGTTGGTGTCAGCAGGAAATGTGTAATGTGTATCATAATAAACATAACTTTATACAAACAATATGTTGCATAAACTAATAAAAGTAGTTTAAAATCAACAATATAAATATAACAAATCGTTTACCTGTCACTTCCACTTGTAAATTTTGAAACATCAATTTACCAACAGTTATGTATCTCCAATAAAATATAAGTAACATATGATCGAAAAACTTTATCCTCTAGTCTAGAGGGATGTGGAATTATTTTAATTTTACTAAAAATTTATATTGGCAGTTGTGGTTGTAAAAGCCATATTGGCGTTTTATATCTGTCAGTTTAAGATTATATTGGTAAAGTCATTTTAACAAATACATACATTTTATTGGATACATAAAAATGTTAATAACAAAAACAACTTCCGCTGTTTAAAGTGATTTCCTCCATTTTCCATACAAACCACTTTGTGTTCAGTTTTAGACATTCTGTCAAAATTGTATAGGTTATATTATTAATTACCTTTACTAATCACTGCCAACATAAATAAAATTTAAGAAAAATCCACAGCCCTCAAAAGGATATTTTTCGATCATAAGGTATGAATTATATATAAATAAGGGTTGCATTTTATTGCGAAATAAAACGAAGACATGCAGGGCCTCATAATTAAAGCTGTGATCAATTAAGTTACTATTCATTTACATGACAATATGTTTTTGTTCGAGTCTTTGTTTTTTTTATACATTGATGTTTACATAAAAGCATATCTCTTTTTGCCGGTAAAAATTTTTTATGAAAGTTTTTTGTTTTGGTAATGTCACAAGACAAACTAACTTGATCAAATTCCCGAGCTGAAGGCCAGGGAATTGTCAAAGATTATTTCTTGAGTAGCATTTTCAAAAACAACAAATCTCGAGTAAAACATTTTTGTAACAAAATGCTGAGCCCAAAATACATTTTGTGGACTATTTCCCAATAGTCTGAGCGGCGGTGACACTAAGTCTAGTGTGATAAAACTTTTCAATGTCATATATATAATTCGTTAGGTCATTGATGGGGAAACACAAAATGGCAGTGCTGCCACGTGTAGACCGAACGGCACTATAAAAAATTATTTAAAAAAAAATCAATATCTAGTATCATAAAACTTCAGGATTCTGATTGTCCCTCGAGACAGGGAAGGGGTAGGGCTTTAAGAAAAAACAGTGCTGCCACTCCCCGAGCGAACTTTTATCAGCGGCAGCAGGGAGATAAGTGATCCCTCGGATCCTATTTTCTAGTAGTATCATCGAACTTCATAAAAATTCAAACGTTATCTGAAAGATCATCAATTTCTGTGTAAGAAAAACCGCTGCTGCCTTCTCCAGAAAGTGAAGAAAATGGCGGCGGCAGCATTTGAAAGTCGCGATTATCGCAACCGAATTTCGCGTGTCCATTCAGTTTTATCAGCATTTTTTTTCGATTTGTACTAATGAAATACGCTGACATCGTAATTTCCAATAAATTCAATCAATGTTGGTGATTGTTTAAGCAAATGAAATTCTATTTTGTATGTAATATTTTTCGATTTTTCCATATTTTTCTTGTTTTTTTTTCATAGTTTCCATGCTTTTAATTCCAATTGAGAATAAATTAGTTCTATTCGTTGAAACAATACTTGCGATCATTGTTTAAACAAATTAAATTCTATCAATTATTTCAAAGTCATTGATTTTTGGGCCGCTTTTTTAGGTCTTTTCGTGTTTTTCACAGCAAGTACGAATCCGTTTCGTATTTTTTTATTCATGCCATTTATTTGTCACTACAGGAATTGTTTGAACAAATTAGAAGTATTTTACTGGGAACAAAGATTTTTGAGCTATTTAACCCTTATGTGGCTGAAGGTGGTACCCGGGTACCTTTAGGGTATAAAATATAGAATATTTCGGTTTTGTGAAGACGAATCAACTTGAGCTTCTAGGACATCTCTGAATATATAATTGTAAGTATATTTTGAAAATTTTATGTATTGGGAGGTATGGAATGTCGGGTTTCTTTGTTCTTGATAAAAAATCAACACATTCTGGCGGACGGTGGTACCTGGGTACCACTGTTCGGGGACAAGATTTGAATTATTAGGAGCTTCCACAGAAATTCCTACAACACTTTCAATGGTGTTTTCATAAAGCGATTTTGCAATACCATGGGATTTTCGCTTCGTTGGTTCACAGCTAGCAAGCACAGATCACGAGCTAAATCTTTTAAGAAATGTATCCTCTTATTTATGTTCTGATGCTTTTCGTGGGATTGTTTTCAGTGTAGATAATGTAGGCAGCCAGAGTTACTACATCTAATATATTGAAAAAAGGCCACTGGCCGACAGCTTGCTTGCCACGTGTATATTTTCAAAATTTTATCGATAACCTCAGCATCTGACTTAGTTTCGTTATAAAACGGGATTACTTCAGGCTTTGGCTTCAGGGTATTATCAGTTGCATAGAGTGTATCGTTGATAACAAAACTAAGGTTTACCTTAAATAAAGAACGACGTCTGGGATTGGACCGCGTCATTATTTAGGTCGAAAAACTCAACGTTTCGCCCACTTTCGTTAGGGGCTTTATCAGGAGAAAAGCACAGTAACTCAACGTGTTAACCACGCCAGAGGCTAAATTCGATCTAAGTTTCGCCTCTAGCGTGGTTAACACGTTGAGCTACAGTGAACTTTTTGCTTTTTCCTCCTGGGGAAACCTCTTACGTGAAACGCGGAGTTCTTCGACCTCAATAATGACACGGTCCAATCCCGGAAGTTGTTTTTACTTAATGACAATTGCCGTGAAAGCCTTCGAAATCATATAAGACTTACTTTACCTTTGGGACATACGAGCACAACATGGCAACTGTGTTGAAAGCAAAGTTTGTTGAAAAGGCGGTTGTTTCATTTCAGCTAAAAGGTCTTTTGGAATATAGGGTTTCTTTTTCATAAGCGTACCAACCAGAATGAGTCCATATGAAACTTTGCAATGCCAACATAATTACATTACAGTTGTGTCATCAATGTTAAAGCCCATTGCTTGATTCTCGAATGATATACAACCGGATTTGAGACTAGGGTAATGGGGTCTTATTGCAGATGGTTGAATTACTTCTACGATAAACCGTGGAGTTGCAGTAGTCTCCGTCTCTGTAATAAATTCCTCATTGTCTTCGCTGTTCAGCTCCACTTCTATTTCGCTGTCCAGTGTAAACATCTTCTACGTCTGATTCTGTATCATTTACTGGTGGGTCATAATCCTCGTCGTTACTATCTTCAAATGAATCACTAAATTCTTTATCAGACATTTATACAACCTTGGGATTTCTTCAGCCATCACTCTATATCGAAAACCATTAACCACAACAAACACAAAAATAAAGCAACATGCTTATATGGCCGACCTCCCTAGCTCAGTGGTTAAGCATTCTGGCTACTGATCTAAGGGTCGATCGAGAGTTCGATTCTCGATCCCGGTGAGGTTTAAAAAAATAAAAAATGAGAATGAAAAGCTCTGCAGAATGCCATCAT
The DNA here is from genome assembly GCA_940337035.1 of Agriotes lineatus. Classification (NCBI taxonomy): domain Eukaryota; kingdom Metazoa; phylum Arthropoda; class Insecta; order Coleoptera; family Elateridae; genus Agriotes; species Agriotes lineatus. The sequence goes on along the minus strand of OW679197.1, from coordinate 41,767,915 downwards.
TGGGAAGTGATATAAAGCCGTGGATCCCATGTTGCTACAAAGTGTAGCATGTAAAAGAGTCCTTGCTAGGGCTGGAACTCCTTAGTCTCGGCAAAATTCTAAGTAGGACTTTGATCATGTGATCAAAGCAGTCGGTGTCTAAAGTACCTGGTACTCCGCATGCTTAGACCTTGTCCTTTACAAATAAACAAACAAATATACTTATCTAAGTCCAGATATCATCTGGAATTATATGGTGCAGCAACACTATTAGCACGAGTAGAAGGCATTCTTTTTTCGCATTTGAACTAAACTGATCATAATTCAACCGGATCACAACGTCAAC
>OW679197.1:41631722-41767490 GCA_940337035.1 Agriotes lineatus | reverse complement strand
ACCACATAAATAGCTATTATGTACCATAAGGCGGCTCTTTATTTCACATTCATTGTTGGTTAATACCTGAATTGGGGTTGCCTAAAATATTTTTTCTACAGATTATCAGAGGCTAATATGAGTCTGTTACAGGACCAAATGTTTTGAGAAGCTCTAAAAATAATTCCGAAGGTTGTTTGAGCGCTACCGCAATGTCCACATGTACGTTTAGTAGAAAATATTTTGAGCAAATCGTGTAATTATTTTTCAAAATTATAGTGTGAACTCTTTTTGTTTTTAAACATTTTATCGTGGATTAACTTTAGCTATCTAATTATACATTTAGAATTAAAATCGAAGACTGTTTTCCTACAATTTTTAGATTCTTAAAACCACGATAACCCGAACAATAAAACTTCCAAAGGAACCTTCAATTTAGCTTTTCTTGTACATAATACCATTGTACAGTTCGAATATCGAGGCTGTATATGAAATGATAATAAACTGGTAAAATAAATTCAATAAAATTCTGAAAATTAATTTAAAAAGTCGAACTTTTTAGTTTTGTTATTTAAAACGACCATCTGACTGTCGCTATTAGATTGTCCCATTTTTAAACAATGACATCAATCATTTATTGTAGCGTCGGTTTGGAGAGACACTCCGACATTAGATGTATCAAATAAGACCTTGAATTTGGAAATTTTGGAAATGCTCGTTAAAGTATCTGTAGAAAGTTTAGATTCTACTATTTAATAACAATGACCACATGGCTCTCTAAACTAAAAACCATATCGAGGTACAAACTGCAAATAATACGGGATTTGAAAATGTTGTCCAAAAACTAATAATTTATTATTATTATTATTATTAATTTATTTCAAGTTTTATGTGTTAATTCTTTTCGTACATTATAAAATTATATATGTAGTAAACGGGTCTTTTAATAAAATATTTAAATTGTTAATCATGAACATTTTTTATTTCCAAATTCTGTATGGGATGATACATACTTATATCTAGAGTTTATCCTGCGTCCTTTGCCTTAACTTACACAACTCTCTTTTGAATCGTGTACAACGGTATAATTTGTAATAGAATAGTTTTAAATTGTTGGCACAACTAACAAAATATGTTATGGACTTATAAAAATGTTATTAACTACTTTATTAAAGCAACAAACCTAAACTGTAAACGTCTGTAACCACGAAACAGTGGCCAAGGACCGTGGTCATTGACATTCACAAGTCAACATTCTTGCGAAGAGAAAGTATGCAGTCGAGCTAAAATGTCTGCCAGTAAAGTAACAAAAGACTGAATACTGCCGCATATGTTTTACTCTAAGATGAATATATTGGGTGTACTATCAGTTTCTGTGATATTTTTAATCTTCTACACTCGGCCCAGCGACGGTAAGCTTCTCCTCCTATTTAGGTTTAGTGACTAACCAGGCATTGAAATTTCCCAAGAAATTACGTCAATATTAACGTGACTATTGCAATTTAATTTTGAACACAAATTTATTTTAGGAGTTTTGCGAAGATGTTTCGTCTGTCGATCCCGAGGAGAACTAGGAACTTGCAAAGACCCTTTCCCATTTAACGCGACTGACGTTGAACACGAACGGGGGTTGGAAACTAGTCCTTGCGCATCAGGGTGGTGCGGAAAAATAGTGGAGAGCGAAAATGACCTTAAAGAAGGTATGTTATGTTCCTCGATGTTACCGTTATTCCCAAATATCCGGAAATTCGTGAACCAAAGCAAGGTTGTTAAAAAAGTTGCCCTAGGTGGCGCTGAGGTTGTTTTCGTTAGTAATTCTAATCTGAAACGGTAATGTTGGTGTTAATTGCAGTTAGCATGTTAAAAAATACCAGAAACAAACAAGTCAACGGGGAAATAATAGAGCACTAGTACAATTTTAATAAGAAGTGTTGCATGACCTGTTAAAGATGTTGAATTAATTACTAGCTATAATTACAATAAAATTTCTCTTTTCTCAGCAATAAGTATTCTGTTATAAATGAAAGTAGATTGTACGGTAAATCTATTGTTATTAGAGAATTCATTTCTCGCGTAAACAACTAATCAAGCTACTAAAATAAATTTGGTTTAATATTTATTAAGTAGAGCAGTAGTTTTAAAAGAATAAATTTAGTGTATTTACTCTATTTTAAGAGCAGGCAACGTTGTTTTTAATATTTTAATTAATGCAAGTCCTAAATTTCTAATTGTATTTACGTTCCTTGGCATTTAATTGGATTTTAATCTTCAATCAAAATGATTTTTGGCAAAGTTACTAAATAGTGAAAAACCACAATAGGGAAATTTTGTTATTCACAGGAATAATGGCAAACATATACATGTAGGTATTCGAATGATTTTCGATTAATTGTGTTAATTTGGCTAAATTTACATAGTATTGCTCAATATTTTTGCATTTTTGAAAAAAATATTACACTTTAAACTGCTTGCAGGTTTTTAAAATGTAGCGCCATGTATTTTTTAAACAATCTTGGAACGTTTCATCTTTAGATACCTAGCAAGAAAATTTATTATTATAAGTTCTAAATGATGATCAAGATATTTTTATCGGAAAAATTTCATGAATGTTGAATATCTCACTTAATTTGGACAAATTGTTGCCAAATTTCTTTCCATGAGAAAATAATTAGGCATTATTAAACACGAAGCCGGACAACTCGGCGCCGCCATCTCGGCGCCGCCACTTCGGCGCCGCCATCTCGGCGCGGGGCCAGCTCGGCGCCGGGACAACTCGGCGCGGAACCATCTCGGCGCCAGCCAACTCGGCGCGAGGCCATCTCGGCGCCGAATTCAAATTTGCAAACTACATTGTGCACTACGTAAAAAAATTGTTATCAAAAAATAATAAATAATGTGATCGCCAAAAAGCTGTCATCAAATGAAAAAAAATATTGAGAATTTCTTGGAAAATCAAACACTGACGACCAGAGGTGGTTGCAAAGTGATTACAAATGAGCCAAACAAAAGTTGTCACATGACTTCCGTTATCAGTAAAATTTTAGGTTTTTTTTTAAATAATTACGAAGCATGCATTTACTAGTCAAGATAGAGACACAGACAAAGTTTTCTGGCCTTGAGATTGTTCAGTCAGCTAAAACTACCACACAATAAAAAATATCATTGAAATCTTGATTAAATTCCGAAAAATAGCACGTTTTGGATTTACACAATTTTGAAAAACGCCATTTTCTAAGTAAAGTGCTTTTTATATGACAAATATTTCTTTAATGTTTATTTTCCAAATCAAAGAATTTTATTTTTAACAATTTTTTTTTATTATGAAATAAAAAACATGAGCCATTATTGCAGCAATAACAAAAAAATTACAATGGAAAACTACTTGACAGATCATTGCTTGACAACAGAGATAAACAAAAATAAAATTGTCCAGCCGCCTTTGCGCCAAAGTTTAGTTTTTAATTTGAAACTTTAACACCCTGTACCTCTGTTAGTTTTGATATTTCGGAAAAGTGGTAAATAAAAAAAATACTTATTTTTTTAGCTTTATTTCCTGGTAAACGGAAAGAATCAACTTAAAAATCACCCTGTATATAAATATATATATATATAAAAAAATATTGGTAATGTTTACATTTCACTTTATACAGGATGACAGCTTGTCCGAAAACCTATTTAGCCCGTATTAGATATATTGACTGATTTTTTAAAAGTGGCGTTTTTCGAAGTTTTTCGGAAATTAAGCAAGATTTCCATACGATTTTTATTATGTGTAAGTTTTAGCTAACTCAACAATGTCAAGGCCAGAAAACAACTTTATTTCGTAAATATTGTCTCTATCTTGGGTAGTAATAGTATATTACATACCGAGGTGGGAAGTGTTTCATTACTGTCGAGAGATTAGGTAGTTTACCGAGACGCGTAGCGTCGAGGTTAACTTTATCTCGAGACAGGGATGAAACTTTCCACCGTGGTATGTATACTATTTTATTTGCAATCATCTAATTTTAAAAATAACTACAATTGAATTCTGAATAATAGATATCTTGATGTAGCTAATATTTTTGTTACCATGAAAACAACCCACTCAATGTTTTGTTACCATAGAAACACCCCACTCTTCAGGTATGTAATATTTTTCGGGGTATGTAATAATTTCCTGGCTAGTTTCAAGTAACCATCTAGTTCCCAGCTGTTGTCATGTCATGAAATTGACACATTACAATGTGATTGCAAATAAATTCATTTTTTATAATTATTTTTAAAAAATGTTGAATTTTACTGATAACGGAAGTCACGTGACAACTTTTGTTTGGCCCATTTGTAATCACTTTGCAATTACCTCTGGTCGTTAGTGTTTGATTTTCCGAGAAATTCTAAATATTTTTTTTCATTTGATGTCAGCTTTTTGGCCATCACTTTATTTATTATTTGTTTATAATAATTTTCTTACGTAGTGCACACTGTAGTTTGCGAATTTAAATTCGGCGCCGAGATGGTCTCGCGCCGAGTTGGCTGGCGCCGAGATGGCTCTGCGCCGAGTTGTCCCGGCGCCGAGCTGGCCCCGCGCCGAGATGGCGGCGCCGAGTTGTCCTAGACCCTATTAAACAAGATGTTAAATTTGTAACTAATTGAGTGTTATCCTGGAATTTCGAAATTTACGATGATTTTTATTGAAAACTTTATTTATGTAACTTACAACAAAGAATGTGCTGAATAGAAACTTATTTGGAAACAAATTTACGTGTATTATTGGCTGAAGGAGCAGTACGCAGTAAGAAACCTTTTTAAATTGAAAATTTCTTTCTTAAAGGGTTTGCAATAGGAGAGCTTTAATTCTACTGAAAAAGAAAATAATGGATGTACTGCATGCTATTATATCGTGTGTTCCAAAAAAAAAAAAAAACGTATTCGCAGCATGCGATGATCAAATTGAAGTTTGCCGTAACTTGAGATATACCCATTGATGCAAATGAACTACCAAGTCAGAGAGAACTAAATTACATCTTGACCTTGAATTAGTTTCCTAAAAATATACAAAACACTTAACAAAAACAATTGTTATTGACCGTTATGATTATTAACACTCGTTGTTGTTGTGTACATGCCATCTTATTTTCTTTTTTGCTTTATACAGTTAAATTTAATGCAGTGTAAACTTTTACCTGTCACAGTGACAGATGTGTTCATAAACAAATTGCAATCTGACATTCACCGAGAGGCTTAAGTTAAGACATGACTAGATTTTCTATCTTTCTTTCCAAGGCCTACCCTAAATGAGTTTTTTTTTTGGAACACACGATACATCTTCGCTTCAAGCATAAGAAAGAAGTATAGCTTAATAGTGTTTTGGAACATCTCTTTTTAAAACATACTAGAGTTATTCCAGTGTTAGCAACTAATAATGCTTGTTTTTAAGCCAAGATAGACACAAATGAACAAATTAACGCTTTCTGAAATACAATTTACTATTTCTTAAGTACAGTTGACGTTGCTGACATTCAATTGTTTCATCTGCAGTACAATTCACAAATTAAATACAACTTATACCTTGTGAAATACAATGTAGTAATCTGAAATACAACCGATACTTTTTGAAACACAATTTACTGATCTGAAATACAACTGATAACCTTCTGAAATACAATTTACAAATTTGAAATACAACTGATACCTCGCGAAATACAATTTAGGAAATACAACCGATACATTCTGAAATACAAATTTGCAAATCAGAAATACAACTGATACATCCTGAAATATAATTTACAAATCTGAAATACAACTGAAAACCTTCTGAAATACAATTTACAAATCTGAAATGCAATTTATACGTTCTGAAATACAATTTACACATCTGAAATACAACTATTACTTTCTGAAATACACCTTAGGAATCTGAAATGCGACTGATACCTCCTGAAATACAATTTACAGATCTGAAATATTAACCAGTACCACGCGAAATACAATGTAGTGTTCTGAAATAGAACCGATACTTGCTGCAACACAATTTACAATTCAGAAATACAACTGATAATCTTCTGAAATGCAATTTAAAAATCTGAAATGCAACTGATACCTTCTGAAATACAATTTACACAACTGAAATACAACTATTACTTTCTGAAATACACTTTAGGAATCTGAAATACGACTGATGCCTCCTGAAATACAAATCTGAAATATTAACCAGTACCACGTGAAATACAATGTAGTATTCTGAAATACAACCGAAAATTGCTGAAACACAATTTACAAATCAGAATAACACTGATAATCTTCTGAAATACAATTTACAAATCTGAAATACAACTGATACCTCGTGAAATAGAGTGTAATAATCTGAAATACAACCGATACTTTCTGGAACACAATTTACAAATCGGAAATACAATTGATAACCTTCTGAAATACAATTTACAAATCTGAAATACAATTGATACCTTCTGAAACATAATTTACACATCTGAAATACAACTGATACTTTTTGAAATATAGCAATTTGAAATACGACTGGTACCTCCACAAATACAATTTACAATTCTAAAATACAACTAATACCCCTTGAAATTTAATTTACAAATCTGAAATACAACTGATACATCCTGAAATACATTTTGCGAATCTGAAATACAATGAAAAATGTGTACAAGGTTGTACGCGGTTTCCAATGTATTTTGGTGTGTTTGACTTTCCAACGCTACGGAAAGAAAGATTTGTAGAATATCTAGTACAGTAACAGTTATTTGTAGACCTTGGCAATGAAACTTAACTTTTTACCATGAATGTGGAATTCAGTTGCAGAGGCCCATAGGGCCGAAGCAAATAAACCACATGAGGGATAAAAAGGAACTTTAGTGCCGAGAACCGTATTAAGTTTCTTTTTGAAATTGAGAAATCGCGATATTAAAAGTTTTAACCAAAACCAGCCTCTACACCGTTAGGTAAAAGAGGTTACAGCTAATACATCATAATACATACCAAGCCTTATAGGTTATGTTGACGTTTTCTGTCACTCCGCCAGCTACAAAAAGTCGTAGAGCAGTGGATTGTCTATTTCTCATATTAAAAAACTATAATCTGAGAAAAAACGCGAATCAATAAGTAGATTTACCTTTTGAACTACATTGCTGTTTATATTTGACATTGACGTATGTCAAAATAAAAATGTATCTAAAGCCATGAAGATAACTATAAATAACTTCGGAGGCTTTCACCCCGCCATTGTCATTAAGTAAAAAAACGACTTCCGGGATTCGACGAAAGAGCACGGCAACTCAACGTGTTAACCAAGCCAGAGGCGAAACTCTTTTGCAACGGAAGGGATAGAAGGGTCGAGTTTCGCCTCTGATGTGGTTTACACTTGAGTTACCGTGCTCTTCTATCCCTTCCCTTGCAAGTTTCGCCTCTGGTGTGGTTAACACGTTGAGTTATCGTGCCCTTTTTGCTTTTTCTTCCTGATGAAGCCCCTTACGAAAGTGGGCGAAACGTTGAGTTCTTCGACCTCAATAATGAAACGGTCCAATCCCAGAAGTCGTTTTTTACTTAATAACTATAGATATATAAATAAAGGTTCATTTTAAAGAAATAGAACGTTAAACCATAATTGCTGACGCTGTTACCTTTATGGCTTTCGATACATTTGTATTTTGATATATGTCAACGTCAAATATAAACAAGAATAATATAGTTCAAAATTCAGTTTGATTCGCCTTCTTCTCTGATTATAGACAGTTTACTATAGAAAACTGTAATGTTAGTAACATTTTCTTTATAGTTCATGGCTCACTGCAAACATTTGGTAAACGTTATAAAAATGATGTAATCAAAATATGTATAATTACGTGATTTGTATTTTGGAGACGTCACGGAAAATATTTTTATAAAAACTTGAAATAGAACTATAACTTTGATCAAAGCAGGCTTTCATTGGACGTTGATGCCTCGCTCAACTTAATTTACTAGGGTTTCAAATTACCCGCGTAACTGCTATGTTTAAACTGTCAACGCTAAACTTAACAAAATTTTTGGCGTCCATCGCGGTTGGACGGTGTAGCGGATAGCGTTTAATTTTGATTTTAATTAATTAAACATTACAGGCATGTAGTAATTGACAAACTACGAGATTAAGCGGGTCATAGGTATATCACGTTTATTCGCGAATATAACCATTCGCGAGTAGTCTGGGACGGACCACTTGCGCTAGGTGGAAGCTCGTACTCGTGTTCGAGAAGATCCCATAGGCCAAACGAAAATTATTCGTTTTTGCTCATAATCGCATTCGTCGTTGAGCTCCCAGACTTTATTTGCGATGCAGTTTTAAAAATTCTTTGAAGAGCTTTACACGGAATTGACATGCCTTGAAAATATTTTAATGGGGCGTGACGTCACCTCGCAGTAATGATAAACAAGGTGAGACGGTGCAAACATCTTATCGATACATCGGCACAGTGTTGGGATGCAGTGGTTTTGTCATCCGCTCTTTGCAAACGGTGCCTTCAGTGCGAGGACAGAATACGTCTTTAATATGCCATTTCACATTAAAAGGTGATAATGGATAGACATTTGGATCCCAATCTTTCAACAATTAAAAAAAAAACATTCGGTACTCAGTTTCGAACTCGTGGCATTTAGCTCATCAGCCCAACTCTGTACCATTACACCTCCGTGCTCCGTAGTTACGCTGCCGGTTAATGGCTATTGCTGGTAGGATGAATACAAATCCAAAAACACATACAAAGAAAACGGCCAATCTTGCCCAAACGCTTTTAAGTTTTTCGCATTAATATTTTATACAAACTGGCGCAAAAATGATCCTGATAGGTTATATCGCTCTAGAGATGGCATGTTTACATCCATCCGGTGGGACACCTTCACTAAACTGCAGTTTCCGACGTTTCTTTAACGCCAAAGAGGTTACTTTCTTCACAAAGTTATGCAGTTTTATGAGACCTTTCATATAATTCTGGTTTGGTTGGTATTGATTGAACGGTTGCGGCAAAAATTGCAAATTAGTAAACACAGTTGGACCGAAAGTAACGCTTCGGCAGATTGTACCGAAGTAAAACTATAAAATTTTGTACAGTCTGTTATATGTTAAGGCGGTACTTACGACCAAAACAAGCTCGCACCGCTCCACGAAAGCTAGGGCATCGCTTAATTGAAATAGAAAAGCTAAAATCCCATCAAGGGGTGTCAAATCGCATGTTTTGATTATTCGAAAAGCTACACGACCCCAGCGTTATGAAATAAAGACTGCAAGGCTAGATTGCAGTTGGGACAAAGGGGGCAGGACGGTATGTCAGGAGCAGCTAATTAAATGCAAGGTGTTATTTGCCTAGAACACCACAAGTTCTTAACTCAACCCTCATTGATAGCTTCAATACTTCTTGGGGATGATGTGTGAACCAACCCTTCGTCAATGGGAACCTACTTTAGTGCATTTGTACAACAAAAGAACCAAATTTTTACTTTTTGGAAATAACACAAAAACTAAAGCGGCTAGCTCTAATTTCTTTTTTAATATAATTCAGCATTAGAACATACAACTTCTCCCTAATTTAATCGATTTTCGAAATCCTAATGATGAGCATCCAAGTTGAATAATCCTGTATTGTTGTTTTTCTTTATGCAGAATACATTTATTTCATTTAAAATCTGCGATTAATATATCTTCACTTATTAGAAATTGTTGGGCAGGTATTGCAATGCTCGTCATAAATTACGTGTTTGTAACCTCACTTTTTGTGATTGATACCTGTGACATCACGAAATCTGATTTCGATTAGTAATTGGTGCTTTAGTTAAGTTGTTATATCCTTATTTATTGTAATTTTGTTGTTTTACAGTGCTAATTCTGCTGCGATATGTAATTTCTTTTTTATGTATAATTGGTTGCCTATAGTACTCAATTATCAAATCGTTAGGAGAGTGTATACAGACTAATTACGCCTTTAGTATAGTAAATCCGCATGTTATAAAAATTAGCTGTGCGATTCAGCTGCCATAAATATATTTCCCTGCTATTTTAACTGATGTTCAAAAGCATCCTGCCATTCTGGTATCAAAAACTTGGGATGGGAAAATAACTGAAAACCTGTACTATAATTTCGTACCAGTTACTTATTACAACGTTTAATTGTTACTTAATTTTACAGAGTATGGTGTAGCAACTCAAAGGATATGTCTTCAAAGAGGACCGTCTGATAGTGAAGATCGCTGTGCTTACACGAAGTGGCAGTCGAAGAGAGTCCTAATGTGTTTCTGTCGAGGAGATCTTTGCAATTCGTCGTTTAGTTTTAAACCTTTTATTGCCTTTATTGTCGTGATGACTTTTGTGCCCCTCCTGAGATTTGCTGTTTACAATTAAATAATTGTATTCGAAAATACGAGTATATTTTCTGTAGATACGCTATTGTAAGAATACATGTATATTTTATTTATTAATGATAAATTATAAGAATATATTGTAATTATAAGTTTACTGCATAAGGAATCGAATGGTAAAACAATAATAGAAAGCGCAAAAACTATATCTTGTTTTATTCTTGTAACTTCAAATTTTTTTCTTAGTTTTGTGTTTGTAAATGTCTAGAGAATTAAGAACTTTCTTGCAATAACAACTTCAGAGTGTTTTAAAGTGACGAGCCTTTTCATAATTATTAGCTAATAACATGTTATATTGCTTTTAATTAGAAAATACAGAAATAGTGGAAAGATAAAAAAACGCACTGAGATACTTCGCTATTCATATACAACCCAAGTCGAACGTTCTTGAATGGTCATGGTTATACAACGTACGAATAATATGTTGGTGGCACTGTAAGTCTATGTCAAATTCGAGGTTATCAGGTTAGGTTTTGCATCAGTTTTGACACAGACTGAAGCAAAACCTAACCTGCTAACCTCGAACTTGACACAGACTTACAGTGCCACCAACATATTATTCGTACGTTGTATAATCATGACCATTGAAGAACGTTCGATCATTTCTGAAGGCCCTGTATATTGCTACGCTATTGTACCCGCAGCAGTTCTGTTTAGTGACACTAGTTGAAAAGTTAAATAACTAATTTAAACTACAAAAAAGAGGATTGGTTATTATTTAATCGTTAATATTTAATATTGCCTAATACTTATTGAATAAAAAACAAGGATCTATATGTTATAATAATTATAGTATGGGTACGCACTTCTAATAAATGAAACAAGATGCGTTTGAGATGTCATGCTCTAAAAATATAATACTTGCAGATTAGCATTGGTTTAATGCAAGATGACTTTACATTTAATTAACTTAAATGTGCAAATGAATTATTATTTAACATAAGTCTATTATAATATGAATTTTTAAAGATGTGCAAACAGTATTTAAGACGTGTTAAATTTAGTATCGAATTGCAATATGTTATGTTGGTTAGAAATCTTCTCAAAAACGTGCAAAAAGGAGCTTCGTTTGAATTGCCAAAATATGGCAGTTTGTTAATATAATTTAGAAATCAAATACATACGTATAAAAAAAATTAAAATATTGTAACTAGAAGATAAGTTAAAAGAAAATAATAAAAAAATCCTTCAGGGGCACCATCAATAAATTTGTTCTCGGGTCTCAGATTTTATATATAAAGTGCTCAAAATTAAATTTAAGATTGCCCATAATGACTGCTTTATTGTGTTGGGTGGTATTGGCATGGACTTGAGTCGATTTGAGTGCTCATGCTAGTAATTTTGGAGTTGTTTGGGGCACTTCCACTTATAAGAATAATTTATTAAATACAAAATTATTCTAAAATGTTTACCGTAGAAAAAGCATTGTCTGAAATGAACACTATTATTATTTACTTATGCCAGAGAACATAATATGTTATGATCTCTGCTTATGCAAAAACGCAACATAAAATTTAGCTAATGAATTAGGCAACACGTTATACTCTCGATACTGTAGAGGTGTTTTGGAAAGATTTTCTTAAATATTTTATTCAGCATCTATGCAACAAGAGGCAATTAGTGATATTTTAGTTACATGTGGAATTTATCCCTAACGTAATTAGTATAAAGTTAGGTAATATATTAAAAGTTTTTATTGCGAAATAGTTTTCTGTTCAGTTGCTGTCACTATCTGTAGTCGTCACGATAAGAGGCAGCTTTGTGGTAGTCATTTTGTTTTAAAACGCGTGTTTGTTCGTTGACCTATGTTAAAGAATAGTGTGGCAGGGCAATTTTAAAGTTTTGCAAAATTGTTCTTGGCATCCACATGTTTGAACTATTTTATTGAAAGTTCTTCGTGTAGCTGTCCGTTTCGTACAAAGCACGGTCCCGTCTGTTTGTCTGTTTGTCTGTCTGTCTGTTGCCGTTATAACTAAAAACCCATTTGTTGCAGATTATATGTGTACCTGGTATAAAACTTCGGAGAAATATCTACAGGGCGAGCACCTTAAAAAATAAAATGTTGTTTAATTTCGTGACAACTTGTACGTCTGTCACTGTCACTTTAAATTATGCAAGTGCAAAATCAATTAGAAAATATACGGTACCCCCCACCCAAGAAAAGCGCCCTTCCGTGCTTTCCAAGAATACTTCGATATTCAGCATCACTCCGTTTCGCTAATACAATGAAATGCTATGAACCAGTTATTTATTAAAAAAAAACAATTTTTTTTTGCAGACGACCATAGCTCAAAAGTTGATGTTGCCTTCATTTTCGGAGGACCTATCGTATGAAAACGATCCAAGACTTCAGGAAGGTTCCTGGCGACCGGAATCGTGTACACATACGAACATACATCCCCCGCACAGCACGTTTAGGCACCCCCCAATACGGGGGATTGATCTAGTGGGCTGGGATCTTCACCAAAAGATCCGCATCGCCGAGACGAAGATTTGATATACTGGGTTCATTAGTCGGTTGGCTCGAATTTTAGAGATATTTGACTCAGAGTGGTTTTCGATATGAGGGAATTTCAATACTTCGTACACTTCGTGTCGAAGTAATACCTCCTCGTTACATCACTTGTCATTCAACAAATATCAAATAGTAAGTACTCCCCTCTTTAAAAATACCTCACTTCACTCTTTCTATATTTTTCTTTCACTTTTTACATAAATACCTGTAGCCTGTCACCAGTAGCGTAACAAGACGGTTTGGCGCCGGGGTAATTTTTGGTCATGCAACACTTTAAATTTAGAAGGAAATTAATAAGCTCTTAGGTTACTTACTGCAAAATAAAACACATTTAGATGTTTCAATCTTTTATTAAATATAACATAATAATAATAATAATAATCCCATTATTTCCTATTGAGACATAGGGTATTCATTTATTCTCTCCAGTTGTCATTTTCCTTTGCTATTTGGCTCAGTTGTGCTATAGTCTCTTGTTTTACAGTTCTCCTCCACGTTTTCCGCGGGCGTCCTCTGCTTCTAAAACCCTCTAGGCTCTAGGGGTTCCAATCAAAACTTTTCTGCAAATTTCAGTTTCATTTTTTTGCAACATATGCCCTAACCATCCATATTTTCTTCTTCTAATTTCTATATTAATGTCCACCTGATTTGTTCGCTCCCAAATATCTTTGCTCGAAATAATGACTGGCCACCTAACACCTATTTACAAACACCTGCAATTTCTGGTTTATCAGTTCTGTAACCGTCCACGATTCCGACCCATAAAGTAGAACAGGTTTTATCATTACATCAAACACTCGCAAAATATAACATGAAACATAAAAATACCTATGAAAATAAAGGGTCCGGCAATGAAACGGGAAGATTTCGTAAATAATTTTATTGTTGAAGAATTATTCTTTTTATAATTATTAATACATTAATGGGAAATAAAAGAGTAGCCATTTCATTTACAATGTTTAAAAAAAATTTTTTTGAATACTACATCTGCCAAATGTCCTCCGTTGACATTAAATTTATGCATTCTTGGAGTCGAGCCTGTAAGTTTTGCATCACTCTTCGTGGGGTTACCTAAAAACAAAAGCGTTTGCAACTGATCCACCCAGGACAATCCGGCCCTCAAACAACGAATTCGTGACGAGATTGCAGCAATACCTGTTGATATGCTGCGAAGAGTGATGCAAAACTTTCAGGCTCGACTCCAAGAATGCATAAATTTAATGTCAACGGAGGACATTTGGCAGATGTAGTATTAAAAAAATATATTTTTTTTAACATTGTAAATCAAATGGCTACTCTTTTATTTCCCATTAATGTATTTATTAATAATTATAAAAAAAATTATTTTTCAACAATAAAATTATTTACGAAATCTTCCCGTTTCATTGCCGGACCCTGTACAAAAACAAAAATCATGTAAAAGGAATACAAATTTAAATAATTCACAAGAAAAATAAAATATATCTTTATACTCGTATATATAATTCTTCTGTACGTGTATACGTGACTGAACTTCTAAACCGCTGGACCGATTTTGATGAAATTTTGTGTTTGAGTGGGTCCCTAGATGGTTTAGATTCACAATTGGACCCGGTAGGTGGAGCTGCAATCGGGTTCTAGGAATTGTTTTTTAAATTTTTTGACGAATTTCTTTTTTAAATGTTTTAAAAAGATTTATTGCATATCAGAACATATAACTCAAAAGTTTCATCCCCCCCGGCCCGCAATATTTTTTAAAATGAAAAAGATCGAATATCGAAAAAACCTTTGCTGAACCCGCCAATAGCAGGCAAACCAACGTTCGGGCAGGACAACGTCTGTCGGGTCCGCTACCCCTTAGGGGGTGAAATGGGGTAAATACGCCTAAAAATTGATATGGGTGTCGTTATTAAGGTTTTTTGGGACGTTGATTGCGAAAATGGCATTTATTTTTAAGTCCAAGACGATGGACATGACATAAAATTAAAACTCTATAGTGGTGAAACGGGGTTTCAGAGACAAATTATTTTTGGGCAGAACAACGTTTGCCGGGCCAGCTAGTAAATCTTATATTATAAGAGCCGATGCCGCCGGTCGCCGGCCGCCGGCCGTCCAGACGTAAGCAGGCGCGAGCACACGCAGCATGAACGGCCTGCATACTAGCAAGTGGCGCGCGCGCACAAATGGCGAAACCGCATTTGTATTGTTAACGCTGACAAGGCCCGACGTCGGCTGGCCACCAGCCTAAGCAAGCATTTTTATTGTTAACCGTTTCTTTACGCTGGCAGGGCCAGACGTAGGCTGGCCACGAGTTCTAGTATATAAATATGTAGGTAGGTATAGCACTTTAATTAAACTCTCGTTTGCGACACTTTGCTAAAGCTAACATATCTATCAGTGAATTAAAACCAAGAGTACTGGTTCTTACTTTCTCGATACTCAGCAATGCAAAACTCTTTAGGCGTATTTGGCCCATCTTACTTAATTTAGAAAAAGATCTCTCAGTGGAGGCTGTAGTGACGGTATGTAAAAAGTAGGATATAAGCTGTATACAAATATGGAAAGCTAGCCAATGATGTGTGATTAGACAGACATTTTTCTCCCACTTCCTTCACTGATAATCAAGATTTAATACTAGTTGTGTACGAAGATCGAAATTGTACAATTTGCTTTTGTAAGCCGTCATCGAGATCAGTTTCATACGTAGTTTGAAGTAATTTAGCACTCTCTATGACCTCTGTATCTGAGGCAATCGTCAGAAATTTGCGGTTTAAAACTTTGAATTTATAGTATGTTACTATTCACTATGCACTATTAAATCTAAGAATCACGAACACACTAGAGCTGGAACTCCTAATCTACTAAAAAGGAGAAAAGACTACGCACCCAAAAAAGCCCAGTGACGCTCACGTTTCATAGTCTGTTGCCACTTTGAACCACTATTCTAGGAAAACTTTTATTTTCACTAAAAACTCCGCTACCGCGGCGCCTATATAGATTCGGCGCCGAGCTTCTTCGCACCCCCTCCACATATGATAGTTACGCCACTGCCTGTCACCTGTCCATGAACCTCAATACTCTCCTTTACCAAGCCAAATGCATCCGGTAGTCTCACAGAAATCTCCCAACGTTCAGACAAATCCCAGTACGAACTCAACCAAACACCAGGAACCGCAAATACTTCCCAGCCAAACACGACAAAGCACCTTCCACTTTTCTCTAACAGAACTGCCAAAAACTGATCAACAGCTAACTCCTTCCACGTCTTCCTTCCAAAATTCTCAAGCCACCGATGACCTAGTATCACAAACCTCTACTAGATGCAAGTTACAAGATGTCACCTCAACAACAAGCTGCAGCAGATGAAAATCCTATCCACACCACAAGACGCTCACTCTGCTAAAAAACTCGACGTAAACCACTTCCAGAAAAACCATTCCCTGCTATCCAATTCATATGATGTAATTGACTGACAATAAACTTAGTTCTGCATCTAATTCCAGAAATTGCTTTTGTAGATTGTAACTGTATTACATATGGCACTCTCACCACATCTATTTTCTTCCTCATTACCATCTCTAACATCTTTAAATCTTATAAAACTTTATTTTAATTCTCTTTTCGCAAATTTTAGTTTAATTCGCAACCCTTTACATTCCAAACAAATTAAAACTTTTTATAAAGGGTTTATTTTAGAAATGTAGCTGCTTACAAAGGTATTACATGTTTTTTGTACCAAATTATTTTACATACTGATAAATATTATTATCTCCTTAGTGATCTTGGTTTGGATATATTTTAAAGTCCAACGCTATATCATCTGTATCATATTTATTTAAAACCCACTATGTTGAATGATATTTCTCGAATAGGTATTTGTCATTAATCCTCCACTTTATTTCAGATAATAATTAAATTATGTTAGAATCTTTCTGTTTCTTATATAGCATAATTCAATTGAATTTTAATTCTATGTCATTTCTTTACCAAATGCATATTAATAATTTCGATATCCTTCTAATACTTAAATTTATCATTGTAATTTAATGCTGTATTCTTTTAACCTTTTTTTAAGCTGATATCAAACCCTTACACTAAAAACCATTACAATACATAATCCTGAGCCTTTGTACCGTAAGGTGTACGGCTTAAAATTTGTAATAACAAACAATTTGAACATCCACAACAATTCAAAACAATTATAATTTTCCGTAATACACAGAGTGGCAAGAAAAAATTCAGGGTGGTTTATAAATATGGCGATTAAAATAAATGGACGAGTGCTGACCTCAGTAGAAGTACATTACAATAAAAATTAATAGGATTAAGGCTGTTGCAGACTTGAGAAAACCACTAGCTAAATCAGTAAGAGTGCGATAAATGTGATTAACATAACCAAACAACTGTTTTTTGCTCTTGCATTTTATTTAAATTTTTCTTATGCGTCTTATCGCAATCACCTGTCCGAATTGTGTTGAGATAAGTTTCTTCGAGTGATCGTGTTTTAATTTTTGGTCAGATTATTACTAATGTTTGACGTTTATTATGCCATGGTGTTCTGTTTGATGTTCTCTAACTACTCTTAAATGTAATGACCATACTTATGAATCGCCCTGTATAAGAAACGAATCAATTGTTTTTTTCAAAGACTTCATATTTGACACCTTACTTCAATTTTAAACAACTTTTTCAAATACCATAGTTTAAAGAAATAAAAGTAGCTTTTATTCTTGCGGCATTTTCATATTTTCTAACCTAAATTTTGCTCAGTGCATTTTTCATTTGAGAAGATGCATAGACTTATCAACAATAAAATTTTCTGATAAATGGTAATAAAAAAGTTTTGTACTACCGACCAGAAAATATGCAGTTTCTGGAGAATTTTTTCGCCAGAAAGTAACGTTTTGCCGGTCAAATCTGAAAACGGGCATCAGGAACCGGTAATAGTATTTAACGTATTTAGAGGGGTAACCCAGTCTTAACATTCGAGCATATTTTTACCACTCGAGTGAGCACAGCGAAGCAAGAGTGGTGATTTATGAGAGAAATGTTAAGGCAGTTACCCCTCGAAATGCGTTCATTAGTTTATTGTTCATTGAGGTAATAATTTTGAATTAATAATAATTACTGAAAACTGCTAAATCGAAAGCGGACTATCATGAATATGTGTGATGTTGCTATAGCGCAGGGGTCGGCAAACTTTTTTTGGAAAGTGCCAGAACGTAAAATTTGTAGACTCGGCGGGCCAGGTAGCAAATTCGAAGACATTTACATGGGCAATTCCACTGAAAGAGCAACAAACAAAAATAGGTTAATTTTTGTATTAGGAAGTGATACTTTTACATAATATTTATATATACTATACATGCTAACACAAAAAAAACTAATAAAATATTTCCATCTATTAATAAACTACTGGAGTTCGAAATTAGTACATCCTATCATTCAAGTTGTTTGCAAATGGTCGTCTGCTAATAATGATCTGTATTGCGATTTTACATACTTCATTTTCGAAAATGTCCTTTCACATTGGTAAGTACTCCCAAATACATATATAAATCCCAGAGTATATGATTTTAAATGACCGTATTTATCTTCCGAAAGATATTTATAGAATTGGGTAGATCCATTTCTTTAAACATCATTTTTAGAATATCGTCATTTTGCGTTCAATCACTTTCAATTGAAGGTCTGACGGAAGCTCCTCAATTGTACAGCCAAATGGATTTTGAAATGTGAAAATGTCTTTTGCACTTTCATCAAGATCCGAAAAACGCTGTTGTAATTGTAGTTTAAATTCAGAAAATATATCCGCCCCGAATTTTTTTGGAGATGGGGATTTCGCTAGTATTAGAAAATGTTTACAGCATGGAAAATGGTCAGACTTGGTTAATGTGATTTGTGTTTCAAACAATGCAAATTTTTGGCGATATGATTTTACGATAGAATACTGTTCACATATGAGCACTGTTTCTTCCTGTAATTTTAAGTTAAATTCGTTAAGATATCCCATGATATCTGCAGCAAATGCTAATTTCCATAGCCATTCATTGTTAGATAATAGTGGTTGTGGCCAGTTTTTCTCATTTAGAAAAATTTCTATTGCTTTAGTCAGTCCATGTATATACCGGGTGACAATGAAACTACTGCCCACGGCGGCATTTCGAAACGGCTTGAGATAGAAATATGCAATTCGGTATGTCGATAGGGTTGAAAATACTTATCAAAATTCAATTGTTTTTAAAAACCATAGCAACCTCTGTCCTGGCCTACTCCGTTTTTCCGTAAAATACAAACAAATAAGAATTACGGCATATTTTTAAGCGGCTCTATTTCAAAAACTATTAATTTTAGACATGGGGTATGTTAGACAAAAGTTATTTAGAATTGTTCAGACAGTCATAAAAAGAGAAAATATATAGGGTGTCCCGTTTAAAATAACGAAGTCAAGGTCATTTCCGGTGAAACCGGAAACAATATTCAATTGTTTTTATGTTGCAATTATTCACAATTTTCAACCCTAGCGACATACCGAATTGAATATTTCTATCTCAAGCCGTTTCGAAATGCCGCTGTGGGTAGTAGTTTCATTGTCACCAGGTATGTTACAGCGCGTAATTTGATTTAATTTAATTTTTTCATGTAAAAACAGTATTATATATATAGTGCATGCTTGTTAAGTGAGTGGATGCATGTTAAATGTATCTGAACATTCGAGGACGCGATCATGTTAAACACTGTTTAACATTTCAATGAACAAAAATCTGGTGTGATACACTCACACAACTTCCTTTTACAGTGATCTTATAATTAGTCAAAAATTTCATTTTTAATTTTTAAAAATTTGTCAAAAATTTTCAAAAATTACAAATTCTACAAAAACGGTACAAAATAGAGCGTTAGTTGAAGAGACAAATTTTCTCTAGAATTTTAAGGAGAATTCGAAAATGTAATAATATACCGGGTGTTTTATTTAAAATAGGAGTTAATAAAAAAAATAGAAAAAAAACAAAAGAAACCCAGTTTAGAAGTTTTCAACTGGAAAATCACATATCTCACATCAATACACATTAAAAATTTAATCAAAATATAAAGTTTAAAAAAAATCGTTAGAGCCGTTTTTGAAAAAATCGAAAAAAACCGAAAAATCACAAGAGTAAACAGCTACTTCCGGTTATGCGATTTTCTTCAAAAGCTTGCTGTCTCATCTACATAGTACACAAAACTTATATATGAAGTTTCAACGCCATACCTCTTGTCGTTTTTGAGATATTCTGTTCACAGACAGACACACACACACACACACACAGACACACACACAGACAGACCAATGAAAAAAAATATGTTTTTTGGGATCAGGGGACTCTGAAACGTGAAGATCTGTTGAAAACTCAATTTCGAATTTTTGGGGTGAATCCAATACTTCCTTTATCGTAAAAGGAAGTAATAATAGCTATTTAAGTAACAAGGAATGTAAGGACCTATTAACATTTGAGGTAGGCAAGTACAAGCCAAGACGAAGTCGCGGCTTGTTGCCTGCCGAAACCTAAGCATACAGGGTCCGGCAACGATGCGGGGGTGGAAGGTATTTCTGAAACTATGAGTTGCGTCAAAGAATATATTCTTTGGTTGCGTAAAATTTGCTTATATAAAAGTTGCAGGTAGGAAGATTTTGCATACTATTGCTAAAATATTTTTGATTATACAGAGTGTCTGAAAAATTTGTGGCCATTTGTAATCACGAGTTTTGGAATTATAGCGTGCTTATTAAATTTTAATTTAAATTAAATTAAAATTATTATTAATCAATCATTTGATCTTAGTAATTTTTAATGCATAAGTGCTACCTGTACCTTTTGTAGTGCATTCTTAAAAATAGGCAATATCACTGTCGTCTCTGCATTCTAGAGAGATTTTTTAGAACATATGTAAACCGCATAAAGAAAAATCTCTTCATTTAGACAAATGTAAAAGAACATTTATAGGATTTTTGTAACAGTAATTAATTAACAGGACTAGATTAGAGTTTCTAGAAGCCATTTAAATAGATATTAATTATCTTCGACAAATATTTCTCCTAAAATGAGTCTTGCATCAAAAACGTAAAAGTTATGCGAACATATAACTTTTAGGTATATAATAAAATATCTAATGTAGTAATTAACATTCTATATAATGTTTTCCAATTATAAATCTTTCAAGTCTTCACCTAAAAAAATCTGAATTTAAAAATTAAGTCTTGGTATCTGAAATTTTGAAATAGTAATTTACGTTACAAGACCGGAAAGTAGTGTTTTGCAGGTAGAACCAGCTCGCATTGGAAGCTTGGGGAAACCTGCAAAACACTTTCCGGTCATGTATCGTACAGTTTTGTTACGTAAGACATTCGAGTCCATACTTTCAACCTTGCGAATTCACGTTCGAACTCTCAAAAAAAATATGACATTAGTATCATCTATTATTTGACTTTTCCAAACAATAGCACAAACTTGTTTTCATAGCAACGAAGGCATCAGGGACCTGCAAAAGCTTTTACTCGCAACCATATATGTAATGTTAACATTCCTGACCTCATTTGAGTGGGGGAAGTCGTACATTTCAGCCCGCTGAGTAGGTAGGGACACTGGGAATCTCGTTGATCCATTCATGCGCGTCACAACCTGTCGAATCATAATATAATAATTTTTCCAATTATTGTTTAGAATAAAGTGGTTGCGAATAAAATAGTATACAAACCTCGACAGGAAGTTTTCTTAGTCTCGAGACTCTTCGCGTCTCAATCAGCTAACTAATCTCTCGACAGTAATGGAACACTTCCCATCTCGGGCTGTAATATACTATTACCGGTTCCTGATGCCCGTTTTCCGATCTTGACCGGCAAAACGTTACTTTCTGGCGAAAACAGAAACTGCATATTTTCTGGTCGGAAGTACATAAACTTTTTTATTATCCATTTATCAGAAAATTTTATTGTTGACAAGTCTATGCATCTTCTCAAATGAAAAATGCACTGAGCAAAATTTAAGTTAGAAAATATGAAAATGGCGCAAGAATAAAAGCTACTTTTATTTCTTTAAACTATGATATTTGAAAAAGTTGTTTAGAATTGAAGTAAGGTGTCAAATATGAAGTCAGAGCCACTTCGAAAAAAACAACTGATTCGTTTCTTATACAGGGTGATTCATAAGTATGGTCATTAAATTTAAGAGTAGTTAGACAACATCAAACAGAACACCATTGCATAATAATAATCCCACCAAAAATTAAAACACGATCACTCGAAGAAACTTATCTCGACAAAATTCGGATAGGTGATTGCGATAAGACGCATAAGAAAAATTTAAATAAAATGCAAGAGCAAAAAACAGTTGTTTGGTTATGTTAATCACATTTATCGCACTCTTACTGATTTAGCTAGTGGTTTTCTAAAGTCTGCAACAGCCTTAATGAAATTAATTTTTATTGTAATGTACTTCTACTGAGGTCAGCACTCGTCCATTTATTTTAATCGCCATATTTATAAACAATCCTGAATGTTTTCTTGCCACTCTGTGTATTAAGGAAAATTATAATTGTTTTGAATTGTTGTTGATGTTCAAATTGTTTGTTATTACAAATTTTAAGCCGTACACCTTACGGTACAAAGGCTCAGGATTATGTATTGTAATGGTTTTTAGTGTAAGGGTTTGATATCAGATTAAAAAAAGGTTAAAAGAATACAGCATTAAATTACAATGATAAATTTAAGAATTAGAAGGATATCGAAATTATTAATATGTATTTCGTAAAGAAATGAAATACAATTAAAATTCAATTGAATTATGCTATATAAGAAACAGAAAGATTCTAACATAATTTAATTATTATCTGAAATAAAGTGGAGGATTAATGACAAATACCTATTGTATTGTATTGTATTGTATTTTTATTCATCATAATATACACCGTGGTGCTTAGATATGTCACAATTCCAGTTTAAATATAAAAATATAAAAATATAAAATACAATGCATTTACAGAAATAGTCAACTACAGATAAATACAGTAACAACAAAAATACTAAAGTCAATAAAACAAGACGGTCTTAATTTTCAACAAATCTGAAATCGGAAAGTTCATAGTAGACATTGGCCAGAAGATGTTTTTTAAGCTTAACTTTGAAGAGTTTTGTTGGGGCATTTTTGAGAGTACTAGGAAGCGAATTAAATAATCCTATTCCGAAATTATTTCGTTTAGTGGACGTTAGTCTCTGCTGCGGAACCTGTATATCGCCTCGACTGCGAGTGTCGTAACCATGGGCATCGCCGTTTTTTGTATAATCGCCATAATGTTCTTTTATGTATAATAGATTACAATATAGTATTGCTGACGGTAGCGTTAATATGTTATATTTTTTAAACAATGGTTTACAACTGTCTAACTGGCTCGCTCCCGCCAACACTCTCAAGGCTCTTTTTTGTACAATGAAAATTTTTTTAATATGTGTAGAGGTACCCCAGTTTATTAGACCGTACGTCATTACACTATGAAATAATGCGTGGTATGCAGTAATGGCAGCATCTAAGTTTACTCGATTTTTTATTTGTCTAATTACATAAATTGTTCTTGATA
The DNA here is from genome assembly GCA_940337035.1 of Agriotes lineatus. Classification (NCBI taxonomy): domain Eukaryota; kingdom Metazoa; phylum Arthropoda; class Insecta; order Coleoptera; family Elateridae; genus Agriotes; species Agriotes lineatus. The sequence continues at coordinate 41,744,017 of OW679197.1, read as the reverse complement.
ACTTAATTGAAAGATTGTCAACATGTGCTTGCCAAGTTAGTTTGTTATCCAAGGTAAGGCCTAAAAATTTGACGGTTTCACAGATATTTTGTTTATTTGAAAATAGTAAAGTGGTAGTTTTATTTTGGTTTAAACAAAGCTTATTTGCCTGGAACCAATCTGAGGCTTGGTTGATAATGTTGGTTTGTAACTGATTGACTAGAGTTTCATCTTCTACGTGGTTTGCAAAGGTCGTATCGTCTGCAAATAAAGTCGTGAAAACTGGGATGGCATTAGGCAAATCGTTAACATAGATTAAAAATAATAACGGTCCCCCGGTCTATTCGAGGAATATCATTCAACATAGTGGGTTTTAAATAAATATGATACAGATGATATAGCGTTGGACTTCAAAATATATGCAAAACAAGATCACTAAGGAGATAATAATATTTATCAGTATGTAACATAATTTGGTACAAAAAACATGTAATACCTTTGTAAACGGTTAAATTTCTAAAATAAACCCTTTATAAAAAGTTTTAATCTGTTTGGAATGTAAAGGGTTGCGAATTAAACTAAAATTTGCGAAGAGAGAATTAAAATAAAGTTTTAAAAGATTTAAAGATATTAGAGATGGTAATGAGGAAGAAAATAGATGTGGTGAGAGTGCCATATGTAATACAGTTACAATCTACAAAAGCAATTTCTGGAATTGGATGTAGAACTAAGTTTATTGTCAGTCAATTACATCATATGAATTGGATAGCAGGGAATGGTTTTTCTGGAAGTGGTTTACGTCGAGTTTTTTAGCAGAGTGAGCGTCTTGTGGTGTGGATAGGATTTTCATCTGCTGCAGCTTGTTGTTGAGGTGACATCTTGTAACTTGCATCTAGTCGAGGTTTGTGATACTAGGTCATCGGTGGCTTGAGAATTTTGGAAGGAAGACGTGGAAGGAGTTAGTTGTTGATCAGTTTTTGGCAGTTCTGTTAGAGAAAAGTGGAAGGTGCTTTGTCGTGTTTGGCTGGGAAGTATTTGCGGTTCCTGGTGTTTGGTTGAGTTCGTACTGGGATTTGTCTGAACGTTGGGAGATTTCTGTGAGACTACCGGATGCATTTGGCTTGGTAATAGAGAGTATCGTGGTTCATGGACAGGTGACAGGCACAAGGTATTTATGTAAAAACTGAAAGAAAAATATAGAAAGAGTGAAGTGAGGTAATTTTAAAGAGGGGAGTACTTACTATTTGATATTTGTGGAATGACAAGTAATGTAACGGGGAGGTATTTGTAATTGATTGTGCACTTGCATAATTTAAAGTGACAGTGACAGACGTTTAAGTTGCCACGAAATTAATAAAATGAATTTTCAGAAATAAAAGCAGTCTTGATTATGAGCGAATCCGACCTGGGTTTTCAGTTAAGAGTAGATGTTTTTTACCGGAGCTAGAGATATTTAATAATATTGATCATTCATAATTTATAAAAGGGTAAATGAGTTACTTAAATTCATTTTAAAAGAGAATTGATTGAAAATAAACTAAAGTATAGTAAAATCCAGACGTAATAGCTAAAGAATAATAATTATTGTTATAACATAAAACCATTTACATACGTAAAGACTATTATAAACAGAGTCAATTATAACAAAATATAGGAGCCCCAACGTGGAGTCAGAAAAGTATGTATGTATGTATGTACAATTTGTTTTCTTATGTTAGACATAATAAATGATGTTTCTAACATTAATTTCGATTAACGTAACTTTCTGGTTGCTAGGTGAGCTAAACTCAAGTTCGACCGCGAACATCCTTATCGTATACTTACGGTAAGAAGTTAACTTTGGAATATCCTATTTTTCGTAGTACACAGAGTGGTAAGAAAAAAGTATGGAAAACCAGTAAAAATATATTTTGGAAGTAAGTGCCGTGACCCGTATTTTGACATATCCTTTCAATACTAAACAAATTTATGAAATAATATTTTTGTGTATTTACAGAAATGAGTATTTTATTCTTGAGCCATTTTCATATTATCGAACCTCCCCCGTATACGAAAGGAGATATTTACATTTTGCAAAGTGCGTTTTGAGTGTGAGAAGATGCAGGAACTGTTATCAAGAAGAACGTTCTCTGATAAGTTGATAATAATAAAGCACTGATCGAATGTATTTCCGTTTTCGTTTACATTTATATAAATCCTAGTTGATGAGAAAATTCCTTTTCCGAAACGGATACTTTCGCGGAACGCGTTGGTCAAATCCGGGACTGTCCCGCAAAATTCGGAATGAATGGTCACTTTATTCTGTTACGCCTCCCAGAATTTACTCCTCATCAGGTGCCAACCCTAACTGTAGTTCGTTTGCAGATCATTTAAATAAATTTAAATTGTTGTTTGGCTTGCTGAATGGTGGAGTTGCTATACAATGCTTACTACGTTTAGTGCGCAATTAGTACCTACAACAATGAAATGAATCCGCGCTGCTCAAGCGCAACAATCACAACAATGGACTATTACATGGGTCACGTGGGCGCAGAAGAGCGGGAGCTTCAGTCTTGTGCTGGCGACGATTTTGAGTGGTTCTGCTAGTCCTAGTCCTAGAACACCACCTGCTGTTCGCGGCTTTGTCATCGTCAAGGTGCGAATGTAAATTCGCATTTTTTATCGATTGAACGTCACGCTTCTATTTATACCGAAGCCGTTGTTTGGACCTGATAAGCGCTGATAGTAATCCGAAGGCCGACTTCCATGCATTGAAGTTTGGTAAGACTTTTTTTATTGATTGCATAAGGCGTACGAATTAGTTATCTCATTATTTTCGGTAAAATACCTGTGCTAGCGCTGTCTCACTTCCGCTTAAAATCGTTTATTTAGCAGTAGATTGCATCTACCCAATCAAGGTTACTTCGTCGTCTGTAATTTATTAATGAGATGAGGATTATAAACAGCGACGCAAATGTTGACCAATATTGTTGGTTTGTGAAATGTTATCTCGCTTGTAAACCTAGTTTTGAATGACAGTCGGTACTTATGATTCTGACTTGGCGCTCTAGAATTCAAAACAATAACACGTGACTGAGTAGCGTGAGATTTCGATAGAAGTTGTACACTGTGGGCGTTTGGTTTTGGTTTTATTTCTCATCCTACTTGGTATACAGAGCAGCTCGATAGCTATGGTACAGTGTACCTACAGTCTTCGATATCAGTATTAAAATAGTAGTAGTTGAAAATAGCAGAATAAGTGAATATATTTGAATAAAAAAAAGTTAAGGAGAGATATTTTGATTAAGACAAAGATTAGTTACAACCGGCGTATATAAAACACATTTTACTTTTACGGTTTAAGTTAAAGCGCTAGACCGGTTAGGTAGAATATAACGAAATTTTCTTATTCTCCATACCGATGCTTTCAGAGTGAAGTGTACAAACATTCTCTGTTGCATTGTTTTCCATTTTTATTTTCTCATACTACCAATATGGAGAAGTATTGTGCAAAAATTCAACATTGTGGAAATATGCGTTTGGAGGAGCAAGAATTTCAAAAACATTTTTTATAAACATACCTGTCTGTACGTGGGTGGGTGCGTGCACACCATCTACAACCTAAAGCATTGGCCGATTACTATTCAAATTTTACATCTAAAGATTTGACAAATACACGGCGGGTTTCTTGTCTTAGGCTTTTATGGAAAAATATTATAAAATGTTAAGCTTGCTATTCCAAAATAGAATATCGCGGACCAGTTTTTCGGAAAGCTCTAGTTTTAAAAATACGTACTATACAATATTTTGAAGCATTATTTTTCGAAAACTGATCACATACTTTTAATTAGTTCCTTTAAAATATAGGATTGAACATGTACTATCGTTACCAATAAAAGGTAGGACGTATACTATACCATATTTTTATGGTTTTTAGTTGTGAACTGGTGCTGTTTGACATATTGGCAGATGCTTTAATAATTACAACCAATGAAGCCATGTCGTTTCTGTACAAAACAGGACAGATTTGCAATATACATTAGATATCGTTTATAATAACAGCCAAGGGACTGGAAGAATGCAGTCGTTATATCCGTACGTCGCTATAAACAAACAGGCTATAATAAAGAAAGGCAACGTTTTTCTCCAACCGGATGAAAAATTATGCTATCCCGTTGTGTTTGCAGCCGTATAATACATGATTTCAATATGTTATAGTCGTTGCTAGAAAACAAGGAATACGATGATGCAAATGTTTCCATCTAACAGTACCGAAATAACTTTTCGGCCTAGGCCAAAAAATCCGCCCTCCACCTAAAAACGTAATGTAACGTAACAGTAAAGTTACTAATTTTGTGTTTATTCCGATTGAAGAAAAATATGTTTTATTCGCACAAAAATGTGCAAGTTTACTACCAAATATGTATTAGGTATACTGTACTTACATCAAATTCCTAGTATGTATATCTATAGAAATATTTAACTCTGCGATGTTTTGACATGCCGATTTTTTACCTGCTCGTAGTTCGAGGATGCGTTAACAACTAAATAGAAGTATCACGAAAAATTTACACTGCTCGTCGTTATATACGATAGTGTACCAAATTTCAGCCCGTTGCTATATCAGTTTGGTCACAATATCCGATGTCGAAATAAACTGTATCACAATGTATTTAATATTGACTCTGGCCCCGACATTACATTTTCGCTTTAATAACCGATATATTATTATATCCGATGTTGTTATAACCGATATCTACTGTATAATATCATTAATATCCAACCTTTTATTGACAACGCTGCTACTTTCGCAGTATATAAGAACGGGAATAATTTAAATGAGGACCAAAATAATTTTTGAGCATCAATTCTTTGTGGTAATTAAATTATTGGGCGCCAGAATAATACTTCGTCACCAAAAATAATAAATGAGCATCAGTATGCTATTACCAGAATACCACGAATATCTTTGCCGAGCAACAAACATATTTTTTAAACAGTAAAATACATATGTACTTTTGTCACCAGAAGTATTAAATAGGTACCACACCTAGTAAAAGTACACCCAAAATAATAAATAAGCATTTAGATGAAGTGGCAAACATTATCAATATCAATTTATTTCACAAATAATAGAAAACATATACATACATCTTTAGTATTTAGTAGTAATATAATGTCTAGGGTATTTCATATGATTTTACTTCTAATTCGTGGGATTTTTTAAACTGTCAAAAAAATGTTACATTTTCATTTTGTGTTCAATGGGCGAAGTGATCCATTTTCATATCGGGACGCGAAATACTTTTACTTTCTGGAACTTAAAAGTACTACACATCCAGGGACGTTTGAATTAATTTATTGAATAAAATGTTTCAATACATTTGTCAATTTATTACTTTAGCATAAGCAGTTAATTCTACTATACTATAGTTAATTAATTGGCTTCTTACAATAAGTAAATTAAGAGTTCCAATATCACAATGACTTAACTTTTACAATTATTCATAAACTGTCAAGTAAATTAATCTTGATTTAGTGCTTTTAACTCTATGTTTTGGGTATCATCAGGGAAGGCTCTAGGAATTTTTCTAGTTGGTGCGAAATCTGGAGGTTGGTGTAATCTATGGTTGTTAGTATGGCTAATATTTTGGTTAGGAAAAAAATACAACTTTATTCAGTAGGTAGCTGTTAGTTTAAAAAGGCAGCCACACGACCTAAAACAAACTTTGCCAATTTAGTATGTTTTAAGGAAATCAATCGCGTAAATTATGTGACCAAAACTTACGGGATACGAGAAAAAGTGACTATAATAGTTATTTATGTACCAAGGGCATTATGAAGATGTTTATGTCCGCTCGAGGGTTTGAAAGTCGGCCGAGAGTATGAACATCAAGTAATTCCCGTAGTGCATGCAACATTTTGTCTTGCTAGTGCGTCGTAATAATTTAAATAATAATTTTATCGCTGTGGACACATCGACACATCGAGGTATGTGCTTGATCAGAAATTTGACGCTTGTAATTTCTAACCATTCACGTAGGTACTATAATAAAACATAATGCCCTCCAGGGTATTATGTATCCCATAATATGCATTGTATCCTAGTTATTAGGAAACAATAATCTACTAGCAAGACATAAATAGACTGCGATTACGAGGTACTTGGAATATTTAAAATTTGGCTATGATTTTTGCGCACCCTCATACGCTAAGGCCGTACCTGGATATCATTTATGAATAATTTGGGGCTAAAATCTTGGTGCTCAAATATCTTTGGTGGTAAAAGCGAAATATTTGAACATCAAATCAATATTTCTTTGGCCATCGGTTAAATAATCGGTTAAATACTATCTTATAAGAATTCTATCTTAAATGTTAGTATTATATACGGGTATTATCATTTTTTGTGTGCAATCTTGGAGAGTACTTCGAGTTAGTTCTAAAATTTTATAAAGCAACCCAAACAGAATTATAACTCTTGCAACGTAACTCAAATTTGGCAAAATGAGCTTTAGGTATACAAATTGTAAACAAATTCTTGAAATATTAAGAGTTTTTATTTTAGAATTTTGAAAAATTCATCTGCCGAATGCTTTCAAACTTATTGGGTTTATAGAGCTGCTCAATGCTGGATCTAGACAATCGGTTCATCATACTATTTATAGCACCGGTTTTTCTTGGGGCTATTTGAAATAAGGTTCTCATAGCCCCTGCGTTGGTGCGGTAAACTAAATGAGACGTCTCGTACGCCTTAGTTTTTATAAATTAGTTGCTCTTGTTGTTTGTCGAGCTAGCTCAGTATCATGAAACTTTTAATTTGTCTTTTTCTCAGTCGTGGTGAAAAAGTATCACTATTTGCCAAAACAGGGAGCTGAGCTGCAATTCGGGTACTTAATCAACTTCAAACAGTATACACAATAAAAGCTACTTTAGTCACACAAATAAACGTATTTAGATACATTAACCCCTTGAATGCACAACAACCGGTAGAATAAATGGCCATTCCTAAACACATCAGTTTAAAATACGAATGAATTATTAACGCGCAATAGCTCGCTGCTACTGGCATTTACAAATGAAATAGTAGCAGAATAACTAACTATACGTATCTGAAATGAATTTACTTTTATATATTAAAAAGACGTCGGCAATAACGCCGATAACAAACATTGGATTCATGGATAAAATAATGTTTTAGGAGTGTTTTATCTTGAAAACAAACACTAAAATAAAAAATGAAAGACAAAAATCTGTAGATGAAATTGGTCTATCGTAATTTCTAAACATATTAATAACACAGGCTGAGGCATAATATTGCAGCAAAAAACCATCGCCGTCATCAGCTGCAGCAGCGTCCCCTGTGTATCGATTTCCAAACTATTAAGAGGGTGTATTGTTTAATAATATTCACATATGCCAAATATAAGTAGGTACTATGTGTCACGGCATTCTTGAATAATAAATTTAAATATGTTTTTTCGCCTTGATCATTAAGGGGCTGTAAGTCGTCATGGTTACAATTTTGTACTAAGATATGTTTGGCTTAATCTTGTTATTATGGCTCAAGGATTCACCCGTATCATATTTTTCAACCAGTTATGAATCACCCTGTATACATGCTGTTACATGGAACTCAATTTGAATTCCCTGTACAACTATTTCGCGTACGCATTTATTTGTCCATTAATCTCATCCCTATCCGGTAGCGAAATCTCTTCACAGCATGGTGCGAACGCTTATCGCTCAGACTGCAAACATACCTTGTGTTAGACTACCTTAAGCTCGTGGCTGCGAACTGCAGCGCAGCTGATTGAACTAGCTCACGTTACCAAGGACTGGCCCACGCAATCGAACTTAAATGATCCGATTAATGGAAATTTTCCAGGCAAGCGGTTACTTAGTGAAACCCCCTCGCTGATTCGCCTGTCTGGCGGATAACGTCACTGACCTTGGCGGTGTCGCAAATGCGTACTTTATAAATATTCGGTTATCTAGCAGTAACTTGAAGTGCAAACACTGGCTTGCTGCACACGAACAATTAAGTAGTAAATTCTATTTACTGCACGACTTCAGCCACTTTATTTAGGTCACTGTAGGCGATTTTACACTTTTAGTCGTTGAACATGTGCCATGGGGCTCGACACTCCTGCGACTAAATTCAGCTTCTTCGTGACCGCTGTTGAAGCCATATCGAATGCTGCACACACACCTAACTGAGCGATTTACGCACTAAAACAGGGCCATCCGTACAGTTTTTATCGCAGTGGATTACAATAATTAAACTTAATTAACAATGGAAAAGCATGCAAAGACAAATCGCGGCCATATTTAAACATTAAAATAAACAATTGAGGCAAGGAATGCCAGATTCACGTTTCAATGTTCGATCGTGGGTAATTTTAAATTAACTTCAGTTTGCCAAAACTTCTTTCGCAACCTGCAGATGTAGGTAATGTCACATACATTAGGAAACGGAGCCATCGAGTCTATTACGGATAAATTACATAAATCCAGGGTATTCATCTTCTGTCAAGACCCTGGATCTCAGTAGAAGTCAAACGCATTCAAATCTTCTGAATCCTTCAAAGCTAAGTCAACAGCTTGCTTTTTCAACTCAAGACCGCTCATTGTTCCCCGTTCCTTTTTTTTTTCAAGAATTAAAATGTTTTCTTCTGTGGAAAACAGCCTTGCTTTCGTCTAGAATTTTCTTCTTATTTGATAGTCTGCTTTTTGTCATAGTTCTACGCCAACACTTTCTGCTAATTGATCAGCAGTTTTAATCCACTGATCAGTCTCATTCGTTAATATTTCCATTTTAGTGTTAATAACTCAATACATTTTGATAAAATTATATACCTTTTTTGAATTTTCTTGTTTACTCGATTTATTTCTTTCAGAATTTGAGCATACGCCACTAAATAAGAAATGTTACACAAATCGATAATCAAGCACTGCATGAAGCTGACTATCAGTTCCAGATTTGGTTTTAGGTTGGTACTACCATTCATTAAGTGTCTGGCTTGTTCCCTCTAAGTTTGGTTTGGTCTTTTATTTCAATATTGAGTTGATGATACAAAAAAAAATAATCTCAGAAGAATTCCAAATACATTATCTGAGGTTTCTGCAAAACTGATCGATACACATTACAAATATAAAGTAGGTTTTTTTTCTATAATAACTGTCAAAGTGTTACAATGTTGGTAGATATGTGATTAAAACGCTAGGAAATTTTTATACCTCGTGTTGGTAGAACTTTTTCAAAATTATGGTTATGTGTCAATTTTGAATGTCAAAGTTTCTTAATTTGAACTCTTGACAAATTTCTTTTTTTAACATGGAATCATCATCATCATCAATAAAATCGGATAAAAAAGGAAAACCAAGAAATATTTTAAATGCAAAAATGAAGGAAGCGATATTAAATTATGACATATCTGTCAAAATGACAATATTTTTTTTAGTGGAAGAAAAGAACTAAAAATCTATGTACCAACATTATTAAAACTAGGGACCCTCCAGGAATGCAACTTATCCCCTAGAAAGTTGACCTTGAAAATTATTATAGAAAAAAAATGTTGTACTTTAGTAATTTTTCCACGACCGGGAGTAGAAGTCGGTTTCTATAGCATCAAAATTGTGACAGAAGTAAAATATTTACTCCCTAGAGACTAAATAAGACACAAATTTCCCTAGGGAGTTTTCATTATTACTGACAGAACAAGTATGTCAAATTCGAGGTTATCAGGTTAGGTTTTGCGTGAGTTTTGACACAAACTGACGCAAAACCTAACCTGCTAACCTCGAATTTGACATAATTGTGAGCTCTTGTCATAATGACTTACAGTGCCACCAACTTTAAAATTTACCATAGGCTACTAATTTTAAAATAATTGTAACTAAAATGTCAATAAATGACGTTTAAAAAAAACCCGTTTTTTTAAAACGGGTTTTCGTTTTAAATTTTCCTGCAACGTGAAAAAAATAGTATATGCAACTTGGAGAGAATGCTATTTTGCTTCAGTGCAATTTCTGTACTTCAGCAAAATAACGCATTTCTCTCCCTCATTGCATAATCTACTATTTCTCGTATATTAAATCAAACATATGAACATTTTATTTAATTTTTCCTCCAAAGGGCTTATTTGCCGCCCTTTTAAGGGCCGGTCTCCTAATGCCCCTTTCCCTAAATCAAGCTCTGCGTACTATTGTTTATTATAGAATAGTTGGTAATTTTAACTTAACATCCTGTATACAATGTGTCTCCGGATTATCTATCGGACGCAAAAAATCTTATTTTTGGAGAACATTTTTTAAATGCCTCCAAGTTTTGTAAAACACATCTGTCGTATTCGTAGTATAAAAGAATTTGAACTACCAAACCTACGTGACGGTAATTACGGAGAGAAATCGCCTTTAATAATTTTAGGTATTTACTTTCCTCTACATTCTATGATACTATATGAATTGAGCATTGTTGAAATTTTACTATAAAAAATCCAATTAGCACAGAAAAGTTTGTTTGAATTTTTAAAAAACGATATTACCAGTATGGTTTTAATAATTTCGTAGTATATTACGCCATAATAATTTATGTAGATTCAAACCTTTCTACTTTGTATGATATCGTGCGCATTAAGAAATCATTTTTCTGGGTATCTTTCAAGTGAATTGGGATAGACATACGAGTATATGTGTTTTGCATCTTGCATTGTGTGAATAGGTAGCTTCATTACATAAACAAACATCCTTGAAATTGCGATACTTGGTTCCGTAAATAAGTGCAGAGCTGTGTGTGGGTATTCACTTAGATAACAACAAAACATTTAGAAAATATTTCAGTTTTACTGCGGCGCAGAATTATTTATACATGGGCAGTACTTTTAAACTTTTTCAAAATGCTCGTGTAATTCTGCAAATATTAGTGTATTTTAATTAAAGACATACGGTTTTTATTAGTAAACTACCATTTTAATAATAGCGTTTATCGTCATCGTCGACTTCTTCTATGCCTCTATGGTAGAGGTTAAGTGTCTGCTCTTTACTCATACGTATATGTTCTTTTATGCGTCGTTCTATGCCATTTTTTCTTTGCAATATATAGATTGGCATTACTGTTTCTTATTACAATATATTATGAAACGTATGATGTAAATCAATTGCGCTTGCTTTTTTGTTCTAGCAAGTAACGTTGAAATTGTCAATGCAAAACACAACATATGTCTTGCTTAGTGGCATTAGTAATTATGTTAAATTTATTTTATGCTTCTTCAGAAATGTTTACAGCTTCTGAACGCATTTAATATTTATTTTTCTTATTACCAGCTATATTCGGTATATTTGCAACATTGACCATTGGTCTTTGTCTGCTTATGCCCACTTTTAAGTACTTCGTCGTACCTCCACAGCACGATATAAACAATTCAATAGACAAGATGCATATTGTTTAACAGTAATTAAGTACCTACGTTTGTTATGTCCAATTTTCAGCTTCTATAATTTTTCAAGTTCCTCCTCAATATTTAAGTTTCAACCGCTTCAACGAATCCATACAGTATACGGTGTCAGTTTTGTTGTGCCTCCAGCATATTATATACTGTAAATCCACTTACTATTTCAGCTGAAGAGCCGCTTACCAAAAGCATAATTAAACTATAAATTTTGGAGATACTTTAAAACTTAGGTTGCCTGTAGAGTTATACATTGCTTTTACTAAATCTCTAACAAAATAGTGTCTTTCTGTTACAAGAGTTTTGGTTAGGGAGCTGTAGGTTTCGTGGATTATTTATTGATATTGGCTCTACATATTTGGGTCGACAGTAAAATTGTTGTGGAAAGATACATTTATCAAAATATAATACTGATAAATTCAGAATATCCCCCTATTTGTCTGATATGCAATGGAACTGAAGAGATTTGTTGGGAATTGTCTGTTATTTCATTGATGTTTTATAACATATACAAGATAAAATTATGCGGCTTTTAAGTTGTCATCATATTAAGTTTAATTTATCAAAAGTAAACAACACGAATCTCCAATTTCATCCATCAGTTTGTTTTTGTGGTGACAGAATACATTTTTATTATGAAGCATAGTTTGCAGTAAAATAAACTAAATTTTTTATTGACCAATAACTAAATGTACTTATGCAACGAAGTTATCAGTAATGTTTGATTTATCATCGAAAATAGATTTCATCACTTTTCTCCCAAATGAATTATCAAGGTTATTTAGAATTGATGCATTAAAATAAATACTTAGTAAAAATTATCTGTTTTTATAAAAGTTTATCTTTCTGCTACTCTTTATGTTTGGAAAGAGGCTGTAAAAAATAATCAATCTAATTTCAGGAAACGAGTACCAAACGATTGCTAGTTTAGCAGGAAAAGTTAAAATTTTAAAGAAGATAATTTATTGAAAAATAATTAAAATTAGGCTTTGCAGCAAATACAAATTTTCCAATCATGCAAAATATTTGCATTTTAAATGCATTTGATTAAACCAAGCAACTGATTTCCTACTATAAACGAAGCTCTGAAGATTGCAAATCTAGCGAAAAATATGACGATTTTTCTATATAAGATTTTTGAAACATTTGTACTTGTTTCGCGTTACCGTTTTTCGAATTGATTTTTTAGTATATAAAAATGAAACTTGTTTGTTTCAAAATAGGAAAACTACTTTGTTGCGGTTTTACTAAAACTATTAGCCGTCCTCAAATACATAAATAAGAACAGTTATTGTTAACAATTTCACTTCATATCATAATGGAACTGGCTAGTTCCAAGTAACACATTTTAGTTTTCTCATTTGTTTAGAACTGTATTATGAGGGGTAATACAATAAGTATAGTATGATCAAAATTAGTTTCATCTAGTATGGCTATGTAATAGTTCTTAATTTATGAATACAATTATGTGTATACTTAAATGTCAAACTTCACATTTGATTTTTAAGTGAGTTACGGTTGCATTTATAAATTAGGAACTATTCCATAGCCATATTTAATGAAAATAATTTTTGATAATACTTTAGTACGCTTATTATCGATGATTTTTTGATAAATATGGGTTATAATCCCAAAGTTGAAACGAGTTGTATCTTCTTGCAGTGGGATTATAACGGAATGATATTATTAAAATATTATAGATTATTAGGTGTACCCAGCCTCGACACCGCAAGGTAAATGAGGTTACAGATAATACATACATACATAGGTGTACTACGAATTATATTTAGGAAGAGAATATAATTATTTAAAATATATACCAGAGAGAGAGAGAGAGAGAGAGAGAGAGAGAGAGCGAGCAATACTATTTTTTATTACGTAAGCATCAATGCTAATGATCAATATTTGTCACAGACACACTTTTTATTGCTTTTTATGCTTAAAACGCACCACCTAACCTAGAAAAATCAACTGACATTTCTAAATTAGTTCATTTGACACGTGAAACAAAACCAAGTTAGCTTGTACCAAATCGATAAACGCGAGTCGCTATATGCTAGAAGGTCCTAGTAGCCAATCCCCTAAATTTAAGAGATAATGATTTGCGCAAAATTCATGACAAGAATATACTAGTATATTTTTTATCTTCTTCTAGAGGACTTTGATCAGATAATATAGTTTTACAACTTTCTCTTTCTCTGTTCAGTTGAAACCAGATTTAACACTAAAATCAAACCGTTGTGACTACATGGACTAATTTGAGGGCCGGCTAGCTCAACAGTAAAGATGGAGCCGACGTGCGGTTTTGGCGAGGTATTTATATCGATGGCAAAGAAGTCGAAGGGATCACCTCTTTTAAATACGAAAAGAATAGGATTGGCATGGGCAGCTGTAACAGCCTGCCTTGACTAATTATTTGCTTGAATGAATAATTACCACTGTTAATGAACTTTTTACTATCAGGCAGCTCAGATGCCAAGGTCCAATTTAGTCTTTCAAGTATATAGAAAAGTACACATAACATAGAAGGGATTTATTTGGGTTTAACTATATACATTGTAATATAATAAAAATATTTCCCGTATTTGGTACAAACAAAATAGGATTTCTTCTCTGGCTTTTTTGGGGTGCCTGGCAGGCCGACAACCTCTTTTGCTTCACGGCTGGACAGGTTGCGGATCACCAATACCGTGCACGTACCGCTACTGTGGCTGACGTAAACGTCCTCTAGCGGCCAAGACTGTAAATATACAATTCGAGGTTAACTTTGTTTATATTTGTTGAACAGTAAATTCGGGTGTAATATGGTTTATTTCGGGAGTTGTGACTATAAATCAACGTAGGGCGAAGGCCTGACTTGCCCGCAGTACCGAATAGCTTCTTTTAGCAAGTAAAATGACAGTATATCAAATTCGTTTAGGAACTGTAATAACCTTCAAAGTTGCCAATTAAACCACGGAGATTTTGATTGTTAAATTAAGGCACTACGGACAGGCTTAAGACGTTTATAAAACAGGATTCCTCCAGGTGAGTAAAGCTCTGAATTCTTAAGTTTTATGAATAAGTTTCGTATTGGTTCTTGCGACTAGTGTGTACCGTTTCTACAGGTTGAGAAAAATTTATAACCAATCGTTTTGGTCGATAATCACGAGGCCATAAAACGATTGTTATTACAGCGAGCTCAGGGAAAGTTTTAACAGAAATCGAGATTGATTTATAACGGGTCGTTTTGGTCGATAATCACGAAGCCTCAAAACGATTCTTGTCATAGCGCGTTCAGGACGGTTTCCTAGCAATTTCTAGTCGCAGGAATCAAGTGTTTCGGACTGGTTTCAGGAACTAGGTCCCCGAGGACCTGGAGCAAGACGCGGGTCAGTGTCGGCGGACGCAAGCCCATCTAACAGCGTGCGTTATCTATTTATACTATACCATACTCTTTATCAGTGCTGGAAATTTGGGAGGGATGCGCCGGACGACGTCCTGTCGATGCGGGCGCAGAACGATGATTTTGTCGTGTTATCAATTTTCTCGCGCTTTGGCGATGTTTTCTAGGTGAATGTGACGGAATTTTAGCGGGACGAAATTTGAACGCATTCCAATGCGTAGAAATAATAATTTCGGCCGGAGCTAACGTCACACAGCCTTTGGCAATCTGAACTCCCAGTTTTGTTTAAAAAGAAATGTACTCAACCAATGTAACTAAGAAAACTGCAAATAAGATAAGAGTTACACATTGCGATAAAAAGATCATGCTAGTGTTGTTCTCCATGAGTCGAACGAATGTGATGGATGCCGTAGAAAAAATTACCAAGAATGGACAATGATAGATGGACCAGAAGAGAGACCTCGACACGAAGTTTTTAGAAATAGAGGACGTTCTCCAACATGATAGCACGATGATTTAAGGTGCATTCATACAAACTGGATGAAAATTGCTCAAAGTAGGAAACTATAGAAGCAATCAAGGGAGGCTTGTGTCCAGCAGTGGACTTTAGAAGCTGGGTGATAAAGTGGCCCAAACCGTCAACTAATTTAGTTTAAAATTTATTAGGTTGCGATTTCAATCCAAGTAACACGTGTTGAGGGCAATTTCAAATACGCCGTGGGAAACCCCAATTTAAGACTTGATTGGAAAAGAATTAAAAAGTCGTGGGTTTTTGAAGGGCAATTGCCAATTAGCGCAACGCCGCTCTGGCAACCAAATTTAGATTTTTTGTTATTATCTGGATGCTCAGCGATGTGGAATGGAGGGGAGAAGAAACCTGAGTCTGGTGCATATGGTAGTTCTACCCGTAATACGGAGAACTACTGCGGCAGATCACCACGGTTTAACCCTTGCTTCTCTAGGTGCTACACAATTCGACATTGCAAGGAGACTCGTTAGTAAGACTGTTGGCGCACCGACTCTTTGCCTCTCTGTTATTTCTATAGGTGTGACACAGTCGGACATTGCAGGGAGACTTGTTAGTAAGACTGTTGGCGCACCGACTCTTTGCCTCTCTGTTATTTCTATAGGTGTGACACAGTCGGACATTGCAGGGAGACTTGTTAGTAAGACTGTTGGCGCACCGACTCTTTACCTCTCTGTTACTTCTTTAGGTGGAACACAGTCTGACATTGCAAGGAGACTTGTTAGTAAGACTGCGTGCACACCGACTATTTGTTTCATTTTACGTCCCTAATCAGTACACAATCTGTTACCGCAGTGACTTCACTGTTAGCCAGATTGTAAACCGTCGTAACCTCTTTTCCTACTATTGTTTTTCTGCTACCACAAACGGTTTTGTTGTTGAACACCCTTCATAAAAGAGCTATTGCATCTTGAAGTTTCATGCTCTCGTCATCGTGCTGACTTGGTTACAGATAACTGAATTTAAATATTTGTAAATGAAAAACTGAGTTGTTTATATTTTCAAAAGAAAATCGCACAACGTTGAAATCGTATTGACTTTTCTCTGCATAATAATGCAATGAATCTTTTGAGTACACATGGGAACGTCTTGTGTACGTATAATACACAACAAATATGTTATACATTTTTGGTTGTTTGAAACACGTTGCATAGCACGCATGTACATTCATTGGCACGGTGAGAAACATTTAAATGGGCCTTACAAGGTTATGTTTTCGCAAGTAACAAGCCTCTAGTTTGTTTGAAGTTTTATGAACATAATGTATGTAATTTAGTTTTATCTGAGTTCAACGACCAAATTGCAGGAGCACAAATTACGATTGAATTACACTTTTGTTAATATTTTAGTATTTTCTAATGACTAACAGCATGAAAACATAAACATGCTTTTTTAATTTGCTATAACTGTTCTACAAATGAAATTGAATTCCATACGAACAATTTTCCAACATCTTTATTTCATATTATTAGAAAACCGACGCAACAGTTATTTATTTAATTTAAGAAATATATTTTATAGACACTTTATTAACGTTCAGGTTTCAGTATTTCCAAAGATTGTTTTAAGTATGTATAGAATTTAATGCAGTTGTTGGTTCGCCACGTTCGAATGTTTGCTACAAGGCACTTCTGTAAAATATGTCATTTCTGTTACATCACGAGCTGGTTAGAATGTGTCTATTTAAACATAGGCGTCTGTAAAGTAAATACTTTCTTGACATCACGATGAATCGAGCAAATACTGAGAGCAGCACTGTGTGATACTGGAACTGTCTATTCTGCTTTCCGGTGTGATAAACATGTGCAGTAAGATCTTCATTATTGAGTTAGAAGCAATTGTTTGTTACTGATCGCTTTAATTTCATTTCAACTATTTAAGTAGATCTAATATTCGTTATCTAACAAATGCGGCAAATGCTATACTATAACTTCCATTTGCAACAAAAATACTAATTGCGGAATGCGGTTAAATATAAATTTTTTTAAATTTATAATATATAATATATCAGAACCAAAACCTTGGCTTATTTGATAATTGCATAAACATAATCGAGCTGCGTTTCAATTTTATAATTTTTTAATTGAAAATACTGTTAGTCCTTTGGTTTTGTACTTGTCGCAGTACCTGATAATTAAGTATGTTAGATTTATTTACATTTACGTTGTGGTGAAGTAATCGTCACATGTGCTAAATGCAAAATAACAAACTTATCGCTAAGTAGTTATTTTTCAAGTTCAAAGTTAAAAATATAGCAACTAAGACTAGTGCCTTCCTTTTCATAAATATATTGTTTCTTAGTATAAATAGACAAATGTATTAAGCAGTAACGACAAAATAGTTTTGTCGAAGTAGGAAAAAATCCTGGTTTCAATGACAAAGCAGTCAAATTGAGTTAGTTCTATATTTCCATTGACGTAAAACCTAATACGGAGTATAGAAATCCAGTTTTGCTAGAGCTATTGTTTTCATAAGCAGTTTTTTAATATCTTTTAACACTATTTCTGTATGTATAATTGATAAGTAAGAACATTGAAATCAAAGTTGAAAAAATTTTCCATTAAGTATATATTTGTTTACCAACTCTTGTCATGCTTTTATAGGAATAAAGATATGGAGTTTGTGATTGTAGACGCTTAGTTAATTGACTTCCATGCCATTAAAAATTGCTCACAATTTATTTGAAACACTTTTATTTATCAGTAAGAAAAGATTGACTTGCTTGTTTAAACATCACGTTTTACACTGTTTTTTACAAACAAAATTACGAACAAGCTATTTCATATCCGTTTTTGAAGCTTTCCATAGCATTTGAAAAGGAAAATATAAAATTAATCTTTTAGTGAAACTTTTCAATTCTAAAGTTAAATTGAAACGTTTGTTTATACTTAGTTGTGTTTACATTGGATCAAAAGTATTGAAATTTGAGAAACTACTCTTATTTCAGATTTTTTCTAATACACTTTATAAACGAAAGTAATTGAATTTTTAGAAAGTTGTATGTGTATCAATTTGTTGTAATTTTAAATGTTAGAATTTCGCCATTGAAATTCATACTGATTTTCTTTCCCACGTGATTGTCTACACATGCTTAGCAGCTCGTTTTTCCAAAAACAAGTATAACTAGTATGCACTTCTTACACAAACACTGCATTAGTGAGTGTGTGGCTTTATAAATAGACAGTAAAATTAGAAACCGTCATCTGTTAACGTTTGAACGGCCTGCGTGTAAAACAGATTTCCGGTTAGATTCTAGGGTGTATTGTTTCAAATACTACACGGAAATCGTATATAAAATTTAATACTGCGCCGAGTTTACACCCACTTTCCGCGTCACATTTCAGTGAACTCTTATAATTCTAATAATTTTCAAATTAGTTAACACACGGAGGTATATCGTCCATGTATGCATCAATAATGCAGTTATTTCTGGACAAAGACAACAATCTTTTTCAGCATCTGCCGTGCACCCAGTTACTTCCTTAGGTAGATCCTAAAATAGGAATATGTACATTGTACGTGAATGTTAAATATAAATACACGAAATGATTTAATAAAAGTAATTGTTTTACTCAATGGATTAAGTCATATTTTTTCCATGCATTTTTTTCAGTGTAATTATTACTTTTCATATTGACCTATCAAACATCTATTTATTTATTTTAACAAAATTACCTAATGTTAATACACATATCTAGATAAATGTAACATGATTATACACAAATACACATAGTGCGCAGTTAAACAATTATTGTGCTAAAATTTAACCGAGCCCTGGTATTTCGACAGGGCAATTATTACTGATGCGGACTCGGAATCGTGTTAGACAACTCGTAGACACGGAATGCCGAATGCTGAATCTGGATTAATAAGCTCAATGCTCTAAACCGAATGTTGTACACCGAATGTTTCTGTTTCCCTGCCTGTCTTTATATAGCCTCTGCCAGTGGCAATAGTGCGGAGAGTTTATTGCTGCTCGGTTGCCAGCTAGAACTCTTGCCTTTCGTGAAAGTGCTATGTCCATTGTATCCATGGGAATTGCTGTATTGCTCTTTTGCGGAAGCCGGGAAACTGGCCAGTGAAAGTGTTGCTGCCTTTTGTCCGAGCGTTTTGCGTTAGCAAAAGGATTCTATGGCGTCTTCTTATTTGGGCGGGTGGTCACGGAGTTCTCTCAATCTTCAAGGGGCTGGTCGGTATTGTCCCAAGAGGGTTTTGGGAATGCCTGCAGATCACTGCTGTTCACAGTTAGCGTTAAGTCGCCGAGAATGTGTTTGTAATTGCGTGCTCTTACATTGCATCTGCGGATGCCATTCGTCACTTGCGACACTTTTTATGTAGTTTATGACGCTAGTCAATAACTTGCGCGTAGCGTTGAGACCTAAGTTAATGACCCGATGATTTAAGCCGGATAGCCCGTTGATCGACACTTTTCACTTTTACGATTTCCTGCGCTGCTTTTGTAAATTTTTTGCGGGGTTATTTACGGATGTTGCAGGTGGTCATGTGTCCGCTATAATGCTAAATATTAATTTACCAGAGCAACTGCGCATGACCTGTGCGATACTTTCTGCATAGAACGTTGTAGTTGCATTTTTCTAGAAAACATCAAACAATTTTTAGTGTGCAGTAAGAACCTCTATTATTATCACTGTTTGAAATTGTTTATAAACTAAATTAAAATAACGGGATATTTGTCTTACTCTTCTCAAATAATCAGAAATTAAATAAGGTGACTCCAATTCGGATATAAATGTTGAAGGGGGCGGGATAGTGTACCAAGCAATTGAATATGTGCAATTATATGTAGGTAATTATATGAAAATTGGTTTAAATGTAGTGAAAGCGGGAACTATTACGAGCTACAATTACTAAAAACTAACTTTAGTTGTTGATACTACCTTTAGAGTTTCCACACCACGCCGAGTTTTGTTTCTGATCCATATCCTTTGCATGAGGAAATATCCGTTCAATCAGAGCATTCGTTCCAGTAAGAGAAAAAATTGAGCGGCAGTTTGATTACTAGTCCATTCAGAACATTTTTCTTCAGTACATTTTTCCAATTAACCCTGTCAAAGAGAGTGAATGTTTTTTCTAATGTAAAAGATCACTAAACCGTGACAAACCATGATAGTTTGGACGAATTAAAAAAATGTAGAAAAGTGAACAGAGGGAAAATTGGCGTTGTTTTAGCAAAACCGAAACAGCTCTCATATTATTTCTCAAACTGAAAAATGTGCCCGTGGGTAATGATCTACAGTAAACATAGTAGTTACGAGTGCGGTTGGTTGCATTTAACGGCGCCAGAATAGTATTTTATCTACGACCACCACTAAAAGTAGGCCTTTTAGCGCTAGCTTGTTTCACTAAAAGTGACGTTTTATAGTTTACCGTGGTTAAAGAAATCAGCTGTTTACTTTTAGCCCATGTGCTAAAAGTGAAGTGAGGTTATAAAACTACAATTTCGAACTGGAAGTGAAGTTGTAACGTTATTCTAGTTGCTTCTTGCGTTACAGGTAAAGTGTTTTTGAAATAATTAAAGCGTTATGTAATGAATACAGTCAGATGTGGATTATTAATAATTACATTTCGTAACTGACCCTGACTACGGTCATTCGCAAACATTCGCCCGCGCGGCATGCCCTACTGTTTATTATGCCATAAATTAGAGGTGTCGTAGATGCAAACCTTTGTTAAATCGATATTTATGGATTAATAACAGTAAAATTAAGGTCGTAGATAAAATATTGTATGCAACGCGTGTTAAAAGTCGTTTATGCACGAGACATGTTATGAAACTCAGCCTTCGGCTTCGTTTCATAATTTTCATGTCTCGTGCATAAACGTCAACTTTTAGCACTTGTTGCATAAATAGCTATTATGTACTGTTTGAGGCTTTCGCGGTTACTCAAATGATTTTTGTTGACATAGAATTTCGGCTGAGACCGCGTAGTCTTTGTGGATAAAAACTCAGAATTCTCTGGCTTAATGTGGATTGCACCTTGTAAACTCGAGCATCGATCCACGCGATGGCCATGCTCTTTGGTGGCTCGTGTTGTGTGAGTATCTTACGAACGAAGATACTTAGGCAGATTTGGCCTTGTTGCTGTTTGTGCATCCATATTGGTTACCGTTTCGCAACTCCTTGCAGCTTGCATCCTCAGAGTGAAAGTGCGCCTGTTACTTCCACACACTGAGTGCAGTTTTATAAGACTTTTTGAGTCGCGGCTGGGGTAGGTGGCTAGCCTAACCCTTTGAATTAAGGAAGAATGCCTGCACAGGAGTCACGTCCACCAAAGGTGTTAAGGTGTTCGTATGATGGTCGGAGAGCCGGAGAGATGTTATCAATGTCCGGGTGTGGGGCTCGAACCCACTACCTGCCGACTGCAAGCGCGAACACATTGCCAGCCGGCAGAGCTGGGCAAATTACTTTTAAAAAGTAATTAATTACTAATTACCAATTACCTCCCAATGCAGTAATTTAATTACCAGAGATTCAATTACTCACAGGAAATAGTAATTCAATTACCAATTACTTAGTAATTGTAATTGTACAACATCAATTACTTTTTGAATTACTTTCAATAAAAATTATTGTGATATACGTAGTTTTATTTAGTAGAACCTTCTTCCAAGTTGTAACTATCATTAGTGTTGTGTCGATTCGTAATCGCTTAATGCTTAATTTTTATGTTTTGTTAGCTATAGTAACCTACATACTCTTTCACTTTTGAAGGTTTTTTGATAACTAAATCTTGTAGCTACATGCAACGTCCACCAAAACCAAAATTTTTTAGTTTGTTTTGAAGAAAGATGTAAGTAAATCAATAAATGCAAGGATAACAATTATACAGGGTGTCCAAAAAAAATGCGACACCGATTTGGCATAGATTCCTTAGGTTATAATAAACCGATTAAACCTAATATACCTTAGTACAAAGCCCTTCAGTAAGAAGGTATAGGGACAGTTCAAATGTACACACATCAAAAAAGTCTAAGGAACACAAGATTTAATCATATATATTTGTAGTTTTACTGTTTCTAGAATAAAACTGAAATAAGATTTGAACATATTAACATAGTGGCCTTAGGTAACAACGGTAAGCTATGTTTCGATGCTCTTTTGTTTATCTTGTTTGTTTACATTTATGCTGTGAAGTTATACAGGCTATAGTGCTGCTTCGAAAAGTTAATGTTTTTCTGCAGTTTCATTTTTATTTTGCAACAATTGCTATCGGTTGTGTGTAATAGTGATGCAGCGTGATCAACAACGCCGTCATTTAAGCCAGGATGAGATGTTTCGGGCAATTGGTATTATTGAAGGTGGTCGAAGTCAGGCTGATGCTGCAAGAATTTTGGGAACATCAAGAGGAATAATTCATCGATTATGGCGACGTTATCAAGAATCTGGACATCCACAGGAACAGCACCCAGGAAAACCGCGAATTACAACGCCGATTCAGGATAGATTTATAAGGCTAAGGGCATTACGGGAACCTTCAATAAATGCAACTGCTCTGGTTAGTGCTCTACAAAATACACATGATGTAACTGTTTCCAGTCAAACTGTCAGGAACAGATTACATGAAGCCAATCTTCGTTCTCGTCGCCCTTTAAGATGCCCAGCAATTACTCGCGGTAATCGAGAAGCTCGAAATGTGTGGTGTGCAGAGCATGAAAATTGGAATCAGCAACAATGGGACACAGTTCTCTTTACCGACGAGTCGCGGTTTGGGCTCTGTCCCGACACAAGAAGAACTCGTGTTTGGAGACGATCTGGCAATGAACAACGGCTACGTAATGTTCAGCAAGTAAAAAAATTCCAAGGCGGGACGATCATGGTATGGGGAGGAGTAATGACTGGCAGAAGAACAGAGCTCGTTTTAATTAACGGATCATTAACGGCATATAAATATCGGGATAACATTCTGCAGCCTGTTGTTCTTCCTATAGCTGAAGAACTTCATCCAGATTTTTGTCTGATGCATGATAATGCAAGATGTCATGTCCCTGCTACCGTTTCTCAGTGGCTGGAAACGCACAATGTATCCATTTTACCATGGGCTGCGCAGTCGCCAGACCTAAATCCCATTGAGCATGTTTGGGACATGCTCAAAAGAAGAGTTCTTGTTGATATGGAGAATGTGCAGAACAATTTAGATCTTTTTAGATGCCTTCAGCGTCATTGGAATGCCATACCGCAAGAAGAAATTGACAATCTGATTCTGTCAATGCCACGAAGATGTCGAGCAGTTTTAAATGCAAGAGGAGGTAACACTAGTTACTAAATGGCGTTTGAATGTTAATTTCATGTGCAGAATTAGAAATTACGCAAAAATTAAAAATTACAAATTAAGTTAATACTGTTTCATTTCGTTAATTTTGTCTTCAAGTAATTTTTAGTGTAATAAAAATGTTCTGTAGAGAGTTAAAATAACTTAGTATAGATTCGGAAGTTACGTGTTGTTGTATATAATTGAAAAAATCTGGTGTGATACACTCACACAACTTCCTTTTACAGTGATCTTATAATTAGTCAAAAATTTCATTTTTAATTTTTAACCATTTGTTAAAAATTTTCAAAAATTACAAATTCTACAAAAACGGTACAAAATCGAGTGTTAGTTGAAGAGACAAATTTTCTCTAGAATTTTAAGGTGAATTCAAAAATGTAATAATATACCGGGTGTTTTATTTAAAATAGGAGTTAATAAAAAAAATAGAAAAAAAAACAAAAGAAACCCACTTTAGAAGTATTCAACTGGAAAATCACCTATCTCACATCAATACACATTAAAAATGTAAGAAAAATGTAAAATTTAAAAAAAATCGTTAGAGCCGTTTTTGAAAAAATCGAAAAAAACTGAAAAATCACAAGAGTAAACACCTACTTCCGGTTATGCGATTTTCTTCAAAAGCTTGCTGTCTCATCTACATAGTACACAAAACTTATATATGAAGTTTCAACGCCATACCTCTTTTCGTTTTTGAGATATTCTGTTCACAGACAGACACACAGACACACAGACACACAGACAGACAGACAGACCAATGAAAAAAAATATGTTTTTTGGGATCAGGGGACTCTAAAACGTGAAGATCTGTTGAAAACTCAATTTCGAATTTTTGGGGTGAATCCAATACTTCCTTTATAGTAGTAAAAGGAAGTAATATAGCTAAGCACTAGTCATTACTTAGTCTTTTTAATTAAAAAACCATGTGTTCCTTAGACTTGTTTGATGTGTGTATATATTTTTTTTATATTAGTTTCCACATAGGTTATCACTGAAGTTGAGCTTTTATCACGATTGCAGATTTAGTTGCCGAGTCCCGTAGGGCCAAAGCAAATAAACCACATGAAGGATAAAAAGGAACTTTCAGTGCCGTGGGGTACATTTTTTTTTAAATCGCGAAATTACAACATTTTAACCCACTTTTGTAGATTATGTTGACGTCGGTTGACGTTTACCTATCGTCCAGCCGCCTACAAAAAGTCGTAAAACAATGGATTACTTCACTGCCCATTTCTCGTACTTTATTTGACGATTTCGACGTTCTTCACTGCCGATTTAAAAATAGCTATTAAGGCAACTAGTGTTTTACAGAGGGTTTAAAAATCGAGGTTGATCATGTTAAAATTCGAGCGAAGCGAGAATTTTATGATCGACCGAGATTTTTAAACTGTAAAACACGAGTTGGCTTCAATATTTTTTCTACAGCCGAGGAGTTTGTTAGCTTAAATGCCCTCGGGGCTTCGCCCCTCTCCAAAGCGGCCCTCGGGGCTTCACCCCTCTCCAAGGAGGCCCTCGGGACTCCGATCCTCTCCAAGGGGGCCCTCGGGGCTCGGCCCCTCTCCAAGAGGGCCCTCAGGGCTCGGCCCCTCTCCCAGGGGGCTCTTGGAGCTCCACCCCTCTCCAAGGGTGCCCTCAGGGCTCCGCCCCTCTTCAAGGGGGCCATCGGGCTCCGCCCCTCCCCAAGAGGGCCCTCAGGACTCGGCCCCTCTCCAAGGGGGCCCTCAGGGCTCCGACCCTCTCCAAGGGGGCCCGCGGGACTCCACACATATCCAAGGGTGCCCTCGGGGCTCCGCCCCTCTCCAAGGGGGCCATCGGGCTAAGCCCCTCTCCAATCGGGCACTAGGGGCTCCGCATACAAATCGGTCCGATATAATAACTGTACTTTTAATCTTCACAAATAAGGTTTTATAAACTCTTAAAGTACTCCGTGCTTTAAATGGAATGGCGTGTTTTATAGACAACATAAAGCACGCCGCATATGACCCTTGGAAACAGTTTAAAATCACGGCTGTAGAAAAAAATATTTTTTGCACTACTAGTCTCAGAACGCACCGTTATTGGCCTATCTTTAGGTCGTGAAGTTGATTTTCTCCACCAAGGGAGAGAAAGTAAAATAATAGTAGTTTGTATACCAAGGCACTGAAGTATAACTTTTTATCACGAATGTGGATTTAGTTGCCGAGGCCCGTAGGGCCAAGGCAAATAAATCACATGAGGGATAAAAAGAAACTTCAGTGCCGAGGTGTACACTATGTTTTATTTGAAATCGAGGAATCGTGAAATTACAACATTTTAACCAACTATTGTAGGTTATGTTCGGTCGATTGACGTTTATCTGTCGCCTCGCCACCTACAAAAAAGTCGTAAAACAATGGATTACTTCACTGCCGATTTCTCGTATTTTAATGACGATTTCGGCGTACTTCACTGCCGATTTCAAATAAACAATTTTCACCGTGGTAACTAATAAATTGCTAAGTTACCAAATATGACTATTTTAATTTGACGTTTTAAAGAGCTGTATTGTCAGGTTGACAGTTAAAATATTTTCGAAATTTGTTTGGAATTTAGGTATTAAGCCGTTTGGTAGTGCAAAAAATAGTATATACACCACGGTGGCGAATCCTCTTATAACCTTCGCACTTTAGATACTTCGCGCTGCGCGCTCAGTATCTAATATGCGCTCAGGTTATAATACTGGGCTTCGCTACCTTGATGTATAATATACTATTTTTACCCCTATATACAAAAGTAATAGATACCTTCAACAGAATTAAATTGATTCAATAATATTCCCTCCAAATTGTACGTAAACCTAGAAAAGTAGCTAATCACATTTTACTAAAGTTTGTCGTTAACAGCCTCTTCAGATCCTCTAGAATTAGGAACTTGTCCACAAATCTGGCAACACCGCTCGTGGCGCGTCGTAGAAAATGCGATAGTTGCTGTTTTCGACTCGCCAGATAAATTAGGCTTCTATTGCGGTTTGCTTAATATGTAACTTCTCTTATATTTTTGCGTTCTGAAGATTTGGCACCCAATCGAGGTCAGTAATTCAGTAATTGAAATACCACAAAGTAATTCAATTACCTCGAGTAATTTCAATTACCACAGGTAATTCAAATACTTGTAAAGTAATTTAAATACTTTAGAGTAATTTAATTACATAAAAGTAATTGAGTAATTGAATGTAGTAATTAATTACTTTCAAAAAGTAATTTTCAAGTACTTTCTAACAGAGATGGCAATTCCTAATTACAATTACCGCATTTTGAAAAGTAATTCAATTTCAAGGCAAATACACAAAAAGGAATTTAATTAGTAATTTAATTAAAAAGTAATTAATTACTGCCCAGCTCTGCCAGCCGGCCTCCCGCTGTGTTTCCATTGGTCGAAATTAGAATACACATTGCTATTTTTTTTCTATGATCATGACGTCCTCGACTTTTCCCGACCTCCTTGATTAAACTGCTAGTTTTTAATAAGAAAAAAATAACAAAAAGTTATATAATTATGTAACTCGTACGAAAACTCGCCTTATTTATGTGCCTCGCTGGCTATGCTCGCTTGGCAATAAAAAGTCTGTAATTTCGTACTTGTAACATAAATAGCAATTTTTTCACATGTGAAAAATTGTTTCTGTGGCGATTTTTTGTCATGTTAAAAATGGAAAACATCGCTTATCCATAGCGTTGCATGAATGTCACATTTCTTTGACGGTTGTAGAAATAAATAAATTTAGTTCAGTTCAACTAAAATGAATTTTAGTTACTAATAACATGATATTGTTCATTTTTGTCATAGATACAAAATATGAAAAGCTACTCATAACTCCCTAGAGATTTTTAAAACTATTTCTCCTTCGATCTCATGGTAACCATGCACCTACAAACAACGTGTTAGCAACCATTCATTCAAGTGATCCTTGATATTACTTACATAGTCTTATTTTAAATGTAGTTAGGTAATTTTTAAATTTTATACAATTAATACTAATATGCTAATAAATAAAATATTATACTCGTATGCACCACTGGAGATATTTATATCTCCCTTAATGGATAAATATCTATTATTTTTATTCAAAATGGTGACTAGATTTAGGCAGTTGGACCATGCATGAATGAGTTATGAGTTTCGCCAGAAGTTTCATGAAGTTGTTTTCCTTGAAGCTGAATTTTTTAATGCTGTCGGAAATGCTACGAATTTATTTAGAGCGATGGGTAGTGTTTCGCGTAAACGTGGAAATGGTAGACCTACGGACTATAGACGAAAAAAAAATCATTAGGCCAGAATATGCATTCATTACAGTGACTAATTGCTCATTCTATTCCATTTGAAAGCATAATCAGAATGTAATCAATACACTGAAGGAATGAAGGACACCTACACGAGTTTCGTTTTTAAGAAGTAATAAGTGAAATCAAAGTGTGCGACCTGAAAGGGAAATTGTGTATAGATAGCGTCTTGTGTTTAAATTGCACAAAAAATCGTAATTTCCCCTCTAGGTCGTCAGACGTTTTTCCTTGCTCACGATAGGAAAAAGTATGATCAAATATCATTGAATGGTAGACTGAATTTCCAGAGTTAGAAAATTTACCGATTAAAGCACAAACATTAAATAGGGAGTTTTTGCAATTACGTTATGCAAAAATAAAGGAACGCTAAAGCTTATGTTACCTAGCGACGTCAACGATGCAGCCAATCAACATCAAATTTTTCGATTTTAGAGTAGGTAACGCTATTGTAATGCCATTTTAACGTGACGTTGTGCAAAAACTCCCTAATGTTTTTGTCCAAATGAGATAAGAGGACCTAGATATCATCGGTCATTTAACTTTTAATAAAAAGGACACGAACATTTAGTAACTTTTTTTGTGATGGACCTGCACTACAGTATACCTACTAAAAATTAAATTTGTTTGGGACATCTCTGAGTAAGTACATACAGTGAGAATAATGTAAGACTCTACATGGCTAAATTATGCAAAATTAGACATAGGGCATTTACTTAATGTTACCGTGATGTTTGTAAACAAAATAACAAAACAGTGACTATAGAAACTAATTGAAACTGGATTATTTCATTGTAATTTCAAAACCGACCATTGTTACTAGCATGGTTAATTTGATTAACGCTAAAATAAAGTTGCCAAATGTATAGTCTTACATTATTCACACGGTATATTTGTTACAACAGAATTTTCCATTGCCTTATTTAAGGATTCTTTATAGAAGAATAGAACACATAAAATTCTTGCCTGACATATTACATGATATATTTATTTGCTTATTTATGTTTAAAAGCTGGTAGTTTGAATGCGTTTGAAAGATATTGTTCTCTCTGCTTGGATGAAGCTGCCATATATTCAGGAAAAGGGTATTGTGTAACCTCTTCTGTAACACTTGAAAATGACACATTAGAAATTGTTAATCAGTGTGCTACCCATATTTTAGTGTTTGTTTTAGGGCGGTTAACTTCATAATGGAAACAAATTGGAGGTTATCATTTTACCGGCAATACTGTTTAATTACCAATAAAATAGGATTTAACGTAATAAATATAACAAAGGATTTGGTTGTTTAAATCAAGCGCTCTAGAAAGTTTTGGGTATGAAATGTGAAGAAAAATCAAAATTATATAGGACAAAAAACTATGTTTTACTTCAAAATATTCGAACTTTGTTAATAAATAATGCAGTAATAGAGATTACAAATTATTTTGTCCAAAAATACCAACTACAATCGAACATAGTGGATGTTAAACACATTAAAAAATTATCAGACCCTAAAGATGAGTTGGATTACCACCAATTATCTCCAAAATTAACTCCAGAGTGGTTTCGTTTAAATCACTTCAATAAAATGAAGGTACCAAAAACATACTATATTTTGAATGCCAGTGTTGGTATGGATATAAAATTTTTGTATGAAGAACATGAAAATGGTGCTACCAGCTTGGTTCATCAGTATGGCTTTGGCTTGCTCTCATTCAAAGTTGCACTAGAATTTTTCAAAGAAATTGTCGAAAAACCAAAGTGGAAACCAATTCACACTAGCGTAATTTTATCAACTCAAACCAGTAATACCCACATATTTTTTTTGCAGTTGTCTAATTAAGCATTAAAGGATAATCACTTAAAAAGTGTGGATTTCTGTCGTTTTTTTTTATATCAAGATTTGTATCATAATAGTACTTAATACATGGAATATACTGAATAAGGGTTTCATTTGTTGTGCAGGTATTATTTCATTTAATTAATTATTGGAACCAAATACTTTTAATATTTTATTTTATCCTATTATGTTACTATGATAATAACTCTTTAGCAACGAGTTGCGTTAAGGTGCATTTAACAGCACTAAACTTGAGCCACGTTACGAAGGCGAACCATGTAAACAAAGATTCTGACAGTTTTGAGTGCTGCTTAAACCAGTTTCACACGGTGCGCATTTTACGTAAATGTCCGTTGCATGTTGCCCTAAAAGAAATTACCGCACAACAAAACAACGCTCATTCCTCCTCTAGTGTAAAGGCGCGTGTAAGCGATGTTCAACTTTCTCTTCCAAACGGCCAACCACAGAACGCCTTTCTATCACGTGATATTCCCCGACCACGTGAGTTTGTTTACCTGGATCGTCTTCCTAACTTGGCTGAAGTTTAGTGTTGTTAAGAAATAGTATATTGTATGTTAAGAGCTGAAAGTGCATTCTTGCCGCTTGCGCATGAATATTGCTGGTTGAGACGAAGTCGAAACCAGCAATCATGCAAAAGCGGCAAGGGCACTTTTAGCTCGAAATATACATACTATTTTTTCGACGACTGAGCATATTATTAAAGGAAAATATCAAATTTCGTTTTATCGCAAAAATTCATTGAAAATCAAGTTAACATTACTCGCGCAGTCTATATGACATGTGACGCGATTATTTCCACAAATGACGGGCGTTGTCAAGGAAACATTCGGACGTGGCTACCTATTTTGTTAACGCGGAAACCCAAAACGCTCGGCGAGCGGCAAAAAGATGAAAACGCACGCTCAGCGGCAAATGTCAACTTTCTGTTGTCAAATGACAGTGAGAAAAATCTACTTTCGATGTCAGTCGTCGAAAAAATAACATACCGATACTTTATTAGCATTTAATCACATGTTGGCACTACTGACATGTATTGTTAGTGACAATGTCAGTCTATGTCAAATTCGATGTCAAGTTACGTTTTGTTCGTTATTTCACACAGACTGACGCAAAACTTAACATGTTAATCTCGAATTTAACATAACCTGACAGAGCTACCAACAATACAGTATTAAGTGATACCATCACAGTCATAGCAGATATATGTCTAGCTGTTGTGTCATTAATAACAATTTTTCCTATTTTTTGAAAAAGATTAGAATTTTAGGATAAAATAAACCGTATTACGATATACGTAACGTTATCTACTTTCTACATTACTCGAGAATTTAAAAAAACTCTCTCTTAACGTCGCTCGTTCATTCAAACTATTCTCTCGTAATGTAAAAAGCTTGATAACGTTACTTGCATCGTAAATGGCTGTTATTTTATCCTATTACAGCCTACCTCTGGCCCTGCCAGCGTAAAGAAACGGTTAACAATAAAAATGCTTGCTTAAGCTGGTAGCCAGCCTACGTGCGGCCCGGCCAGCGTTAACAATACAAATGCTTG
The DNA here is from genome assembly GCA_940337035.1 of Agriotes lineatus. Classification (NCBI taxonomy): domain Eukaryota; kingdom Metazoa; phylum Arthropoda; class Insecta; order Coleoptera; family Elateridae; genus Agriotes; species Agriotes lineatus. The sequence goes on along the minus strand of OW679197.1, from coordinate 41,712,718 downwards.
CTGTTGACGGTCTCGCCACTCGTGCTTACGATCGGCATGTGCGCGCGCCAGTGCTTACGGTCGGACGGCCGGTGGCATCAGCTCTTATAATATAAGATATTACTGTGATAATAACTCCTTAGCAACGAATTGCGTTAAGATGCATTTAACATCACTAGTGTTGTTAAGAAAAATAACATACGGATACTTTATTACCATTGTACCAGTACTGACGTGTATTGTTGGTGGCACTGTTAGTCTATGTCAAATTCGATGTTAGTAGGTTAGGTTTTGTTTGTTATTTGACACAGACTAACGCAAAACTTAACCTGCTGAACTCGAATTTAACATAACAGGACAGTTCTACCAACAATACAGTATTGAGTGATTTATGGTTTTTATCTTACTAGATACCACCACAGCCATAGCCGATATATGTCTCGCTGATGTAAGTGTCATTAATAACAATTTTTCCTTTTGACTCGAGAATTTTAAAAAACTATTCTCTCGTAATGTGCAAAGCTCGATAACGTTACGCATTTTATTTCACAAAGTACGCCAATATCATGTTAGTCTAACCTAAAAATGTAACTTTGACATTTTTACTACTAGAGACCAGATTTTCGGAATATGGCAACGTAGATATTTGTACTTTGGCCAAAATACACGTTGCCATTAAGTGTGCTGTCATTACTTTCCAAAAAGGTTTTACGTCAGAAATATTATCCAAGAGTTTATTGAACAACCGCAATCACTATTGTTATTTTACTGGCAAGAATTACGAGAAGGTACCCTTAAAAATAGTATATTACGTAACAAGAGTTGTAATTGCTTTACAACTCGAGTTGTGTACTATATGTTATCTACTCCAGTGGAATAAGTAGCTCATTATGTCACTCATTTGACACTATTTTCGTTAGGTAATGAAGCTCATTACACCACTCAGTTACGTAATGGTTTCATTACGCAACTGAGTTGTGTAATTACTTCATTACGTAACTGAAATAGTGTCAAATGAATGACATAATGACATTTTGTACAATACATGTGTGATAATGCATCATTAATATACTTGTGTGCTTACATACACGTATATTAATGATGCTGTTATCCCACTTGTATAGTAAATAACTATTATCTACTCCAGTGGAATAAGTAACTCATTATGTTACTCATTTGACACTATTTCCGTGAGGTAATGAAGTTCATTACACCAATCAGTTAGATAATGGCTTCATTACCTAATTGAGTGGTGTAATGGTTTCATTGCCTAACTGAAATAGTGTCATGACATAATGACATTTGTCTACTTAAATATTTTTGAAATTTCTCTTAATGCACTTGTCTCAATTTTAGGCAGTTGTAGATAAAATTTTGTACAATACATGTGTGATAATGCATCATTAATATACTTGTGTGCGTACATAACGCGTGCTATGCACTCGTTTGTAACTTACACACACGTATATTAATCATTAATATACTTGTGTGCGTACATAACGCGTGCTATGCACTCGTTTGTAACTTACACACACGTATATTAATGATGCTCTTATCCCACTTGCATAATAAATAACTACTTTCTACGACCACACTCGTTTCGTTAAATGAAAAAAAAATGTTTTATTGACTGTCAAATCATTAGGGTCACACCACCTTAAAAATTAGGCGGCTACGATCACAGCTCTGCACCGCTTCGTACAAACAACAAGTATAAAATATACGTAACTATAATAGTATATTAAAGTATGAGTGGATAACAAGGTCTTTAAAACACGCGCGAGTTTTCGAGCACGACGCCGTAGCCGGAGTTCTCGAAATAGAGCAAGTGTTTTAAGACCAGTTATCCACGAATACTTTACGCTATTTTTTATTATTATACCTGCAATACTGGAAATAAATTACGCACTAAAAACTTAGAAATAATTTTTTTTGTGATAAATCGAGAGGCCATAATAATATTGCTACTATAGTTACTAGAATGGTTTACGTTTTTGTCGCGTCCACGTCCGTTGTTGCATGTAGTCGTTTCCTTGACAACCTTTAAAGCTCGGCTTGCTTTAATCGCCTGTTTTCGCACGCTCAAGCGTGCTTTAAATGGCGATTCTGATGCAGGTATAATAAAATAGTAACCAAAGCGAAAAAGCATTGTTATTACCAAAATAACAAGTCACTAAATCCCTAATCGTGCGATCGACCCACTTTACGCACGCTGTGCGTAAGAACATGCTTACACAACTTGTAAGTTGTACAATTTTGATCACTTACAGTAGTGGTCGTAGAAAAATACATATAATCCATTCATTCATTTCTTTTTTGCATGAAGGTTGGCCATGAATTTTTGTTGTTAAGTTGCAGATGAACAGAAGCATAATTTTTATTTTGTTGTATAACCTGTATAACCTCCAACAAATTTACTGCCATTTGACAGAATAGAAGATTGTTGCCAGATGGAGTGTTTATTTTGGTAGGTTCTGTGTAGTACATGTGGAGAAATATTTAAAATCTAAAGTATTGTAAGATCTAATTACCTACGTTTAGCGGAAAGTCATTGGAATCACATTGGTTTTTATTGAAATTTAAAAAAACAATTGAAAAATATAACTAGAACTCCATTTAAAGTTAATTCACCGGTAACTAGACTTATTTTGCTCATTTCATTGGTTTTTAATATTTAAACTTTAAGACCATTTTTCTCGATTTTTTCAGATGTAACATATTGAAAATTTTATATCATTGAAAACAACATAAAAAGTACTACCAAAATCAATAATAAAAAATACAGGTTGTCATTTAAAAAAAAAGTCCATGACGTTATAACTTTTAAAACAAATGACATGGCAACATAAAGGTTGTTGTAGTGTATGTATTACAATTAAGATCGGTATACCCCTACAAGATTTTTTCATAAAAATTAGTATTAATGAATTTATCCGTTACTTTATTTCCACATTGTATAACAAATATGTTAAGGAGAACATACATTCTCATAATAGTAGATTATGTTATTAGGAGTAAAAGTGATACTTTATGTGGCGAAGCTGAAGTTTATTTAGCCGAACGTTAGTGAGGCAAATAATTCAGCTAAGCCACATAAAGTCACTTTTACTCCGAATAACATATACTATTTTATCCGCAAACGTATTCAGGTAAATTTCAGGCGAGCACTGTACCCCTGCGCCAACCTCTGTTGTTCAGATAACGCGCAACTGTAATGATATATGAACCATATATATAATACACATATATTGCTAGTAGGGCCTGGAAACGTCAGAAAACATTACGGCGCCGACATAGTCTCACTTAGAGTATAACGCGTCTCGTGCGCATGCGTGAGAATTCGAACTCCGCCTTTAGAAGCGAATTTTAAACTTGCCCACTTCCCCATTGGCCGGACGACGCCGCCGCGCTTGCACACAGCTCATCATTATACATTGAAGAGTTGGTTGTCTGTCTCACTTCCTTGGTCAGTTTCCCACTCATAGCCGCTAGCAATATAGTAAGTATTAGATATATGATATGAACATACTGAATCACCCGTGCTAATAGCACACGGCCACAGCAGCTGTCACACCATAACCCACGGCGACAGATGCTCCGATCCGCTGCTTAAAGGTTTATTTAAATTAAAACTTTTTCGTACTTTTTTGAAAATAAAAACCGGCCTACGAACTAATTCTAAAAATTAGCAAAATTTGAAGCCATCATACAATTTAATCGGTCCAGTATCTTCGGAGGAGATAGCGAACAAACATAGAAAGAAAGAAAGAGAGCAACCATTTTGTGTGCTTAGGCAGATAAAGTACGCAAAAGTCGCTATTTTGTCTGCTTAGGCAGATAAAGTGACACTTTTACCTTGTCAATAAAGACAAATAAGTTGTCACTTTTGTGACGTTTGCGGATAAACAATATTATTGGCTATTTCGCAAAAAATATATGAAAAATTGAGAAAACTATACACTTAATTCAAGGTTTTTGGCCTTTCCTTGTATTGGTTGTGATATTCGGAATAAATGTTGTTTGTTCAATCCTGCTGTTGAAACATGTTGTTTCTTACTTGGATACAGAACTAGAAAGCGTTTCTTTTGCTTACTCACGTTGTTTACTATGACAACATAGGCGAAAGAAGTGAGGTAAAAACTCTTTGTCCACTCATTTTCCCACTCCCAAAATATGTCAAATTCGAGATTTGCAGGTTAAGATTTGCGTCAGCCTATGTCAAATAACAAGCAAAATCTAACCTACCAACCCCGAATTTGACATAGACTGACAATACACTTCACTACTGCCAAACGTATAAGACGAACAAATGTTGTTTTGAACCAAAATTAGTTTTTTAATGTAAATCACGCAAATTATAAAATTTTAATATTTATTCAAAAATCAGTGGAAGGATTGACAAAACGCTATACAGCACTCGTGAGGAACTGAATCACTTACATGTTTGTCTTTCTACACTCGGCTTCGCCTCGTGTATAAAATTAACAAACGTGTGAGTGAAAATCTTAGTTTCTCCACTAATCCGGTAATATGTATACTATTTGTGGTGCAATCAGAAAAAGCTCTTGCGACATTTCATCTGTTAAAATTTGACAACCTGAAATCTGTAAGCAGGCTATAGGCGTATATTTTTTCTCAAAATGGGTAGCCACGGTCAACTGATCCTTCGAAATCTATAGTATTAAAAACATAAATATGATTTTACTCGTATATTTGGCTGTATTCGCGATTACACGATCGACATGTACAGGTCTTATTTATATGCCACCCGCATGGTAACGGAGATATAGTCGGTATAATTTATCACATGCATCAGAGCACTAATAGTTGATGGAAATCTACCGCCAATAAGATATAAGTAAAGATCTACAATAAAGTTAACCCGTATATGGACAGCTACAGCTATAATGAAAAATGTAAATCTTGAGCAAGTATTGCGTCAGATCTGCAGCGGAAATGGAAACGATTAACCATGAAGATGGACAACGAATGACCGCTTCTAGATTGTTGTGGGCGCACCGATGCCTATCTTGGAACTTAGAAAGCGCACTGTAGTGTTCCATATTGTACATAATTAATTAGGGTTGTTTACAAATATTGCCAAGTCATTATAGTACACGAAGATGAGTTGTGCGCATAAAGATTTGATTCCTTATTATACGAAGGTTGTACAGTATTTATTGTCGGTAGCATATATGGATCTGGAATATGTTGCCCCTAGCAAATGCAATTGTTTTGCTAATTTATTGGCAAGAAAACTGCAAAATTATATTAGTTGTGCTTTAATAGTTTAGAAGTTATACAAGTTGGAAATAGTGCTTGTGCGACGATTTTTATAAATGGGAAAAGTAATGCAGATATGGTTGATGTGCTTGGAGATTAATCTTCTTCCTGTCAAGCAGTAAAACATTTATCTCGGGAGTTCAAACGTGGTAGAAGAAGCTGCGATCATGCAAACTGTGCTGATCGGTCGCATTGTGCGGGTACTTAAGAAAACATTGATTGTGTGAATGGCGTAGTCAAAGAAGATCGTATTTTGACAATACTGATCAATATTATGCAGCATCAATTACAAACTTCGTTATTGTATTGAGGAAAAATAAGAGAACCATTGTCCCAGGAATTCTCATTCATTACGATAATGCTCCGGTTCATATGGGCCTTATTTCTGTGAACGTACTTGATATTTGGTTTGTTATGGAGTTCTGGAGCATTCACTTTACTCCCCTCTAACCTAGCTCGTAGCGAATTTTATTTATTTCGAAAGCTAAGAGGGAGTCTTCGGAGATCAAAATTTAGGAGCGATGACGCTGTGATAGCAGCAGATCAGAAATTCGTATGTGATCAAGCTTCGAGTGTTTCAGGAATGGCACTGGTATGCTTAAACATTGATGGAATAACTGTGGTCATGTTTAAGGGATTTATGTTGAAAAATAGTGTTCTATACTAGGGACAATAAATACTGTACCACCGTCGTATCTACGTTGTATTAAAACCATAGAAATACGTATGATTTGAACTGCTATTTACAAAGATGGAATATTGAGAAATTAATCGGTTACAAGTAAACCAGGATTTTAGGTAGTCTATTTTACTTATTAATAGTATATTATGTTTAGGAGCAAAAGTTATACTTTATGTGGCGTGGCTAGACGATTTATCTGCCGAGCTTGAGAGCTTGCACACGATGCAAAACGTAGGTAACCACTGTTATAACTTAGCAAGCCAATTGTTAGTGTTTTTCGTTATTTTAGATTTGAAAAAACCCTCATTATATATGAGTAATTGTCAGGGGCGTCGTAAGCGGGTGTTCAAGGGCTGCACGGCACCCGGGCGGCAGCTAGGCTTAGGTTATAGAACTAATATTTTTTAATTCGAAATTTAGAGTTCCGCTATAACGATATTGGTGGAGATACAGCGTCGAAATAACTTAATTAGCACATTTCCAAATGTATCCATTGCTTTACGCATTTACTTACCATTAGCTGTCGTTGTTGTTGAGGGCGAACGCTGATTTTCCAAGTTAAATATAACAATTGTAACAGTACGTGAGGTCTAGCCCCTCATATGGATACGTTATATTTAAATAAGATGTTTCATACGTTTTAATACTTGAGTAATTATTTGCCCTTTGTGTTTACTTTGTTAGCTGAAGATGAAACCCTAAAATATCCCAGTTTGTGGCTGTGAACGATCACTATTTGCTAAAATAGGAAGTTAGTCTACCGATGTACAGTTCTCGGGCTGAGACCGATTTCAAACAATGCACAAGAAAGGCCAATTTGTTTACAGACATTTATTGACTTTAAAACATATAAAATCAAAAATAAAATAAGAGAAAATACGATTAACGCCTACAATGGCTAGTCGTTCTTGAATACACATGTAAACTAATAAAAATCTGGTGTGATACACTCACACAACTTCCTTTTACAGTGATCTTATAATTAGCCAAAAATTTGATTTTTAATTTTTAAGCATTTGTCAAAAATTTTAAAAAATGACAAATTCTACAAAAACGGTACAAAATAGAGCATTAGTTGAAGAGACAAATTTTCTCTAAAATGTTAAGCTGAATTCAAAAACGTAATAATATACCAGGTGTTAGGAGTTAATAAAAAATAGAAAAAAAACAAAAGAAACCCATTTTAGAAGTATTCAACTGAAAAATCACCTATCTCACAACAATACACATTAAAAATGCAATAAAAATGTAAAGTTTGAGAAAACCGTTACATTAAAGCAATCTTGAAAATAACGTTGAAATAATTGTCTATAGAATGCAAATGTCATAATGTTTTAAAATCCGATCCTGTTAAAATCGAGCGCGATCTATATACCTAGTATTTGTTTATGAAGCATATTTTTCGCGCTCGTAAAAGCTTCTTGAAGCTCAACGCAACCCTTTGCTACTCGTATATCTAGTTATCTTCCGATTCTCGAAGTCGCACTGGATTGCATCATCCAAACTTGAATAGCGTGATGCGTGGAAAGCTACCACACTCAATTCTCTTGGGAAAGACCAGTCTAATTTTATCTCTGGACTTGACGTCGCTCGAACGACTGAAGTCACAGCTTCAATGGACATTATGAGTTGCTTCGCAAATTGTGCACTCACCGGCTCACTATGTAAATGGAGCTTAACTTTAGCTTGATCCACTCAAACTTCAGGGCAGAAATTGAAATACTTCCTGGCTTTTAGGTCGCTTCTATTCAGTTTGACGCCCCTTACTTAAGGCAAACCTGCGATTCACTGGTTCTCCATGAAATTCGCTTAAGTCGAAAATTCCCTCATCCCGCGAGTAGGCTTGCAAGTTGCATTTATCTAGACACACTCGCACATTAAAATTCCCAGTGCGCTCACAGTATAGGACCGGCTCTAGGAACTTTTGATAATACTAAAATACAACGCTAATTCTAATTTGCAATAATAAAATATGGAATATACAAGTTGGCTATACCTTTTAGGTTTTAAAATGAGCATTATAACCAAGGGAAGCCAACGCCTGTTTTAAAATTATTTAAGAGCAAGTATGACACAAGAACAGTTATCAAATCTAGTTATAAGAATTATTGAATACGATTTTGACGTAGATATAATTAAAAAGTATTTGCTGTAACTAAATCTGGAAGCCTGATTTCTATGTCGTCACATTGTGAGATTAATAATAATAGATAAAAGTGTTTGTTTTATGTTGAGAATGCCTCCTCTATTTAGCTTCACTCAACTCAAATCTCTCAGATCCCCTAACTACCTAGCCCACAACGCAGAGGAGGCGGCATATGAGACTTTGTACCCCAGCGGCAGATAAGCTAGAGACGCCACTGGTAATTATCTTTATTGACAATGAAATTGTACATTTTTACATGCTGTAGTTATGATGTCAATAATGTTTGAAACTAGAGAAAATTAGCATGAACACGTAGCGTAGCGCTTCGCTTCACACTCTTGACTTCAGTATGTGAAAATTTTCAAGAATGTTATTGCCAAGAGTTGCATTAAGCTTCAAAATTCGACAAAATATAATTTTTGATTGAGATGTCATATTATTATTGATATTTCTAGAAATCAAAAACGATCATTTCTTATACAAACAATATGCAAATATTGTCTCCATGGACGAATTTTTGCTAATAGTAATTATTTTACATTTAAAAAAAAGTGGACGTGACTACCTCCCTGGACTTTCCCATACTGGAAACTGTTCATATCGTCTTTATTCAACAGTCTTTACAACATATCAAAATTTCAACTCGATGACTCACGTCTTCACCGTGATAAGCGTTTACACTTTCACGTAAATTGCGGGTAAATATAAAAGAATGTGTAGTTCAAAACGTGACCACCGAGCTTCTGTAGATGGCGCCAAGTGGACAAGCCGCCACTGTGCTAGTTTATGTATTATTTTCCTCAAAACGGCTGTAGCACCGAGGTGAAATTTTCTAAGTACCTGGAAATTATATTTTCTAGGGCATACAAAATCGATTTTTTTATTTTCGCGGAAAAAGATTCTTTGACGCAAAAATATAACAACCGTTAGAATAAAAAAAAATTTCAAAAATAGAGGGCGGAGGGGGCCGGTGCGCTTACATATATATACGAGTGTAATATTTTTTTGCATATTCATATGCTCCATTATGCACTGAGCAATTCAGTGAAAACTCCAGCTACCTATCTTGTTTTGTTTATTAATTAAAGGGGTTTAAATTTTCAAACTTCCAAGCTTCGTAGAGGGCGCCACAGATAATTCATGAGATTCTTTAAAAAACAGATCGATAGCCCTTTTCGGGGTCTATCAGTGTATGAAGTTTAAACAAATTCCTGTGGGCAGTTTTTGAGAAATGATTTTTAGAAAATTTCAAAAATTTAGAAAATTTGTAATTTAGGCCCCTTAATATTTTTCAAAACACTTTTTATATCACCTCATGTTAGCCTTCATATACTATTCAGAAAAAAAAATCAATTGAATCGATTCATCCGTTTTTGAGTAATAGGGCGTTAAACTCAAAATTTTCAAAAAATCATAGCGCCCTTCATTTTAAACCTAGCGAGTTCGACAAAAAACTAACAGATTTGTCTTATGACCCTCTATCGTTATCCGTGATAAAATTTTCAAAATTTTAATCACGAAAACAGTGATACCAAAAAAACATGCGTAACTTCCGCTTCCGGTTTCGGATTTTTTTGAAAAGCTTATTTTGTCAATGAATTTTCGATACACCCCCGCATTCCAAAGCGCATCAAAATCGGAGCAATACTTTCGGCTGTAGGAGCGTCACCCACCCACACACCCACACACAGACATTTTTTAAAAACCACTTTTTTGGGTTCCTATAGGCCCAAAACGGATATTTCTGTGAAAATCTCGATTTCCAAAATTTTCATGATTCCAAGACTTCCCTATACCTATGGGTATGGGAAAGTAATAACAGAAAGCCGTTATTTTAGTCAATTATGTTTTATAGGTTGCCTAAAATTGTACGGAACATGGCAATTTCATGTTGGAACAGGTTCAAATACTATTTGCCATAAGAGTAACAGAAATGAAAAATGCAAAATTTACTTCAGTAGGTATGTAACAAGTACAATAAATAGTACAGGCACTGTTGCCTAGCTACCAAAGTAATTATTGCATTTTCCATTTCTGTTATTCCTATGCCAAATATTATTTGAACTTTTTCCAATTCATGCAATTGCCATGCTCTGTACAATTTTAAGCAATCTGCATAGTACTTCGTGTGCAGAGAGTATGAAATAAAATTTTTGTTTCCTTTTGGCATAAACATACAAGAATTTGAACGTTATCAGAAATATAAAAAACGATATGAACTAGAAATTGTTGTAAAAAGAGATGGATGATGTCGTTATTGTTCTATGTATCATCGTTTCGGACTATTGGTTACCTCGTATTACAAAAATGTGCAGTGTTTTAAGATCTATTTGACCTGTACATTAAAAAATATACCTGGTGCTGACCTGCGCCACGCACCAAAGGAATTTGCATAGTAAATTCTTTATGTTCAATTATTTGCTCCCCTAATTATTTTAGAGCTAAATTGTACATACATTTTCTGTAGAGAAAAAAATACTGCGTCCATTCATACTTTTTCTAACAATTTTCCATTTTTCGGCACCGAAAGAATGCAAAAAAATTAAACTAGCATATTTACAAAAATCAGTGATGCATGCAATTATCTAAACAAGTCAATGCACTTACATTTGTCTGTCATTGCCGTCGACTTTTGCATTAATTTTCAGGTTATTACAAAACCATCGAACGCATAATAGGCAACCATTCTATTTATTTTAATACAGAAATAATGGAAACTAAACTAAATGTTCAAATAAGTCACCATTCGTTGCTGAACGATAACCCAAGCTGTCGTAAGATTCTCACCTAATATTTGCCAATTGATACTGGGTATTTGACCACTCTTCTCTCGAATATAATTTTTCAGATATTCTAGATTTTGAAATACTCGTTTAGAGTAAATTTTTATTTCAAATGTAGCCAAAGAAAAAAATGATTTGATGAAATATTGAGGTGGACCTAGCAGACCAATAAATTGCATAATTTGCACCAATCAGCTTAATGAAGAAATTGTTATTTAAGAATTCGTACACAATTATTATTATAAATTATTATAAACGTCAAACATCAATGACAAACAAACAAAGAACAAAAAATGTTTGTTTAGGTAATTCCAAGACACCACCGAGTTTTTGAAAATTGAATTTTCGTTTTTTGATTTACCTATACTATTCTGGAAAATTGAAAAGTTTTGGTAAAAGTATGAATGAATGCAGTATTTTTTTCTCTACAAAAATGTCTTTAGAGTTTAGCTCTAAAATAATTAGGGGAGCAAATAATTGAATATAAAGAATTTATTATGCAAATCCCTATGATGCGTCGCGCAAGTCAGCACCCGGTATAAGAATAGTTATGTATGGTACGAGTGAATAGTAATTTTATCGATAAGGGGAAAATTTTAGCTCACGAAGCAAAGCCGAATGAGACAATTTGCCGGAATGGATAAAATCTCTTTATTTACGTGTAGCATATAAACATTTTTCCAATACCTACATTTAGTTATATAAATAATAATATTTAATAAATAATGTCAATTAAGTAATCATATTACCTGTTTTTGTACTAGTTACCACGGTAACACATCTGTATTTTGTTCTTTGTTATGTATTATGAACCGTTTTATTCATTGGTGAATAATAGTATATTATATCATGAGGGACTAAGTGCACCATTTAATCCCGCGAGTGGAGTTCACCACTCAAGGGATTTAGGCACTTTAGTCCCGAGGTATATACGCTATTTTTTTAACTTTTGGGAACATTATCATCAAACATTTCCAAAATTTGGAATCTGTCAATTTGGAAACTGACAATTACAATTTATTAAAAACTGAATTGCAGCAGGTCCTGGATAGCCTGAATCGGTTGACAGTACTGAAGTGTATTGTCAGTATATGTCAAATTCGAGATTTGCGGGTTAAGTTTTGCGTCAGTGTGTGTCAAATGACAAACAAAACCTAACCTACTAACCTCGTGTGTACATAAATTTACCATAGTTACGGTGTTAGTTTTACTTTAGTCCTTAGGGATTAAATGAGCTACTTTAGTCCCTGTTTATGGGGACTAAAGTATCAACTTTAGTCCAGGAAGTGCAAAAAGTAATATTTTATCCATCCTCATCATTAAAATGTTACTTTACCATGGGGATTTTCATATATAAAATACTGATATACAAGTAGGTATTGTAAAAACATTTTTTTTCTATAGCAGATGTTAAAGTGCTACTTTATCAACTCAAAATAATCGATCAAGTAGCACTTTAACCTCAAGGGTGGATAAAGTAATACTAGAGTAGATAAAGTAGCACTTTAATATCAAGGGTAGATAAAGTACTTTAATTTTTTAATTTTTATTAAAATGAAATTATTTCTTTTTTGAAATTGTTAAAGTTCTTGCTATAGAAAAAAATAGAATGTTATACTAGACATAACTAGACGATAAAGTTAATTATCGACTCGCGATAAAATTATAAAATGTTATCGTTTAGTATAACAAATAACTATTGTGGCCATATTTTCTGAACATATCTGTTTATTTCCTAAATTTAAAAACATTCAGTATATTTTACTTGCAGTGTACACGCTGCTCCTCACGGATGACTTGATTTGAGCAAGCGCTACGCAGCGCCGCTTACCCGAAACGGCAGTTCACGCAAGCTCGCGGAAATGCGATGACGATTCAGCTTTCATGTTATGAATTTAATCTTTGAAGCGGTGATTCATACAAATTTGTCACAATATCCAGTCTGGGCTGAGAAAATCAGCTTTTTAACAATGTGCTTGTGAACAGTGACGCCCGATATTGCCTGGATTAGCACCATCGCCTAGTGTTATTTCGAGGTTAAGTTTACATCTTTGTGTGCGCGACAAGGGCTAACGAGCTCATGAGCGGATCCACCCACATAATTAAGTAAATAAATGCCACGACATTTTAGTGACAGTGACATTTAGGGCAGAATAACGAAAATGTCGACTTTTAAGGCCCGCGCTTTGTACGACTTCTCCGGGGAGCCGAACACAGCTGAGATGACAATATCACCTGGAGAAATTTTAACTGTTACCCGTACCGATGTCGGCGAAGGGTGGTGGGAAGGGTTGAACACTCAAGGAAAATCGGGTTTGTTCCCAGAAGCATATGTGGAAAAAGTTGACGACAGCGCCGGTGGGCCCCCTCCGCCGATTCCTGCCCCTGTATTGCAGCAGTCACAAAGCTACTCCAACGATTGGGGCGACAGTGCTGGTAACCAAACGTCACAGGACAACGATGGATGGGATGACGACTGGGACGAAGATCCGTATTCGGAAATACCCAACAACTCACAACAGCCCCAAGAGCAGCTCTATGCCAATGAACCAAATCGCAACCAATTTGGTAAAGGGGATGCTGATGGAATTTCAGAGATGAGCTTCGGAGTTGACAATAAGGGAACTATAACGAAAAAGAGCTTTAATCGGTTTTCAACGTTTGTAAAATCCGGAGGCGAAAGTTATATTTTAGGTACTTTAAAAGTGAATGTTGAGGAGAATCATAGAGTAATTTTGGTGAAGCTAGACGAAGGCATATGTTGCTGGCCTCCAGTTCCCGCAGTCAACCAGTACACTGTTTTAGTGGCGTCGCCTAAGAAAGAGTCGAAACTAAAAGGCCTTAAGAGCTTTATTGCATATCAACTAACGCCTTCGTTTAATAATATTCAAGTATCGAGACGATACAAACACTTCGACTGGTTACATGAGAGACTGACCGAGAAATTTAGTTTAATAGCTGTGCCTCCTTTGCCTGACAAACAGATATCAGGTAGATACGAAGAACAATTCATCGAACACAGAAGGGTGCAGTTGCAGGAATTCGTCAATTGGGTGTGCAGACATCCAGTTTTATCAACTTCGGAAGTTTGGCAGCACTTTTTAACTTGCACTGATGAAAAGTTATGGAAACAAGGGAAACGGCAAGCAGAAAGAGATGCCTTAGTGGGAGCAAACTTTTGTTTATGCATTGAAGCCCCAGATAAAAATCTACTGCAGTCTTTTGTGGACGATACCATTGATACCAATACAAATTTTATACATAACTTAGACACTGCCGTTAAAAACCTAATGAATACAGCTGCTGATCAGTCGAGAAAGCATCCAGGAGTGTTCAAGAAGGAATATACGAGAATAGGAGAGAGCTTTTATAGTTTAGGGACTGCCATTGAGTCGGCCGAAAAGGCAACTCCGACGGATTTAGCTACAGGAATAAAAAGAATCGGTACGGCCTATTTTGAAATAGGCAAAATATTCGAAGACCAACCGAAGCTAGACTGGGAACCCATACTGGATAAATTGTACATGTACAAGGGGATTACCGGCTCTTTTCCCGATATCTTTGCGATCCATAAAGGTGCCCAGCAGAAGCGGAAAGAGTGCGAGAAGATCAACACACCGCCAGCCCAGCTGTCGGAGGTGCGCAAACGTACGGACACTGTAAGTTACGCTATATTTGCCGAATTACAACATTTCAAAGACGAGAGGGAAGCTGATCTAAAAGTGACCATGAAAAAATTCCTCATAGAACAAGTTAATTTTTATAAAAAAATTGTAGATAAACTAGAAGACACTTTGCAGTTTTTTGAGTAATTTTGGATTGGTGGTACACAGCACTGTGTAATAAAACGGATTTTTCGTTGCTGTTGAAAACAGGATCGTAAATTAACTCCGTGTATATGTGTTGGTTTGCTGTATTTGTTTCACTATTTGCGTTGACCAACTTGTAGAGGCCACAACATTGCATGGATTGCAACTCGGATAGACTACAGTTTAAGTACAAATGACGTTCGGTTAAATTACTAGAGAAGGCTCAAATTGTGTTTGATAGAATAATATGCTTAAGTTTCTATTTACTCTATGATTATACTTTTTTTTTTAAATGAATAAACGTGATTTTTATAAATGCAATTATTGTAGGGTCCTGCATGTTGGGCTCCACTTCTCGACAGTTTGTTAATACTGTTTTCAGTTATGTCTATATTCATTATATACTTTTTCGTCATGATAACTGGGTTTAAAAAGAGCATCGTTTTGTTGTTTTAGAGCATTTAGACACTGCGTGCTGGATTCTGATAAATTTCAAAACCATTACTCTGTTTAAAGTTATTATTTTGTTTCACTTAATTTTAGCGGTGATTTGAAACTCTGTCATGAGTGGCACCCTACTGTAATGAAATTTAGTAAACTAGTGATAAAAAATTCTGAAATTATCTAGGTGCTAGTAATCCTGCACAGAGATAAAAAATGTAAAGTTGGAGCAAAATCACAAATAGGCATTAGTAATTTGCTGTTGTGGCAGATGTTTATTAAATTGTTTTAATTATGTTAAATCGAAAATTGTACAGGGTGTCCATTTCCGATCATATTGTTGTCATTTATTTCTATATAATAGTTAAATATTGCATAAAATTGTGTGTGTAACTTAGAAAATTTAATGAATTGGTTAATAATTAATAAGCAAAAATGTGCCACTTTCATTTTTTCATAGATATTACCTACAGCAAATTTGCTGATTAAATCCCAATTAAAAATAAACATCCTAGAAATTTGGTTGTTTGAGTTGGCGTGGGTTTAATTTGCATTATATGTAGCAGAAAGTACCATAGATAGCTCAATGATTTTGTACACACGTAAAAAGCAAATGTAAATAATTTCATATAATTAACATTTGAATTGTTACGGTTGTACGCATTGCTCATAAAATTTAATGCGTTTGCTTTAAATATATTCTGGCTAGTTAATAGACGACCTACACTCCTTTATGTTGTATACCTGGTACTTGCCTCGCAGAGAATTTAATCGTAATAGCAGCGTTGTGGTCCTAATCTTATCTGCTGTATTTATTGAACAATTCCTATTCACCTTTGCAAATAATTTGTAGGTAAACACCTGATAAGCAGTGTAGGTTGCGTAAGCTATTGTAATAGAAAATTAACCAAAAAGTAGTTAAGACGATGCCCAAATTCTTGCGGTCACGTTATTGTGATTATGTTTACCTGTTTTATCTAACGTTTGTTCATTTAAACTGAGTTGTTTCAAAGCGCTGTACTGTCGTATAATGTTATTAATATATTGTATTATTATTAATGCAAAAGTAGTTTGTTACCTGGTCTTTAGTGATTGTATTTAATTGCGCTGTGGTAATTTTTACATTATTCCAATTGTTTCTATTTTAGTATAATTTATTGGTAAGAGACGAGATTCCAAATATTACTACAAATACTGATGTATAAGATAAATGTTCAATATTAGTATATATAGCTAGTTATTGTATATTTTTGTTATAACATATATGCAAAATACATAAGAGCTTTGTTAAAATGCTGTTTCTTTGTTCCACAATTTAATGTACCTGTCAACGTGTCAGCAACCTGTTTAATTGGAGTTAATTGTTCAATGGTTTGTTATTAGCGTCAGCAGGAGCTGCACAAGTACATACACTTGGAAAGAGCTAGCTGTTTTTATATAGTTTAAGAGTTAATCTGGCCGGCATCTTTTAAGTGCTAGTGCAAACCCAAATAAGAAGTCATTGTCCTCTGTATTGGGACGCACCAAATGTCACATGCTGCTTGTACTAAACATGCAACATTGATGACTGTGTGAAGGATGATAAATAAATAGCTGAAGTATAAATTTATGTACGAAAGAGATGTAAAAGAGGAACTGCAATTACTATTTAAAAATTTTATTTCTAGATACTATAAAGTTAGCTTTTGGACTTTGGAGTTTTTATGTGTTAAAAATTTGCATCACTAGTAAAATTCATTTTGGTGGTAAAACTGGCTACTGGCTCTTGCATCATAATTTCTCTAAAACATATTTTACAAGAGCTATTTCTTCTATTTCCCGCATCTCTTATTATCCAATCAATTGCCAGGATTTGTCAAAATTCAACCAATTACGTGTTTTTCTAGTGGCAAAAAATCAAAATTTACCTTTGGGATTTTATCAGTTTCTTATACCACTTGTATCCATAGCAACCACCAAAAATGTTGTTTTAAGCAAGGTGGTATTTCAAAAACGTCATTTAAACTGCCATTGTGCATCAGTATAAATGTCATATTCTTTGTTACGAATACAAAATGAACCGGTACTTGGGAAATAGTCCACAAAATGTATTTCCGGCTCATCATTTTGTTACGAAAATGTTTTACTCGAGATTGGTTGTTTTTGAAAATGCTGCGCGAAAAATAATCTTGGACAATTCCCTCGCCTTCAGCTCGGGAATTTGATCAAGTTTGTTTGTCTTGTGCCATTGCCAAAACAAAAAACTTTCGTAAAACATTTTTACTGGCAAAGTCATTTGCCCTTAATACATTATTACTGATAACATCTTCTGGCGTGAATGATTTTGTAAAGGGTTTTCTTCAGTAGTAATATTGTTATCTCATTTTTGCTGCTATCAAGACTATTTTAAATTTAATTATAACATAACTCCGTCATATTTAAAGTAAACAAAAAGAGTGAGTGAGCAGATGACCCAAGGAGCAAATTCTCGCCTCTCAGACGGCCGGCTCGGGTTCAATTCCCGACAACTCGAGGATTTTTAAAATCATACGCTCCCCGGCTACCACGCTAACACCTGTAGTAGTCGTTAACTTCAAACAAGAGAACTGTCTTCATTTCGACGGGCAAGGCTAGCCACCTACCCGACTTAAGTTGTAAAGAGGGCTCATAGAACCACTTTGTGGTTAAAAACAGTTCATTGGCCTCTAATTGGAAGAAGAAAAAGAGATATGCTTTTATGTAAACACCAATGTATAAAAAACAAAGACTCAAACAAAAACATATTATTGTCATGTAAATGAATAGTAACTTAATTGATTACAGCTTTAATTATGAGGCCCTGTACATCTTCGTTTTATTTTGCAATAAAATGCAACCCTTATTTATATACAGTGTGTCCAAGATAAGGAGGGCCAGTATGGGGATCTCGGTAATGGTAAGAGATACAAATTTGGTTAAATGGGAAGAAAGTTGCGCAATTAAAGGACTAAACAAATGACGTCTATAAATCCTTGATATGATTTTTCGTTTTTGAGATATCTCAAAAAAACCGAATTTTTGGATTTTCTTTTTTATTTTTTTTCTGGCGTTAATATTAAAGTTAGAGCAAAACTGATTAAACTTCTTTATAGCAACTTTTAGTGGACTTAATGATTACGTTATCAATTTTTTTATCCGACGTTTCGTCTTCGAGAAACCATCATCAACTTCATTTTTTTAAATACGGTCCTGGTTTTTTTATGCCAAATTTGCAAAGCCCTTGTTACTCTAAATTCAACAATGTACCACATATTATGGTTTAATTACGTTTCGAGCTTTTTTCTGATCATCATCAGAAAATTTTGTAGATACGGACCTGCATTTCTCATAATTTTGTAAAAATAAGTTCATACAGTAAGTTAGGCCTTTTTACATGCCGTTAAAATATTAAAATGCACATCATAATGTCATAATTCTGATACATTAATTTAATAAGCAACCAATAACTATTAACACTAAACAACAAATAAATGAACAAAAGATAGGCAGAAAGAATGAGAAAACGAGCCTTGAAACAATGTAATAGGTATTTAACGTTTTGAAATAGAAGAAGAACTTAGAAGATTGGTTTTTGAAGCCTTGCAAAGTATAACGTCAGTATTGCTGAATAATGTTTTAGATTCTACAGTTAGATGTTATTTATGCATAGAGAATGATGGCAATCTTTTTGAATATCTTCTGTAAATTTAATAGCTATTAAATGGTTTCGATGTTCGTTTTGTTATTCTTTCTGTCTATCTTTTGTTCATTTCTTTTTTGTTTCTTGTTAATAGTTATTGGTCGGTTATTAAATTAATATATCAGAATTATGACATTATGATGTGCATTTTAATATTTTAACGGCATGTAAAAAGGCCTAACTTACTGTATGAACTTATTTTTACAAAATTATGAGAAATGCAGGTCCATATCTAAAAAATTTTCTGATGATGATCAGAAAAAAGCTCGAAACGTAATTAAACCATAATATGTGGTACATTGTTGAATTTAAAGTAACAAGGGCTTTGCAAATTTGGCATAAAAAACCAGGACCGTATTTAAAAAAATGAAGTTGATGATGGTTTCTCGAAGACGAAACGTCGGATAAAAAAATTGATAACGTAATCATTAAGTCCACTAAAAGTTGCTATAAAGAAGTTTAATCAGGTTCGCTCTAACTTTAATATTAACGCCAGAAAAAAATAAAAAAGAAAATCCAAAAATTCGGTTTTTTTGAGATATCTCAAAAACGAAAAATCATATCAAGGATTTATAGACGTCATTTATTTAGTCCTTTAATTGCGCAACTTTCTTCCCATTTAACCAAATTTGTATCTCTTACCATTACCGAGATCCCCATACTGGCCCTCCTTATCTTGGACACACTGTATAATTCATACCTTATGATCGAAAAATAACCTTTTGAGGGCTGTGGATTTTTCTTAAATTTAATTTATGTTGGCAGTGATTAGTAAAGGTAATTAATAATATAACCTATACAATTTTGACAGAATGTCTAAAACTGAACACAAAGTGGTGTGTATGGAAAATGGAGGAAATCACTTTAAACAGCGGAAGTTGTTTTTGTTATTAACATTTTTATGTATCCAACAAAATGTATGTATTTGTTAAAATGACTTTACCAATATAATCTTAAACTGACAGATATAAAACGCCAATATGGCTTTTACAACCACAACTGCCAATATAAATTTTTAGTAAAATTAAAATAATTCCACATCCCTCTAGACTAGAGGATAAAGTTTTTCGATCATATGTTACCAGGGGCGGACTGGCTGGGGAGCAGGGAAGCAAAGTCCTCCCGGGTCGTCATATCCCACGAATGCGGGTCTCTGCTGGCCCCCAGTTTAAAAATCTAGGTACATACATACTTCAGAAAAAAAAATATTGTGAAGAAAATATCCATGTATTGTGTCAAGTATTTGTAGTAGCAAAATTAATAGGAGGAATACTACAAGTTTATTTGGCTTACTAAGTCGACTAGCGACATTTTTCGGCTAATCTTAAAGTGGATCGTTATTTGGTGATGTAGTAGCTCATGTTCCCACGTCAAAATTAAAAAAAAAAAAATTGCACAAACTGGGTTGTTGGCTCAGGAAAAAGCCCTCAAGCAAAGTTTTGCAGGTGATTTGTCTACATCCTGTAGTATTGTTTTCACTAGAGAAAATAATGGAAAGTGAATTTGATTAAAAAAAAACGAAAAAAACTAGTTCTGAAGCTGAAGCACATGTAGTTTTGATTTTTTTTAAAGAATTTGGTCCTGCTCGTAGACTACAACATGCTGAGTCTGTAGCATTTGCAAATTTAGTTTTAAAGTACGAATACGTATGATTGCTTAGCCGCACACAGGTTTCTTGTGAAAGGGCGCCAAATAAATTTAAAATAAGCACATCGCGATTATGGGTAAGTTTTTTTCAAAACTTATTAGAAGCCTTTATGATTATTAGTGTTGATAAAGATGTCCTCGAGTCTCTCGATTTTTATTACATTTTGAAAAAAAAAAATATTAAAAGATCATTCCTCCTTTTCGCCAATATTCTAACCGATTCTAACCTACTAACTTTGTATTGAAATGGCAAATACATTTTTACTTGCCTGGTCTAAAAGACGAAGGAAATACTGCAAAATCACCTTCCGAGATTTTTTTCAGATCTTCATATTTCAGGGTCTATATATGACAAAAAACATGTTTTCTCAATTCCATATGTCTGTCTGTTAGTACGTCTGTTTATTCGTGTCTCTGTCTGCCTGTTGGTGGTATTGTTCAAAAACCATTTTTTGAAAGAAGACGATATTTTTCATATGGAGTTATATGTGTACCGGCCTTGAAACCCAATATATTTTCGATTAAATATATACAGGGTAAGCACCTTAAAAAATAAAATGTTGTCTTTTTTGCTTTAACGCAGAAATAGATAAAAGTAATAATTTGCATATAGCTTAAGTTTTTACCCTTAATGGAAATAGAACCAAAAAACTTGCGTAAATATCGTAAAATGGATAGATATGTAGAAATTGAAGCATCCCTTATATTTTATTTTTATTTATTTATTTACACCAATAAAATGGGGCATGCTCAATTACATTATTGGCGATTTAGGCCCCTTACCGTATATACAAGTATAATATAAAAAAGAAAAAGTACAAACTAATAACTAAAAATTTAAATTTAGAAGATAATAATACCTAATTACAAGTTAAAAACTAAACATTCCTACTACTGGTTCGGGTTTCATAGAGATGGCTGCAATTAAACTTTATTATAATAATAAATATTAACTTTTTTCTAAAGAATTTAGGCTTTATGTTAAATATATTGTTTTCTGACTGGTGAACATATGCATTGGTGGTTATAATTATTCTTATCATAGGCGAGTTAAGTCTCTAATTTGTTCGACATGTAGGTACATGGAATATAGTTTTTGGTCTAGTTCTATGTGCCGGTATATACAGACTGACAATAGATAACAAATTCGGACAGTCAATTCTGTTGTTTAACAATTTATTTAGAAAACAAACGTCAGCCACTTCTGTATTTTAAGTATAGATCCAGAAGTAAGTAAATGTAACTCGCACGAGGGAAGTTCCGTGTAAACCCCTTTACAGATTTGTACTAACTACTTTCTGCATTTTCCATTAATATTAGGTAATATCCACATTTTTACGAACGGGCAGGGGCATTTTAAGGCTGAAGTCCCCCCGGGCCTTTCGCTTGCCAGTCCGCCCCTGTATGTTACTTATATTTTATTGGAGATACATAACTGTTGGTAAATTGATGTATTTCAAAATTTACAAGTGGAAGTGACAGGTAAACGATTTGTTATATTTATATTGTTGATTTTAAACTACGTTTATTAGTTTATGCAACATGCTGTTTGTATAAAGTTATGTTTATTATGATACACATTACACATTTCCTGTTGACACCAACTTGTTGGCAAAGTAGTTTTGATCTGATAAAAGAAATTCTGAAAAAAACAAAATTGCAATTTACATATTTTCAAGCATAATTGTATATGTACTGCTCAAAACAATTAAAGAATATTTCATAAGAATCATATTTTAAAAACCAGGCGGTTAAAATAACATCAGCTATTATTGTTATATTTGAAGTGTTATAAAATACACGCTCATTGTTTTGAACAGTGTATATTAGCAGTAGCAGAGCCTCTGGTTTTAGTCGAAAAAATGTGGGTTTGATTCCCATATACTACAACAGCCAGAAAAATCTAGGTAGCGCTGAGTCCAGTCCAATTTTCCAATCTGGCGTTGGTAACTGTGGTGTCTTATGCTTAAAACCTTCTCAAGAGGAAGAGATTGGTGCCCCTGCAGTGGGGATGCTATAAAAACGCGATTGATTGTATATTAACCACTTGTTTAAATAAATTATTATCTTTGCTTGAATGAATTGTCAAGTCACTAAACAAAAAATTAAAGTACTTACCTTCCTTCATTCTTAAACAAACCACGAGCAGTTGGTATTTCATGAATGTAAACTGTACGATACACGCTTGCTTGCCTTTACGAACGCATTGGGGCCAGATTGAAAGGCCCAGCTTCTCAACAGTTTATGTGCTGCAGCTGGCAGAGAACGGTGAAGGACGTAGGAGTAAAGATAGGCTGTTTAGCACTGTTGGCGGCTGGGATAACGCGCGTCTCGAGTTACTGGTTTTGATGCTTACAACTTTAGCACGTAGTGTGACTTCATCGAGTACAGATTCATTCGTACTGAAGGTGTACGACTTATGCCAGTCCATATACGAGTATGTAGATCTCGGTAATTCGGAATGTCTTTGTCTGTGTGGGGGTGGAAAATGCATTTTACATTTGCTTGGCCCTACCAGTAGAGGGTTTGTGCAAGCCACCACTGATTAGAGAAACATCTATTATGAGCAAATATTGCTGTTTTAGGTAGCGTTATTTTTTTAAATAAAATTTAATTTTCTCATCGCTCGCGAAAACAGAAAACGCTATTTTCCCAAAAAAAAAACATTTTCAAGCTTTAGTAGGCTAGATTTTAGGATGTTTTAAAAAAATATCATGTTCAATACGTTAGAAAAGTGATTCTTCCATGCATGTAAAGTTAGTCCACTCACTTCTCTACACCTCGCTCGTAAATTAAACGTTTTGTTACATTAGAAATTGCCGATATTGAATCGGAACATGCACTCGTACTAACTCAGTGGAAGAGCGTAGGTAACTTACCTTGAAAACTAATAGATGTAAATTATAGTTCCCTGGTTCATTTGAGCGAACGAACCATTAAATTGCTCAAAGGTAACACACAATATAATCAATGAAACCCACAGTTCGAAAAATCGTATAATGATTCAGATAAGTAATTGATCAACAGCAGGGGAGAGTAAAATCGATTGTAATTACTGTCATCAATTAACAATAAACAATACTATATCACATAAATAATACTATATCACATACTTAAATATCACAATTTTAATAAGTCAAACCTGAGATAGTGTGCTTGGAAAACGCTGCCCTCGCTGAGTACATATATGCTAATGTCCAAACTGGATTAATATAAACTTTAAAATAGCCAAAGCAGTTAATTTTGAAGCAAACCGTAGACTGAATGATGACTATACGTTACTGAGTTCCACACTTAGTAATTCAATTTCATATCGCCAATAATCCCACATGCAGATATCTGCATGTTAGCCGGTATACACTATGATATGCTGGGATCGCTTTTCCCAGCCAGCAAATGTGGCGATAATTAGAAGAACAAACGTAAAGTGGTGTAACCATCCACTCAGCTAGGTTTCTTAGCATAGGAGGCGACGTTATCTATTCCTGAATCACACTCAGATCGAATCTGGCGCTAATTTTACACACACACATAAAACTGCAATTGTATAATAATAAAACGGAGAAGGAAGGAAGTCGTTTGCATATGAATCTATAGATCAAATAACATAAAGCCGTTAGGCTCAAACCCCAATCTGGACATAATCTGCACATGCAGCACGAGGCGACGTTAAAACCAGCTGCTTCTGCCTGCACGGAGGGAGGATACGGTAGTCTGCTCGGGCAATGCCCGTTCCATTCAGGAGCGGCGAGGTTAATTCCACTCGGAAGCTGCGAGCCCACCGGCGACTTTGAAGACTTCCCACTCGAATCCAACAGCTTAGCCGTAGGGTGAAGGCTATATATATATTTCAAATTAGCAAATTAAACACCAAAGAATAGAATGCCTTACCAGAATAACTGCCTATTCACACAACCTCTAAAAATGTGCTCACTTAACAATTCATCTCTGCATGTTTTTGGGTCCAAAATATGCCTAAATCGATTGTCCTACATTAGTTTGACATAGCTAGCTTTCCCACAAGCTCAACAACTCTTCTCAAGAATGCTTAAAACGGCCGATGGCGAAAGATCCGGCACAAAACAGACACGAACGTCAAAAAACGCCTTTGTGAAATTTTTGGCGGACAGGAAATAACGCCAAACTATATCGCCATCTCGCACCTGCAGCTTGCAGGAAACTGTATTAAGCAGAAGACTGCATTCGACAAAATAGACGTTTGATTTGTCCTTGCCTGCCTTGTCATATATATTTATTGCTGTATGTGTATGTCATTGTACTTGCCTATTAATTGTCGCCGCTTGCACTATAGTACCAAATGTTTAATACATGCTGTGATAGGTTATTTGTCTTTGCTGATTGATTTGCTGGATTTATCCCATACCTTGAGGAGGTCCGACTCGAGGATTTGTCGACGTCTCTTTCTTCTCTAATAATAATTTTAAAGTAGGAACTCGATCGTCAACTGTGTAAACTTTCATTCACAGTTCGCTTTGTAACACTCTGATCGAAATCATCTCAAGCAAACACAAAACGCGTAAAATACGATCGTAGATAATGTGAGGTTTTATTATTAAGAAATCCAAATAGATAGTAACCCAATAAAACATTAATACCAACAGGAACTATAACAAAAATGGTATAAATACCGATAAGTATATAACAAAAACAACAATACCTTTTACAAATCGATTAAATAAGAACGCGCGTAAATTTTTAAATATCAGTCGGAAACTGAATAATCAACTTGTAGTGAATGTACTTCTCAACTAAGATTGTTTGCTATTGGCTGACGCATTGCCGCGCCTTGTTTTTTAAAAATTAGTTTGCATATTTTCCGGGGTTTTTGTAAGCTTGGTGGAGCTATACAAGTGTGCTATATTAAAAATAATTCACAAACGAGAAGTTGAGCTATCGAGACCGCTAGGCCGAGTAGGGTCTTTTTTTAAATTATTTGTAATAACACACGCGGGCCGTACAGAATTTTATCCAACAACTCAATAAATGCTAACAAAGATATAAACTTGATTGATATTGATAGCTGCGAAAAATCAAAGTGACAAATTAATTGAGGGCGAGCAAGGTACCGAGTGATCAGATAAATATATAATTAGAGTCGCCTGGGATTCGTGATATACGTTTAGCAGTACTAAGGTGTATTGTTGGTGGCACTGTCAGTCTATGTTAAATTCGAGGTTAGCAGGTTAAGTTTTGATTGTCCTTTGACACAGACTGATGCAAAATCTAACCGGCCAACCTCGAATTTGACATAGATTGACACTGCCACCAACAATACACTAGGGAGTAACTTAGGGTTTTTATTTCACTAGTGAGTTATAGGCCACTTTATGGGTCTAAAATGGATCGAATTATAATCTTATAACTAGGAGGTTTTGGATAATAGTTATTCACGATACGCTTGCATGAAGTATCGTTAGTCATTCGTGGAGCTTAAAAAGCTTGTAACTCTGTCCCACTCGTGACTGAAGATGCTTTACGCACGTGTATATCCTTCTTCTCCGTGTACCATGTTCTTGCAGAACGTTGGTAACCATCACCGCTATTTGAATTTTATTGGAAGCCAATCTGAAGAGTGTGTTTGTGTTTACGTTATAGCAGTCGCACAAGTTCTTCAACCGCAATGTTCTTCGACCTGTACCACGTTTTCCTGCTATTTTATCTTGCATGATATTCTGCAGCAATCTATATTTATGTTCCCTTATTACATGTCGAAAATATTACAACCTTCTTCCTTTAATGGTGCTTATAATCTCGGTGTTCTTATTTAAGCTCTCGAGTATTTCGGAGTAGCAGACTTTTTCTGTCCATGAAACTTTCAAGACTCTCCTATAGCACCACATCACGAAAGCTTCGAGTAGTTTCATGTCGTTGTTTACAGTCCAGACCTCGACAGATTATAGCAGAATAGAAAATACATAGCAGCGAAGTAGCCGAATGCGCAAAGGCAGTGTCGGATCTCTATTACATAAAATGTTTCTCATCTTTCTAAAGGCTGCACAAGTCTGTTCAATTCCTGACCTTTTATATACATATAAAAGAATAAAGAAAATTAGAATTAAACCCTAAAATAAATGGTCATTTCTAAACATATTAGTTTAGTATACAAATAAATGATTAACGCGCAGTCAAAAAGACATCGAAGTAATTGTCCTTAATACGCGCACATTAAACTACATGCAAGTTAAGTTCGTAACGCTACTAAACCCCTTGGTGGTGTCGCAAATGTGTACTTGTTCTGTACACGATTAAAATGGCACTTACTTGAAGTGCTGACTCTGACTTGTGGCATACAAACACTGTTGACAACAACTTTCATTTACTGCGTTTTTTATGCAACTTGCCCTATGGTGATTTGACATTGTTAGTTGCACAGACGTACGCCTTGAAGCTTGGCGCGCTCGCGACTGACGTACATCAAAATGGTTTTTTGCTACAAAGCGACCAACGCAGGTTTTCCAGAAAAAATCTGTTAAATAAAAATCCAGCTGCCAGTCATGACATTATACACAAGTTTGTTATTGTAATTTGTATTTAATGTTGAACAAACTTAGACTTTAGTGATTATTATGATTATTGTTTAAATAATATTAGACCAAAACTTAGCAACGTGGATGGCATTTTCTTATCAAAGAATAACTGAAGTCAGTGGCGCTGCTTCTTAGCGGCGCTAGCCTCCCAGCCGTCAACAGCCTATATGGCATTAAGAGCATTAATCCTACAGTTATAATTTAACAAGGTTGAAATAATTAGATCCGGAGGAAGCTATTCGATACCGCTTGAAACATGTAAAATAATATCCATGAAGTATGTCAACATCGCATAAGTTATGTGTCAACAAACTCGCTCGTATCAATGCACTGAGTGGCTGGCAAGTGTTGATGGCGATCCGAAATAGGATCCAAACTTACAATTATGGGTGAAAACGATGAAGCAGCAGAATTGAGGTAGAGTTTCAATCTGATTCGAAGGCCAACTACGCTGCGGCCGAAAACGTCGTAAACTGACGGGCTTACTTATAAACATAGTGTTCCCGGAATGCAATCCGAGGGTAAAGGCACCAAATGTGGTGCAATCTTTGACATTGAAAATGAATGTTCATATCAGTATGACTGCTTGCAGAATTAAAGTCGGTCCTTCCCAGATTTGATACTTCCCACGGGTTAGTTACTCCTGTAACTGGAATAACTAAGTATTCTCAACATTAATTTTAAGAGGTTATCGTTAGCTGGAAAGGTTAAAATAAAAAAAAACTTGTATTAAATTTCAGCCTGCAAAAGAAAGTTGAAACTCGCAATTTTAGTAGACATTTTTTGTAGATATTACAAGAAAAACAAATAGATTTGGGGATGTCATACACGCTCTGTTTTTTCCATTATTAAATAAATTATTGTGTTTCGTTTTTTAACACGTATGTATATTTTGTGTTGTATTTGAATAATTTTTGTTCTCTGTATATGTTTTCTTTTGGATTACTGAAATTAAAAATCATTGTTATATTGGGATTAAAACATCTCTGGGATGTAGGTGAGTTGCTCTTTGTTAATTTCAACAGTAGTCTTCACATTTATAGTTTCAGTTGTCTGTGCAAGGCGATTACTGCCGACTTCTTACATGTGATCAAGATATATATTTTTAAGTACTAGCTAAATCTGTATTTACAGTTATTACGCGAGTATATAGAACGAGTCATAATTGGTGTAGAAAGTGTAACCAAAGCTTCTTTAGGCCAAAACAAATCAATTAACCTAATACGCCTTAACACCAAAATGCTCCCTTAAAAAGATACAAGGTGTTAATGACGCAAATTTTATTTCTGCATTTGGAAAGTAAACATGTGAAGTTTTAAAATCAAGTAGCCTGATTTTGTTAGTCAATTGAATTTTGAAACAATATCAAGACAGCAGCTGTCACAAACACTATAAACAGCCATTAATTGTTTGGAAGACTGTTGTATTTTACTATTTCAATGGTACATGGATTAGCCAGTTTGGTCCTGTGAGATGGCCGCCAAAGATTCCCTACTTAATTTTTCTTTTAAAACAGCTGATTTACCGTTAGGGAATTAACATGAGGTAACAGTTGCAGCACAGAATTTTCGAGGCTGCTAATGAAATTCGTGAAAACTATATAATATTCAGTGTATGAATCGCTAGTACGACGGCGCCATGCTTGTATTGCGGCTGGAGGGGAACATTTTGAACATTTGCTGTAGTTTTCTATTTTTAGTCATTGTTATGTTAATTTTGTGTTTATTATAATGTATTTTCAAATGAATCGAATTACTTTCCAAGTTATAGTCATAAATAGATTTTTGTATTATACCTGCATCAGAATCGCCGTTTAAAGCACACCTGAGCGTGCGAAAACAGGCGATTAAAGCTCGCCACTGAATGCAACAACGGACGTGGACGCGACAAAAACGTAAATAATTCTCGTAACTATAGTAGCAATATTATTATGCCCTCTCGATTTATCACGACAAAAATTATTTCTAAGTTTTTAGTGCGTAATTTATTTCCAGTATTGCAGGTATAATAAAAAATAGCGTAAAGTATGAGTGGATAACTGGTCTTTACAACACTTGCTCTATTTCGAGCACTCCGGCTACGCCGTCGTGCTCGAAAACTCGCGCGTGTTTTAAAGACCTTGTTATCCACTCATACTTTAATTTACTATTTTTATTAACACTCTGTATTTTTGTAACGGAGCATCTTGGTACTAAGGTGTATTAGGCTAATTGCCTTATTTTGGTCTACAGAAGCCTTGGTTACATTTTTTACACCTAATTATGACTCGCCCTGTATAGTGGAGAAAAAATTGTGTTAAAAATTAAGGGTTTTATATAATACCATCAAAAACAAGTTGAAACGTCGTGATTATGCAGCTTTTTCAAACCAATTGCTTTCGCGATTCGAGGAATTTTCTTGGTCACCCAAACAACATAATAGTAGTTAATTACAGCTGCAATTATCAGGTGATTAAAAACCTGAATTGCACTATTCCAATAAACGTCGAGTAGTAAAATGTTGCTCCCACTTCTTCCAATGTACTTAAATACACCATACATTTATAGCTACATTGTTTATTCGGTTGCAATTGTGTACGGAAGTTAATAATGTTATTTACATTCTTAAGAAAATAATGACAGTGATACAGACTTGATATTGTAATTGTTTGTTTATTTTGCTATTCGGCGCATAGCTCACTTAAAAGTGAAAATAATTAAATCAAAAGATTATAGTCTGATGGAAGACGTCAAATAGCTCGTGTTTTATAAATATTTTCTTCTTATGTTAAGGCAAGTGGGAAAATATGTACAGGGTTGGGCAACGTTGGGGGGAGGGGGTGATGGAAGCTATTTCTAAAACTCGACATTGGCAAATTTTATAATTTTGATATTTTCAGTTGGAATGCCATGTATATTTTTGAAAAGCCCTTTTAATGATCTGTTGATTTGTTACTTCATAACTCTAAATTCAACTGTTTTTCAGATAAGCGAGTTTGAACATAAAAACTAATTTAAACCATTTAAGATGCTTTATTTGAAGAGATATTTGTCGATATATCGATATTTGTCAAAATATCAATGAATATCTTAAACAAATCGAGATATCGATGAATATCGAATCGATAAACATCGATATTCGATATGTTGATATTCGATATATCCATATCCGATATTACCATATATCAACATATCGATATGGAAATAATATCGATATATCGCCCAGTCCTATTTAACACTAATCACTTGGCGTGATGTTTCATTATCGATTAATCATCTTTCCAAGGTAATTTTTCTAAAGAACCTCCTGGATTTTCCATAAAATAATAACTACGAAATACCTAAGTCATCAACAAATTATTTAAAATATATATTTATAATTTTTGAATTGCTCAGGTTTAGTTGATGTAAACAAGCAAAAATTGCACTTAGTCACATTTACAATTGTTCGTTTTTTATTCTCGAAAACGACGGAAGTGGTAATTCTTCAGCTTGGGTTTATTAACATTAACGACTACTTGGAAAAATGTGAGGCATCTAAAAAAACAGAATCAATGTGTAGGTATTTGTAATTACAGCTGCACCCACGAATCAATCCTTTCCACAGCTCTATCTCCTAGTTTTCTACTTTTAAATAAATGTGGAAATATAAGAACATACTTCGTATTCCGTATTGGTACCGATGACCCCGTTCTTTGTACTACACGCACACTTGTTTATTCACAACTGGCGACAAGCCTGCGTAGTAAATAAGACTCACTTGTGCCAGTCGATCAAAAACTACGACATTGGCAAGGAATAGTGTGGTTCAAAAATATATATTTCGGATATTTTTGTAGTTTCTTTATAAATGTATCGCATAACTAAAACTCCTATAAAATTGCTTTGAACATGCGTTTAAAAATGGTATACCTGCGTGCATAAAAGTTCGTAAAATATTTTGAAAAGCAGTATAGTCACAATTGGTAACAAATTGAACCAAACTTTTTGACTCAATGGGCCATATGAATAAAAATAAAGTAAATGCTTATAAGCATAAGGCAGAAGGAAAAGCAAATGCTTAGAGCAAAAGGTAGAAGTAAAAGCAATTGCTTCATTCAATATGAATAATGATTACCTTATACTTGCAAGCAAATGCTTTATAAAAACGAATAAAGGCTCATATATAAAATATTGGAGATTCCTAGGTAGGTACTCATATTTCCACGCTTCTGAATAACAAAATTTTGCGTGTTTAGACCTGCAGTTTACGCAGTTCTAGAGACCTGCTGCGCACATACGGTTATTCAGTGTTCAAAATGTCGTCATTCGAAGATGATGTTGCATGTGAAAGTGATAGTAAGGTGCAGGTACTGGACTTTATAGCAAATCAAGTCAGCAAACATCCAGAGATTCTTAGTTAGTCACAGACGCCCGCATCTAAAAAAAAGAAAGAAGACCCGATAAAAAAATATTAAAATTATATGAAAGTGTTATGGGGCAGTTAATAACTACAGGACAACTAATGAAAAAAATCAATAACATGGAGACACGTTTAAAGAAGAAGACCGATGTAAAAAACCCGGTAATAAGCCTATTAAACTTCTCTCATGAAAAAAAAAAAACTTTATACGAGGCAATGGATGGAGACTCAAATCTAACTGTGGCGAAAATAGCAGGTAAGAACAAAATGAAATATGTTAGGGTACTTGGACGTACTTAGCTTTTTTTAAGGGGGGGGGGGGGAGTAAATTTCCTAAAAATATATCAGTATTTTAGGTGGTGTCACTATTGCAAACTCTAAAGCGATAAGTGCTACGAATTCGTTTAAATAAAAAAGAAATTGTCTTTTTTTAAAACCGATTTAAAATATTTTTATAGTGTTACCAAATTTTTGTTCTTGTTCTGTTCTAAGAAGGTTTCTTACATACAAAGTGGTATGTAAAAAATACGCAAATATATGTTGTCGATATACTTGTAAAACAAATTGATCTTTGAGACGCACAGCGTAGTCAAATCTTAACCTTCATGTTTCATAATAGGACCACTATCATTAACTTCATTTTCCTAAATACTGAGAAATGTTTTACTGTATTTTATTTATTATTTGAAGCGAATAAAAATTAATTAATTATAAGTTAAATACTAATGTCATAGAATCAATACAATTTTTTTAAAAGTAAATAAAAAATACAATTTCGTATTAAAAAAATTGATATTAGTTGCCCAAATACGAAATGTCGGATATCAAATTTGAAGAATCCATTTTGGGGTGCAAAACAAATTATAAAACTATCAATTTTTCAAAATTGACTTGTAGTTTTTGAAATATTCGACGAAATATATTTAGGTATTTTTATTACATATCACCTTATATTTTAAAAAACAACAAAATTATTTAGCAACTTGGTAAAAAGACTTTAAATGATAAATGCGTATTAAAAAATGCGTTTTTTTCTGTATCACCTGTCGTTTACCTGTATTTAAGCCGTTCCGGGACATTTGCTAAAAAAAAAACGCGCGGAACTTCTAATAGTGACAGCTCTGATGTTGCTGAATAGCAGCATCACTTTTCCACAAGTAAATACTCGCACTTGTAAGCAAATGGTTGGCTTTATTCATACGTTTGAAGCCAATCCTTTTATATCATGAGCATTTGCTTCATACTTTTAAGCAAAAGCATTTACTTACAATTTTATTCATACCCCTTAAAGCATTTACTTTGAATTTTGCAAGTATAAGCATATGCTCCCTTTTATTCATATGACCCAATGTAAACAGTATTAACAAGAGATGGCCACTGAAGTGTGATAATTTTAATGTTGGGTGAAAATGGAAAAAATAAACACAACAAATTATTATTACAATTCTGTAGGTAATTGTAAGTTAAGTATTAAATTTTACTGAGATGCCACAACTTCTAATAACTAAATATCAGCCGAGCTCTGGCTGTGACTCTACTTAGTCAGTAGCGTAACCACAACTGACAATGTGTAACAGGTTCTGCAAGAATGAATCTACAGAGCACAAATGTGCTCAAGCAAAAGCCATTCTAAATATGTCTTCGAAACACTATTCCTGTAGTACAGTGGTTCCCAAACTTATTTGGCCTACCACCCCCTTTTTAGAAAAAAAAATACTCAGCGCCCCCTGGAAATCTACATTTTTTAAGTGAACAAACAGAAAGACATTGTAGTGGTAGTTTCTTGAGACTGATAATTATTTATAAAAGTATTTCTAGGTAGGAAACTATTTTAAAAGAATAAATTAATTAGCAATTAAAAAGTACAAGGGGGGATTTATACATTAAAAGTACAACATAAATATTTGAGAATTGTTTAATGAATGATACATTAGATACAGTTATTGTTAAATTGTGAATAGTTTATTAAAAAGGTTCCAGCATATAAGTTGATTTAGTTGGGATAGTTGTTTGGTAACATCAGAGTTTAGATTTTAATTTGTAGGTATTAACTGACAATCGGAATAACCAAAGTGAAAGCCAAATTTGAATGATTATCTGAAAAAGTCAATCATGAAATGTTATAATAATATATACCATATAGAAATTTTGCATAAATGACGTTATTAACACAAACAAATCTTTTCTGAATTTGTAACCTGTATTTTGAGTAAAAGCTAATTTGAATAATAAAAACCCTTTATTATAATGGCATTTACTTTCTGGATAGTGTATTAAAGGGTGTGATAAAGTAAAATTAAAGAAACGGAGAATAAACAGACTGAATAAATAAATTAACAAATGGTATGAAGAAGAATAAGAACATTTAATACTGGTAAATAGTCTTCATGGAATAAATAAATCTGTAACTTGCATTTTGTGTGTTTATTTGGAAAATAATGTTACACAACAGATGAAATATGTACGAATGGTTTTTCTAAATCTTCTTACCTTCTCTTCCTTCTTTAAGCTTTCACCGCCCCCTTATTTTTATTCACCGCCCCCCAAATGCACCCGAGGCTACTATCGCCCCCCTGGATCGTTCCAGCGCCCCCCAAGGGGCGATATCGCCCACTTTGGGAATCACTGCTGTAGTAGAACCATACTTTACCTAGCAGTGTGACTTCTAACCCCGTCGTGTTGAAATCATTGTTTCTCGAGTCGATGGTTAAATATAGTTGAAGCATCAGTTTAAACAACAGCGATTATTTTATCATTTTCTTAAAAAAATTTGTAAAGGGTTTTACTCAGAACTTCCCTCGCAAGTGGAAGTTACAACGCTACACAATTTTAAAAATCAAAGGAAAATGGGGGTAAAAATGTCTTCACGTTCATAATAATACTGAAACAATAAAGGAAAACATTTGATAATGCAAATTATATAATTTTTTAAATTAAAAAAAACATTACCGGCGATGGGATTCGAACTTCAGCGCCTACTAACGAGGCAACAAATGCAATTTTAATTATCTGCTCATAGCTCGAAGTAAAGTACCCGTTTTCTGTCTCGCACACCCAGCACGCCTCCGATCGGTGAGATGCGGCTGCCTTAAATAGAACGCATTTATTGTTAACTCATGTTTTAGTTTTTAAAACATTTATTGTGTATCTGTTGGTTCCCATTTTCATCAAGGGTAAAGCCTGAAGTATGTGCAAATTGCTGCTTTTACCAATTTCTCAGTTAAAGTAAAAATAAACAAAATTTTATTTTTAGTTGTATCTACCTTATAATGCTTAGTCTGGCAAGGAACAAGTAATAGAAACATTACTTTCATGAAACATTGCAGTAACGTAGAACTATGGCTGACGTTACGAAGTAAGTATGCTGATATTCTTTAATCTTGAAGTACATATTCACGTTAACTTTACGTAGAAAAGTGCTGGCGGGGGTGGAACTGACAGGTCCCAAGGACTATTATTAGTGTTATACTTTACAATCTTGTTTTAGTTTGGAATAAACATTAGGTATTATATCAAGTCAATAAAGATATTGTGGATATATTGATTAGATTATACTCGAGTAATTTATCTCAGAATTGTTTACTGCTGATTTGTCACGACGAAACCCGCATTTATATTGTCCAATAGCGTTCTGGCTAATGACGTTCTTGTTACTTCCTTTTACAATAAAGGAAGTATTGGATTCACCCCAAAAATTCGAAATCGAGTTTTCAACAGATCTTCACGTTTTAGAGTCCCCTGATTCCAAAAAACATATTTTTTTTCATTGGTTTGTGTGTCTGTGTGTCTGTCTGTCTGTCTGTCTGTCTGTGAACAGAATATCTCAAAAACTAAAAGAGGTATGGCGTTGAAACTTCATATATAAGTTTTGTGTACTATGTAGATACGACAGCAAGCTTTTGAAGAAAATCGCATAACCGGAAGTGTTTACTCTTGTGATTTTTCAGTTTTTTCCGAGTTTTTCAAAAATGGCACTAACGATTTTTTTCAAACTTTTCATTTTTATCACATTTTTAATGTGTATTGATGTGAGATAGGTGATTTTCCAGTTGAATACTAAAATGGGTTTCTTTTGTTTTTTTTTTCTATTTTTTATTAACTCGTATTTTAAATAGAACACCCAGTATATTATTACATTTTTGAATTCAGCTTAAAATTCTAGAGAAAATTTGTCGCTTTAACTAACGCTCTATTTTGTACCGTTTTTTTAGAATGTGTAATTTTTGAAAAATTTTGACAAATGTTTAAAAATTTAAAATCAAATTTTTGGCTAATTATAAGATCACTGTAAAAGGAAGTTGTGTACGTGTATCATACCAGATTTTTGTTGTACAATTGAGCATGCCACGTTTTTTGGTCACTGTGCATATGATACCGGCATTCCAATCGGCGAGGATATAAAGGGTGTTTTTTTTTTAGAGGAATACAACTTTAAATTGAAATAAAACCCAGAAAGATGTTTTTAATATGCATGAAATTGGCTTTATCTGAAAGATAATTTTATGGCATTTATGTTTGAATATGATTTCGGGCATGTGACCGCCGCGGCTGGCGTATACATGAATCTGGAGGTCCAATTTTCACACACTCTTCGCAGTAAATCAGGCTGTATTTCTGCAATAACGCGTTGAATGTTGGCTTCCAAGTGCTCAATTGTTTCCGGTTTATCTACGTAGACATGCGACTTTACATATCCTCAAAGAAAATAATCTAACGGCGTCAAATCACACGAAAGAGGTGGCCAGGTAACAGATCCATTTCGTGGATCCATTTTGTGGATCTGGTAACTGGCCACCTCTTTCGTGCGATTTGACGCCGTTAGATTATTTTCTTTGAAGATATGTAAAGTAGGATGTCTATGCCGATAAACCGGAAACAATTGAGCACTTGAAAGCCAAAATTCGACGCGTTATTGCTGAAATGAAATACAGCCTGATTTACTGCGAAAAGAGTGTGTGAAAATTGGACCTTCAGATTACGTCATGTATACGCCAATCGCGGCGGCCACATGCCCGAAATCATATTCAAACATAAATGCCATAAAATTATCTTTCAGATAAAGCCAATTTCATGGATATTAAAAACATCTTTCTGTGTTTTATTTCAATTTAAAGTTTTATCCCTCTAAAAAAAAACACCCTTTATTTTAGCGACCCGATTTTAACTCTTAGTTGATTCAAGAATATGATAAATTACTCCCCTTCTTGTTTAAATAGTTCTGCTGGTAAGGCAGTCTTATTGTTTAGTTTATAAAGGACACACGAAGAAGTAAAAATTCTTCGAATGTCGGTGGTGCGATCTACCATTTCTCTTTGTTGTGTGCATATTTGGTTACGCTCTGGTTCTATATGTTCTTATTTAATATTTCTTCGAAAGGATACCCCCACTTAAGGATACCCTGTTGATCAGAGAGGGTAAGTTGCATTGCGTTCTTACTGGCATAGAAGGTATTGAGCTCCTCACCTTTCTGACGGTAGTCATTTTTCTTTCGTTTATGTATTCTTTTTCGTCTTTTTTGCTTTCTTAGTTGTTCTAGTTCGATATAGCTGTTACAATGTAAGATAATCTTAATGTGCCTTTCTTTTAGCTTCTGTACATGTGCGTCGAATCAATCCCCTTTTCTTTACGACGTTTTCTCTTTCATTGCATCTTCTGCTATTTGCCATCGCATTTATTTCATAGTTCTTGGACTGAGTGTTGTATTTCGCCCTTTAGCAATCTTTCAGTTTTATTTCCAAAATTTTCCAAAATTGTCTGAAGTCCTCTTAATTTCTTTCACTTTTTAGGAAGCACTTCAGAAAACGTAACTTGTACATTGTTAGAACCAGGTTATTATGCTGCAGGGGTTGGAGGATAAGGTGTGAATGGAGTAACCAGGCTTAACTACCCCTTAAGACATTTGTAGCCTATGTCAGTTCACAGATGAACACACCTCAGCAATTGAGAGTGTATAAAAAATTATATAAAGTACACAGCTATAAATACAAAATATTGGTGTCGTGTTTTGCCTATTTTAGTCAACTCTGCGACCTAGTGAATTACTTCGCTTAATTGCGAGATCTATATCTGAAAAAAATCCTTGTTATTAAACAATAATGCTGCAACCCAGTGAAGTGACACCAATGGTAATGTTTGCGTAAAAAGTGGCTTGCAAGACCGCACATTATGAAGTACATTTAGATTTCCCTAGTTTCCTTAAACTTAACATAATTGTTTAATTTATGGTATGTTAGTTTGAAGACAAATGTGTCCACTATTTTTCAATTTTTAAAGCTTCAACATTATAGCAGGAAGCTTGCAGTTTTATTATTGCTTAATATTTGATATACGACCTCTTAGCTTTGCTCCAACAAGATAATGGTAGAAGTGCATGCGCCCATGGTGATTCCTCTAAAGTCTAAAGAGTCGGATATCTATTATATCACATACATTATGCATTTATTAGAAGGTCTTCTATTGCTTGATTAATATTTTTGCGGAAAGTTAATGATATAGGTGCTCTTCACTTCATTATGATTTTTATATCATGATCAGGAAATTTTTTGTACACATCCTTTAGTTACCATTAAAAGTCTTACGTTCTCCATTTGATCTGTCTTCCGGAAATGGAAGTAAAACAGTGTATGAATAGTATATTACGCAACAAGTTTAGAAAAGTAAAGTATGGCTGGTTTGAGTACGAGCGTCAGCGAGTACATAAATAGACGAGCTCAGTAAAACCACTTTTCTAACGCGTTTCGTGTAGAAATGTGAAATATTAAATTTTTATATAAAAGTGACATTAAATGTCAACATATAACCAAGCTGAGCAGAACTTGTTTTTATGTACTAAAGCACAGTAAGCAGCTCCAGATGATGTTATGCATTTGGCAGTGCTGAAGTGTTTTATTGGTGGCACTGTACGTCTATGTCATATTCGACGTTAGCAGGTTAGGTTTGCGTCAGTCTGTGTCAAAACTGACGCAAAATCTAACCTGCCAACCTCGAATTTGATATAGACTTACAGTGTCACCAACAATAAATTTCAGTATTGCGAAATGTAAAACGAATCGTCGTTGCTATGCTGTAATGGTCGCTATGGTGCAAAGTACCACATTACTCAACGATTTTACTTGTAGAAATACAGTATATTGCCATATGAAATGCCATAAAAAGAATAACCTACAACTTTACACAGTAACTTAGTTTTTTCAGAATTAAATTTTTAGTTACTATGTTGAAGTTGCTATTTCTGGGAATTATCGGTTCTAAATGATTTTTAATTAGAAAATAAAATATACATGGCGTTCCAAAATAGGATGTCCACAGCTTATTATCCAGATGGTCTTGGAATTATTTTATTCGATACGTTTCTATAAACAGATGAGACTGACCATTTAAATTAAGAAATAAAGATGTGTTAGTATCTCCAGAGGGCGTAAAATGACTATCAATTTCTGAAATTGCAAATTTAAATTTTTAATGAACTGATTTGAAATAACAACAATCTAAATTACAGCAGTGCTCACTATATTTTGCGCTTAGTGAACCATCTCGTTTGGTCACGTACATAATATTTTTAGGACGATTGTGAAGGAAGAATATTACATATATCTGAAATTCCTTGGGTGCTTTACATATTAGTAGGCATTTACGCAAACTAAATGACCGAGCATCCAAATAATATAATTTTAATGAATGGGTCTGTAAATGCAATTAAATTAATTGCAGTAACAGTCTTTACATTTCTGCAGCGGAATAACATAAAAAACCAGTATACTCTTCCGTCGTTGAGCATCAAAGAACGTCATTTGATGAAGCGGTAAGAGACACAGTTACTTTTATTTTTAATGCTTGTGTATATTATCGAGTCATCAATGATGGGCGTGTAAATGTCGTGTGGGTTGTGAACCAGCAGGTCAATCAGGCATACCTGTTCTGGTCTTCCACATAAGGCGTCCTCATTGAAAATGCGAACCACGTGCTTTCCTGTCCGAGCTGTTATGGAACATGGAGTTTATTCCAGAAAAGTTGATGAGGCCAATCATTCAGGGCACGTTCTTATTCAGCGCATCCGGATTTTTTTGTACATGATAGTCGCCTTTGTACTTGCAGCGAGACATACCGGCTACGCGTTTTTAAGTTGCTGCAGGCGGAAACTCAAAATTGTCAGGATTTTTAAAATTATACATTTGCATCTATTATATTTGTTTTATGTTGATATTTTTTGGAGAGCGAAAATGCCGATATTTTTTCGATATCATCCATCTCTAGTCGTGTATCGGTCGAGTTCACTAAAACTGTAATATGGTTTTTGAATTGGTTTAATTTGTTGTTGCAAGTTTCGCTCTTTAAATTATTTAATTTTTGAAAAATTAATTTATGTGTAGATTGCTCTCTCTTCTTACACAATTACAAGCGAATGCTTTTGAGTAAATTAACTTTCATTTCTGAAAAACTAACATGCATTAGTATTTTAATTTTTCAAACTACGACTCAATACAACTATATATTGTCGAAATTATATAAGTTTAATAAAAATGGTACGTTTAGGCGCAGGTTTATTGACATCCTAAAGGGCAATATTTGTATGGTGGCCACAAACAGATGTAAAATGTTAAAAGGGACAAAAGGAAGCCTGTACACGCATACGTACAAATAGGTACTATAATGGAAAACGAATGGGTAAACTATTTCAACGAACTGTATAAACAAGAAGACGAAGGCGTAGAAACAATAGAAACTACTAATCAAGAAGAAGAGCGACCAATAATAACCACAAAAGACCAGAGAAATGCTACAGTAAAAGTTAATGAACCGCAAGACAACAGGTGAGATATATAAACGGTATGTAGTAGTAGTAATATGTTTGGGGAGACTCATGTCTAGCAAGTAGGCCTTCATAGGCCCTTTTTGCCAACCCCGTGCACAACGTGTAGGTATGCAGAGTATCAGGTACCTTAGTCGTGCTTAGAATTTTGCCGAGACTAAGGAGTTCCAACCTTAGCAAGTGATCTTTTACATACTTCACATCGTAATAACAAGGGACCCACGGCTTTACATCACTTCCGAATGATGGCATTCTGTAGAGGCTTTCGTCCGCATTTTTTTATTTTTAAAAACCTCACCGGGATCGGGAATCGAACTCTCGACCCTTAGATCAGTAGCCAGAATGCTTAACCACTGAGCTCTGGAGCCCGGCTAAACGGGATGTAAATATTTTTATCGGTTGCGGGATATTAATCCCTTGTTTACATATACAAAAGTAGGCTGGTAACTAAGTCATAACTGATCTGTACGGTAATAGTCCGTTACCGTACATGGCAACTGATAAACTATTGAACAAACCACGGATGTTATGAATCATAACATTCCTAGATATGTTAATAGCTATAAATAAAATGGAAGTACTAAAAGATTGGAACAAAAGTATAACTGGACCCATTTTTAAAAAGGGTAGCAAGAGCTAACCCTCAAACTATTATGGCATAACCGTACTCAACTCTGTAAAGAAGGTATAAACCGGCATAATAGCAAAACATGGAAGCACGACTGTACATACCAACGAAGGTTGAGAAACAACTGATGCTAGCTATATTCATAGTTACACAAATTGCTGAAAAAGTAATAAAATGTAACAAAGTAGCACACATCTGCTTAGCAGATCTTACAAAAGCGTTCGACAGAGTTATATTACAATACGTTGAAGTGGTGCTGCAAGAAAAAGGGTTAAATGAAGGGATAATAAACATTATCCATGAACTAAACACTAATATAACAGAAATAATGTAACAGTTTGAGTCCTCTACTATTCAGCATAATAATTGACAAAATAATAGACCAAACAAAAGACGACTATCATGGATACCGCGTAAGAAACAGAAGGATCAGTACTTTGTGATATGTAGATGGTGTTGCTTTAATCCACGAATCGAAAGATACAGTTACAGTTACGACGTTCAAACCTCTATAAAGAAGCGGAAATGTCTTGCAGTCGCCAAACAACCCACGAGATGTCAACTTGTAATATAGGTACACCAGCCCATCGAGCAAGTAATGTGGTTCAATTATCTGGTAGTAGCAATATCAGGTTTCGGAAATATATAAGCGGATGTACGCAATTAAATAAACAAAGGAACAAATATATGACAACACAGAGCAAATCGCGAAACTATAAAACGTGCATTAGACCAATTCTTACTTATGCAGCAGAGACCCGACCTGGAAAAGAATGCACTACAACTACCGAAATGAGAATTTTACGAACAAAATGTGAAATAGTTAAAGGAATTATAAAGGGATGTAGAATGTGGAATGAGCACATAAGATAGCGTGATGAAGGATAGAATAGTCAAAATACCACTCGATGGAAGACCAGAGACTAGCAAGCTACTAGACAAGCAACCAAAAACGCTGGCGGAATAGTTGGTAATCAACATCCTAGGACAACAGCTAAAGAAGATACCAGAGAAACAGGTTTTAGACCTACGAGTAAAGGTAAGACAAAGAAAAAAAATATATAAGAAGAAGCATAAGGGATATGAATAATTTCAGCTATAATAGTTATTTTTGCAACACCTTATTGATAAGTAATTGATATTTGACACTTTTTAACGTCTAAAATATGTCATTATTGAAAAGTGTGAAATAAAAATATAACTATAAAATTAAAAAAATAACTACAATAAAAAAAAATCGACGTTAGGTTTTGCGTCGATTCGCGTTGGACTGACGAAAAACCCTAAGCTGCTAACCTCGCATTTGACATAGACTAACAGTGTCAGCAGCAATATACTTCAGTTTTTACAAAGTTCACAAGACAACTGTGCGTTGCCAACTATTGGAAGTGTAAAATACAGTCGTGTTCAAATAAATCTGGGACAATGTTTTTTTCATATGTAGGTTCAGTTAAGAATTGAAGGATATATCCATGTATTTTCTGTTATTAGAAAGAGTTACATTAAACTTTAACAGGTAATGAAATCTATAACTCTTTCTGATAAGAGGAAATCCATGAAGATATTCTTCAATTCTTAACTCAACCTGCATGTGAAGAAAACACTGTCCCAGATTTATCTGAACACGACTGTACATACCAATGTAGTGAAATTTATTAATTAGAAAAGAGTTGTTGAAAAAATTATGTATGAAACTCATTTATAAAGTGTCTTTTTACTTAAGGGTTTACAATACTCGCTTCGCTCGTGTGTGTAAATTTACTACTTGTAAAAAACATTGT
Source organism: Agriotes lineatus (assembly GCA_940337035.1). Lineage (NCBI taxonomy): Eukaryota > Metazoa > Arthropoda > Insecta > Coleoptera > Elateridae > Agriotes > Agriotes lineatus. The sequence continues at coordinate 41,670,105 of OW679197.1, read as the reverse complement.
TTATAACCTTGTTGCATAAGTTTGATACCATAAAATCGGTGGTCTCTTTCATTATATTGTAACGACCTTCGAGCCGGATCGCGTGTAGACAGATGAGTCATCCTTCCAGATCATTCGACCTCGGTGATTAATGCGCGCGATACGTCAGCATTGCTGGAATAATCAAGTGAGACCGCGAAGTTTCCAGAAGGAATTATCCGGCAATTTATAAGCAAGCACAGCGGGAAAAACAGTCAGAATCTAGCTTGAAGTGCGCGAAGCTTGTCATATAAATCATTCGTGTTTAAGTCGTGTGTAAATAAATACAGTGTATTGGTTGTTAGAAATAGTTCCTGTTAGTGGATAAATAATAAATGTTCCGTATTAATAGTTCTTGTGTCTTTGTTAAATCGTTAAGTTAAATTGTTGTAAATAAATGCTTAAAACAAGAAGCGGCGTATAATTTTTAATAGCCCAGAAGATAAATCGTAACAGTATGTATGTTTGTTCTCTATCTCCTCCAAAGATACTGGACCGATTAAATTGTATGATAGCTTAAAATTTTGATAATTTTTAGATTTAGATCGTAGGCCGGTTTTATTTCCAAAAAAGTATGAAAAAGTATTTTTGATTGTGACATGTGGCACCTTTTCCCACCGAAGCGTAGCTCGGGTGATTTACTAGTACTATTATAAAACCAGTTAGGAAATGCGTAATTTTATCTAATTTTCAGAAAAAAAATCGTTCCTTAAATCGATATAGTTATAAATGACATGTCAAATAAACGTTAATGTATTGAAAGTCAAGTAGGTATGCTTTCGCCTTTTTACATGTCAATTGATGTACTTTTTATCACTGATTGTGAAATATTTTCATTTTACAACTAGTTACGAAAAGTGTGACGTCAGTTTTAAAAAGTGGCCCTTTACTTTCAAAATTAGAAACTAGTTATTTGTGTATTAGCAAGTGTCGAGAGTTTTTTCACGTAGTAGATACAAATTTTTTAGAGAGTCCGTTTTTTCACCAATAAACATTTAGTGACTTCAGTTTCTGCTGTTTTTGATAAAAGGTAGGACATATCCATTTTATAACTATTTTAAAAACAGTTAGGAAATATTAATTTTTTAACTTTTTTTATACTTTCCTAACTAAAATTGATGTAAATTGATATGGAAAAGGCGAACTTTTTTTAATAAGTTAGAAAAAAGCTCTTGTTAAATTTTCATATGCGAAGTGTAAAACGCAAGCCACGAATAACATGTCCCCCTTGAAAAACACAGAAAAATATGGATGTTGGTTAGAATAGTTATTTGTATACCAAGGCACTGAAGTTTAACTTTTTATCGTGAACGTGGATTTAGTTTCAGCGGCTCGTAGGGCCGAGGCAAATAAACCACATGAGGGACAAAACGGAACTTCAGTGTCAAGGTGCACATTATGCCTTTTTGTAAATCGATAAATCGTGAAATTAACATTTTTTTTCACCAAATATTATAGGTTATGTTGACGTTTTCAGTCACTCATCTGTCAGCCCGCCAACTGCAAAAAGTCGTAAAACAATGGATTACTTCACTGTCGAAAATACGAGAATTTTAATGACGATTTTGGCGTTCTTTACTGGCGATTAAAAAAGGTAGTTTTTCGAATACCATTAAGACATATCTAACATTTATAACTTGTGAAAAGCACAAAGTTCCGTTTCTTCACTATTACCTAGTACCTATGATTATTGTTATATTGTTATTGTAACGGAAATTTTACAACTTCTAGATTCCTGTGAATTATAAATTTAAAATTAATAATATAAACGTAAGATAAATTTAAAAAATCAAAATTTTATTTTAGTTAGATTTTGTAATGGTATTAGAAAAAAGTGCATGTTTAACATATTAGAACAGTGATTCTTTCATGCTCGTGTAAAATTAATCCACTCGCTTCTCGTAAATTAAACATTTTCGCTCGCTGGAAAACTTTCACTGTTTACTTCCCTCGTCTAAAAGACGAAGGAAGTATTGTAATCGTGAAAAAATCACCTTTCGAGATTTCTCCAGGATCCTTAGATGACGAAAAACAGGTTTTCTCAATTTCGTCTGTCTGTTTGTCTGTCTTTTGGGCGGTATAACTCAAAAACTATTTGTCGAAGGAAGACAATATTTTGTATACACATTATCTATCTACCTGGCATGAAACGGCGAAAATTTCAGACAACAAATATATACAGGATGAGCACCTTAAAAATAAATCTTTGTTTATTTTTGCTTTAACTTAGCAATAAATACAAGCAATAATTTGTACATAGCGCAGGCTTTATTCTTACCAAAAATGGGCCCCAATAGATACAGAATAAATGTGTGAAATCATTGTGGTACTCGAACAAATTCGTTACTAACGTTTTAAAATTTGTTGTAAAAATTTATATTCAATTGTTTTATTAATTTTTGCGAACAGATGAAGTTTTGTATGTGATTCGGAGCTAACTAGCATTATGGTATACGTCGTGTCATCATACGTTGACACCTCGTCTGATAATCTTCATAACTAGTACTATAATGATCTCAGGTACGATCCTTATAATATAAATAACTCTTAGTTCGCTCCTAATAAAATTAATATGTAACTTTGACTTCTCACAGCTGTCAATACACAATTTATTTGTTTGATATTTCGAGTTGTTGGATACAATTTTGTATGGCACGCGTGTATTATTACAAATAAATTACTCTTGAAAAGACGCCACTCGGCCTCGCGGGCTCAAATTTTTTCTCGTGAATTATTTGTAACATGTGTAACACACTTATACCATAAATAATTATGTTCTTCTTCTTATTACGAGCCAATGATCTGTTTTTAACCACAAAGTGGTTCTATGAGTTCTCTTTGCTCTAATGCCGGATATGTGGCTAGCATTGCCCGTCGAAAGTAAGGAAGAGTACTTTCATTAGGGGTTAACCACTATCACAGGTGTTAGCCAGATGGCGTACGATTTTTAAAGTCCCCGTGTAGTCGACGGGGAACGAACCCGGCCGGCCGCACAATGCTGGCTCGGCCATTCTATCTTATAAATAATTGTAATTGTCAGTATATGCATTGAAAACAACCAAAACACTTTATTAAAGGTATTTTTCCAGAGCCGCACAATGCCAAAAGTTACAGTAGGTAATTATGCACTTTTTTAAGGTCTTCTAAAATCACATAAATTGCTTTTTTCTACAGCCGTGATTTTAAACTGTTTCCAAGGGTCATATGCGGCGTGCTTTATGTTGTCTATAAAACACGCCATTCCATTTAAAGCACGGAGTACTTTAAGAGGTTATAAAACCTTATTTGTGACGATTAAAAGTACAGTTATTATATCGGACCGATTTGTATGCGGAGCCCCGAGTGCCCGATTGGAGAGAGGCGGAGCTCGATGGCCCCTTTGGAGAGGGGCGGAGCCCCGAGGGCCCCCTTGGAGAGGGGTGGAGCTCCAAGAGCCCCCTTGGAGAGGGGCCGAGCCCTGAGGGCCCCTTTGGAAAGGGGCCGAGCCCCGATGGCCCCCTTGGAGAGGGGCGGAGCCCGATTGCCCCCATGGAGAGGGGCGGAGCCCTGAGGGCACCCTTGGAGAGGGGTGGAGCTGCAAGAGCCCCCTTGGAGAGGGGCCGAGCCCTGAGGGCCCCCTTGGAGAGGGGCCGAGCCCCAAGGGCCCCCTTGGAGAGGAGCGGAGTCCCGAGGGCCCCCTTGGAGAGGGGTGGCGCTCCGAGCGCCGCTTTGGAGAGGGGCGAAGCCCCTAGGGCATTTAAGCTAACAAACTCCTCGGCTGTAGAAAAAATATTGAAGCCAACTCGTGTTTTACAGTTTAAAAATCTCGGTCGATCATAAAATTCTCGCTTCGCTCGAATTTTAACATGATCGACCTCGATTTTTAAATCCTCTGTAAAACACTAGTTGCCTTAATAGCTATACTGATAATAACGTGTGTTTAAAATAGTGTCATATGTATAAAAAAATTTGTCTAATATATATTAAAAATGGGCAGAATATACAGGATGTTCGACGTTGCTTGTTGTAGATTTGGGATGTAGGTACAAGAATATCTGGATTAACAAGTTAATGCATTAAGTATATTTATCTTCATCGGTGTTGTTATAGACTATTTACCAAATTAATTTGAGGATCGTTAAAAGCTTTATTACCACACTCAGTGCGTTAGTGGATATTACCGTACTCAGTGGGGTTATAGATTATTTTACAGCACATAGTCACGGTTGCAAGTCTAAAATTTATATATAGAAATATAAATTATGGTTTATTGTGTTCAAGACAGATTGAGTTTAGTGTAAAATTAATCAGGGAATGAAAATTCCCATAAGAGCAAATGCACAAATGTTAAAGTTTAAAGAGTTAAGGGCCGTTAACACCTTTCTTTTCATACCACCACGACGACTTTACTGAGAACCACAACCATTATCAATTTGTATCATATATTGTTAACATCTCAATGCTAAATCTTTTTTTTAATGGAGTGTTTACAAACACCTGTTTTATAGAAATGTTTCTTATTCTTTACTATAGAATAACAACATTATATTAATTTGTTCGCTGCCATTTTCAAACATGTGCCTTATGATACAACTTTAAATATTAATGTTAGGGATACAAAATAGGAAAATACTCGTAGCGGTGGTATTGCCAATTATCTATCTTCATTCGTATATTTAATTAGAGAAGATTTAATTCATCAGATAAAACAATTTTTAATAGTCGGCAACTTGTGTTTAAGTGGAAGTGCAAAGACTTGATTATAATGGGCGACGCCGGTATCTTACCAATTAATTAATATAATTATATTTCGCTCATTAAAATTTCTTTGCGGCTATAAACCTACACCACATGCCAGCTCGGAGCTGGCAGCAATAGGAGGCAAATCTGCATTCCTTTCTTATAAATGAAGACTCGTGTTTGCTCTTTTACCTGTAATTTGTTGCAGTTATTTAAAAATTAATGGTCTCAATTGGTGCAACTGCCAGTTAATGAATATTAATTAAACATGTTAATAAAGCGGCAAGAGACGCCGGATTGAATTGAGGATTTAATGTTATTCAGGCGTGCTGCGGCTATGAATTTATACATGAAACATTAGAATGAAAATTAAGAACCCCATAAAAAGTTGTGAGCTTCAGAAGCAAGTTCAGTCGTGGCTGCAAGTGGGTTGACGCGATGTAGATCACATCTACAGGTATTGTAAGAAGAGAGGCAGGCTGTCAAACTTTGTTTTAGTTCGGTTTATCTGCTGGGACGATCAGTACATCTAACACGCGGCAAGTAAATAACGTTTAAACCTATCAGTTATTCGACCAACAGACAATTTGGAAATAATTTCAAAATGTAGTCACGACCAACTTTCTGCACTGAATCTGCAAAAACTGGGATTTTATGAAACTCTGGGTATGTAAAAACCATTATTTATTTAAATATATTCGTGAAAACGCATTGGAACCGATTGTAGGATTTCTTTGATGAGTTTTCAATAACAGGATTTTCGAATAAAAACTACACTATACAGGGCGTTTCATAAGTAATGGTACATGCGTGAGCTGCACATGCTAAATATAGAAATTAAGCCAAAATTGCCTTAATAAAGTATTGCTAGTTAATGAGAGAGTTAAAGTTAAAATGGTTTCTAATCAATTTTGCAATAAAACGAACAGTTTTTTAGGTATTAGTTTCAAAGTTAGATGTACGGGGGCAGGAAAAACTAATTTATTGGTAATTTTTATTGCAACAGACATTAAAATTTAGACCAAACCCTTTATTTTTTGTACTTTAATTGTTATTTTGATATGATAGTATCACACTTGTTATTTCTACATTATAAAGAGATACTTGCTGAAAATCGCTAAAGTCAATCTGTAGATCGATTTTCAATGCCAAGGTTTTACTGCAATGGATTTGAACCATCAAGATCTAAAAGTGTAAATAATAATAATAATATATTAAACTGAGCCATTTTTATTTACCCTTTTATAATGGTTCAAATAACAGTTCGTAAAATTAGCTCCCGAATAGAGTGCATTGAAAACTCAATCCGCTCATTTGTCAAAAGTGCTGACTTTAGGGACTTCTATCAAGTATACTTTTTTTTATTTAGAAATAATGGTTATGCAACATTTTCATACCGAAATGACTACATTTAATGAAAAAAAAATGAGTTAAATGTTACGTCATATGTAGCGTTCTTTATGAATAATTTAGAAATAATTAGCAGATATACTTTGCCCTCGAAAATTACTTTTATTAGTTTTGAAACTACTAGCATTAAAACTAATTTTAACTTCAACATCATCTATCTTACTAACACTGTTTTAAAAGGCATTATTTAATCTTTATATCTTGATCTTTAGAATCTACAGTTCATGCTTGTGCCATTACCTATAAAACAGCCTGTATATGTAATAGGCCTGTCAATCCAAATTACCTATATGGAGAAGTATTTTTAAAACATCCGGAGTTTTTTACAATTGCTCTAAAAGGATATTACAAGACGTATTTTTCAATGCTTTACTTCGCGACTGGATTAGTTTTACATTACAGTAAACATTAAAGACATACAATATCGCCTTCTCTTAGTAACTTTTCTCGTTGTTGAGCAACTTTATCTATATAATTATAGTGATACGTTTCTTTTCAAGAATAAATATAACTTACAACATATTAAAGGATAACCTGACATCCTCAACTTGAAAGCATGTAAAATTCAAGGAATGTTTATTTTTCTCGTAATGTATGCAACTAAAGTTTTGACACAAATTTCTAAAACAAATATGTTTATTGTGTAACCTTATTTACATTTATTATATATCTACTATTCTTAGAAATTACTGTAAATTATAAAAACGAAACCAAACTATCGATAGCGGTCCATGATCTATAGCATGCACTTTAACTTTAACCGGACGCATTAGTTTTTGGATTACTGAAATATCCATATCACGATGCATATGATAGATTCGCATTCGTAATTGGTCCTCGTTTTGACTTTTCGGTAAATTCACACATGGAATTCCTTCTTGACAATGCCTAATCGTACGATAAAGGGTCCCGAGTGGTGTAGCTTGAACAAGCGTCCACGTTCGATCAGCAGAGTTAAGCAACGCTGTCTCTGGTCAGAACTTGGATGGGAGTTCCACGGCTGCATCTCTCGGCGCCCCGTGGTACGGCTATCACGGAAAAAAGTTGGTCCCGGCGGTCATACAACATCATGACAGTCGTTAGTGGGGTTGGAAGTCCTCATAACTGCACAGCGACGCCTATAATTGGCCTAACGGCTGTTGGCTGAGTGCGAATTAAATTAAAAAAAAAAAAAAAAAAAATTAAATAAACGATTCTACGGGAACTTCTTTTTATTTTATAAAACATTCTGGCAAAATTAATAAGCGAAATGGCAGGAATAATATAAGAACTGAAATAGTAGCGAAAAAGATTTTGTCAAAACTTCTGTTATATACGTTATATTGTAGAGATATTTGCTGGAATAAAACTGTAAATAGAATATACATCATAAAATACTGTTTTTTAAGTATTCTTTCTTCGCAATTTACGGTAAATAGTATTTTACTCTTTATTGTCTGACTGTGTACAGGATAGGTATATATTAGTTACGTTGTTCGTATATTTTAACAGATCATTGATTTTTGTATATATCGCTAGTTTACTTCATCGCTGGACATAGTACATGTGTTTCCATGACTGCTGTGTTCAATAACTACCTAGTTAAAACCAAATTATAAAATTACATCAGATTTATAATAGCTAGAACTACAATTTAAAATAATTAAGATGTCAACCAGTCAACATGAAACCTAACCTTACTGCAAAAATAATAAGCAGAAGCTTATGTACCAACACAATTCAATCTAGTGATAGTGCTTACTGCCAATGGTTTCCTTAGAATTTCGCCGTTTAGCGTTTATGAAAAAATGGACTATAGTAACTACATAACGGTGAAGTTGTTGCTGTTCCACAGGTGAGGACTGTGATATAGAAATGATCATTCTTATTGAAAAACAACATCTATTTATTTATTTTTACAAAATTTAATATGATCGCCCACATAAATATATATATGTAGGGTGATACACAAATACACATATACAGTGCGCGATTGAAGAACTGTGCTAACAATAAAACGCGCCTTGATATTTAGACAGGGTTCTGTTAACTAAAATACGGTTATTACTGACGCAAACTTCTAAACGTGCTAGACGACTTGTAGACACGGATGCTGGATGTTGTAAACCGAGTAAATGACACTGAATGGAATAGACTGAAATAATGCTACGGTGCTTCCCGAACTGTGCTTATATAGCCTCTCGTCAGTAATACCGGCAGAGGGTTTATTGCTTCTCGGTGGCCGGGTGGACCCCCGCTTTCTCGAAAGTGCCATTAGACATTGTGTCCCATTTTTATGCCGAAGAATTGGAATTGCCTTATTATCATCTTGAAAAAACCGGACCTCTCTCGCCGAAAGTGTTAAGTTTCCATTGTCCGAGCGCCTTGCGTCAGCGAGAGGAGTTTATTACTCTTCTTCTTTTCTGTGGCGGTCAATGAAGTTCCCTCGATCCTTGACCAGCCTCGCAATTGTTCCAATAGGGTTTAGCGCTTACCTGTAATGTACCCACGGAGTCCCGTTGTTGGCAGGTCGCGTAATAAGGTCGCCGCGCTTACATCGCAAGTGCTAATGCAATTCGTCACACAATAATTATTCAGCTTATGGCCCTAGTCACTAGGTGACTCGTAGAATTACATCCAAAATTAGTCATCTGCTGATTTAGGCTGGACAGCTTGGTATCAAGTTTTTACTTTTATGATTTCCTGCGCTGCTTTTGTGGGCTTATTTCCGTGGTAATTTATGGACGTTGCAGTTCAAATTGAACATTTATTTTCCAAAAGTAACACTGCCAAGTTAAATGATAAATGTATTTGTAGTTTAATTTACTTATTTAGTTGCTTTTGCACTTTTAAAACAGAATTCCATTTATTTAAAAATTTTCTTTAGAATTGGATTTGTTTTATAATCGTTTGTAGTTATTATAAATATTGAGTTCTAAAATAAACACATTCAAATATACGCATATTACTCTTATTGTATTTAATCTAATTTCTGTAGAATTACTCATATATCTGTTGAAAATCTAAGAAAGCTTTGGTTTAATAATGGCTAGCACATAGCATATATGTTAAATAATTATTTAAATGCGTTTGATTTCAAACTATCACTGCACATAATTGAGCTCTTAGTAGAAATTCTTTATGCACATTATGTAATATTTATTTATTCATTAAATCAAAACTGCCGCTATTATTCAAATCATTAAGACACCTTTGATTGAACGTATTAATAGCATACATTAGTAATCCCATAGCACTTAATACGGTAATTTAGTTGCTCTAATATTAGAATTTTTATAAAATTAGGGCTGATTTAAGTACAAAAAATGTTAATTTAATGAACGTTGCTATGATAATCGAATAGTTTCAAATGTGACTCTCTTCTTAAGTTGCCTTTTTACAACAAAGTTTTTCGTACTTTCAACAAAAATGTATTTTACTTGAAAATATTTGTAATGTCGAATTTGTATCTTTCTATCCGGTATCTTTATATTTTTAGCAGCATGGTTTTATTGAATAATTACAGCTGCGTTATTTTAAGTGCGATTTTTATTTTACCATATTTTTTAAAATTGATTAGGGTCCGGATAAATAACCTAATTTTTAATTTAGGCTATTCTTAATGGTTACATCACTGATTTTCTCAAATTCGATATTTAGAGTTCCTTTCTAACGCTATTGGTGAAGATAAAGCGCAGTAACCAATGATATAACGTGACCGTGTGACGTGACGCGCATCCCGGGCCGTTATTGGCGTGTGTATCATTTCGCTTTTAGTTATTTTCCGATAAAAAGTTTGATTAAGGTACCCCTAATGAGGTTGAAAGGGGCATATTTAATTTTTTTTACATATACAGGGTGTCCAAAAAAGTTTGACTCAAAAAAGTATCAATTTTTTATCTCGAACACCCTGTATCTCTTTATAGCTGCGTAAGTCCCTATAAGTTCTACGTTCAATTTCAATTTTTATTTAAATGTTCTTAACATTTCTAACTTATGACGGCTTTTAGTACATTTTTGGCAATATCAAGATTTTATTTAAAACGTCACATTTTCCCCACTTTTGAATATTTTTTCCCTGACAATTGAGGGGGTCGTCACCTAGGATAAAGAGTTTAATAAAAAACGTGATATTATAATGCAGGGTGTTGAAGATTCTGATACAAATTTTAATATTTTCAATCTTTGTTCTAATTTTTTAATGAAACACCCTATTTATTACAGGAATAAATAGAGCTTTACACTTTCTTTATGTTCCACTAAAAAATAATGCTTTTTTAAGCCAAACTTTTTGGACACTCTGTATTTGTAAAAAGAATTTTAAAATGTGCCCCTTAATCAAAGATTTTATCGGAAAATAACTGAAAGCGCAATCGAAGACCGGCGCACTAAATGGACGCACTGTATATAGGGAGTTTTTTACAGCACCTGTGGCCGTCCATCGCATTCTCCATGCTTGTCAATCTCTTCGTACCTCTTCTCTCAGATATCTCTTTTCCATTGCTTTTTTTTACTTCCCTGGCCTAAAAGACGAAGGAAGTATTGTAATAACGAAAAATCACCATCCGAGATTTCTTTAGATCTTATCGTTTCAGGGTTCATAGATGACGAAAAACAGGTTTTCTTAATTCCGTCCGTCTGTTTGTGTGTCTGTCTGCCTGTTGGCGGCATAACACAAAAACTATTTGTTGGAGGAAGACGATATTTTGCATACAAATTATATGTCTACCTGGCATGAAACCGAGGAAATGTTGGACAAATATATACAGGGCGAGCACCTTAAAAAATAAAATTTTGTTAATTTTTGCGTCAACTAAGAAATAGATCAAAATAGTAATTTGCAGATAGGTCAGGCTTTACACTTGTCGAAAATCGGGCTCAACAGATACAGAGTAATGTTGTAAACGAGTCAAAAAGTTTGAACAAATCTGTTCTCGTAAATACAGCCGCGCATCGCCAAGTCAGGAGAGTTCTTCTATGGCCCGATGAATCAGAGGCCGGATTTAAATTCGCGTTCGCAGGCGCTGTAGTTCGAATCGCATCACCGGTATTTTTTTATTTGAAATTGGTTTAATTCGCATTGCTAAGTTTTTTATTTTATTGTTGTGAAGATATTTTTAATCCTATTTTTCTTTGATTTTTAAAATTGTTTAGTGTCGTAACGTCCACTTGCGTGGGAAGTTCTGGGTAAGACACTTCACAGATTTTTGTATTATGTTGTTCCATCGATTTCGTGGTCTTCCTCTTTTTTACTTCATTTTACAATAAGTTAATTTTTTAAAGCGTTCACACTATCTGTTGGTTCCAATATATGCTTATTTTCATCAAGGGTAACAACCTGAGCTATGTGCAAAGTATTAAAGCAAGAATAGACAATTTTATATTCGTCCTAGATACACATAGTCTGCCTGCTTGCCTGCTTGTCTGCCTGCCTGTCTGCATGTCTAGTTGTCTACCTGTCTACCTGTCTAGCTGTCTACCTGTCTACCTGTCTAGCTGTCTACCTGTCTAGCTGTCTACCTGTCTAGCTGTCTACCTGTCTAGCTGTCTACCTGTCTAGCTGTCTACCTGCCTAGCTGTCTACCTGTCTATCTGTCTACCTATCACGTGACCTAGGTGAGTCCAATGACCCTGCCCTCCGGCTAGGCCCGTGACTTTGACCTCGGCTAGGCCCGTGACCTTGAAAAAGTTTAAGGTCAAAAGTGGGGCAGAACCCGTCTAGCTACACTACTCCCCTGATTACCATAGACAGCAATATTTTGTTTTGAAATTGACTACACATATACGAGGTTTTAAACTAATAGTTGCAGCGAGTAGGTCCTGTTATCTTTCCTAAGATGCAATTGCAGTTCTTGTTTATTTTAGTTTTTATTAATAATCGCTTTTGTAAGACGGCATTGAATAACTACACAGTTATTTAATTTTGGTTCTATATTCTAAACCACTTTAAAAATTTCAAAATAATTTAAAGAATAGGAAATTCTAACCAACGTAACTCGTTAAATCATATGCTCCAATTCATCTACAGAAAAGTGGACCAAGGAAAACGAAAGGTGGATAATTGCAATAAATTGTATTAAGATTTTTTGTGATGATAAAGCAAGTCTAAATTTTATATTAAAAGAACCTACTTTAGTCACATCTTGTTCTTTGTTTTGGCATGCAATAAACCTTTGTATTATTACCGTTCTTGGTATGTTGAACTTTTTTCTCGCAATTACGTGCTGCGTAATATTTATACTGAAAAACACACGTCTAGTTTATTTATTTACGCTGGCCCCGTGTTGAGTGCAAACGTTGTTAGGAAAATCAGATCGCATTTACATATTTTTACTTTAATACCATATGACGATATTTCGTTCTCTTTCACTTCGAAGCTTAATCCGACGTTATAGTGTAATAATTATTACAAAATCCGGTTGGTTATTCTCATAAATTACTAAATTATGGTGTGTAACTTCTATAATAATATTATTTATTGTCAAAGGCTTTCTTGTAAACGCAAAAGAGACATCAAGACCTTAAGGAGCGTGTGAAGCTCCTTATTAAATCCTAGGCGTAACAATGCACGTCTGGGCAATAAGCGCATACGTTATAATAATACTATAACAAATGTGCATTATTAGCATCATAACCTGCTTATTAACTGAAGCAGTTTGTTAAGTTAGAAACTATTGCAAATATCTAGCGGGTTAAGTTGTTAAGTTTTCCGTTGTGAATATGTAACAACTATAATAACAAAGTCTATACGGTACGGGTGGTTTGATAATTTATGGGCGACTGGGGTATAAACATACACTTGATTAGTTGTATAATTAGGGCGTATTTTTTTACTGTAAGTTCTCTAGGGTTCTTTGATTATAAACAATTTTTCAAGAAATAATTGTTTATACATTGACGATAAAAGTATATACCCATAATTTACTAGTTAAACGTGTAATATACAAATGAAATAATAAACCATATTAATGCTTACTTAACACCTAACAAAAATCACTAAGGTGACGTATATCCAATTAATGTATAGAAATAAAAAAGGCGAATGCGAATGATGTAAACACTACAAATAGTTAATTATTTCTACGGGGATAGACACTGCATGCACATCCTGCTAAATCCCAAACTCAGCAGCGACATGATTTTATTTTTAACTAGTTAAAATTGGATGTCCTGCTTCCTCCTACAATTATTATTGTATTATTAGTTGTGCTCTGGCGACCCGTGCAATTAATCTTTAAGTGCCCAATTTTATAAGCTGCCGAAAAAAGGCGTCTAGAAGATAGTTAACCAGTTTGTTAATAAAGTATTATTATGGAATACGGGTAGGTAGGTAGGTAGCTTGTTAATCGTTGCAAATGTTTTATTTATAAAGTGCAAACGGCCTTTGCCTACTTAATTTACTGGCAAGATTAATGGAGCTTCTGCCATAATTATAATTGTACGCAGTTTATTGGCAATTAGTGGTAATTAATTTTGTCTACAGTTTTATCGTTTTTTCAATGACAATTAACATTAGGTAACTTCGTGTCCCAAGTATTATGTGTTTTTTCTTGGTGACGAGCAGGTTAAGTTGTTTGTGCGTGTGGCGGTTAAGGATCGCCCTATTGGCAATCCTCTCCACCAAAAATATGTTAACATCATTTACTTTTATCACCAGAAATATTAAGTAAGTGCCAATCCTAGTAAAGAGCACCAGAAATAATATGTCCATTATTGACATCCAACATTAATAAATAAGCATTAAAAAAGGAAGTCAACACAATATTATTATGATCGCTAAAAATGATCAGTGCTGATGCATTTCATAAATAATGCAAAATATGTTGATATGGTATTGTACCTCAACACTAGTCTTGCTGAGTTTTGGTTTGAGCTAATTTGAATAATTTAATATGACAAGATTGGCATGTTTAATTATTAAATACTTTATTGTAGTTCATATAGCGTTAATAAGTCATTTGATTTAATGTCATATTAAAATCAGCATTGGGTTGATATAGGTAGAATTAATGAACGATAACTCGGGAGGTTTCGTTTAAATAAATATTTTAAAATGAAGTATAGGAGTTGTTACTGGGTTCAAATAAGATAATGTTTCATTTAATAAAGAATATTCAATGCATATAATAGGGAAAACTACAGTGTAGTTTGACATAACCTGAAAACAGAGCTAATATGATATTTAAGAGTTAATTTATTATTAAATGTCAAATAAATTATAATTAGTTGAATATTTAAAAATCGAGTGAGTGCTAGGTAGATATACAGTTTGGAATATAGCATGTTACTATAGGGATATAATTGGAAGGAAATTAACAACGAAAATAAGTTGTAAGAATTTTACAAATAATTTTGTATTGGTACAAGATAACAAAAACCAATGCCATTATATTTGATTTTTTTAATAAATACAATAAAGGGTGTTTAAATACGCAATTATTGGACATAATATAATACGCCAAATCAGAATTTTTGTCATAAGTGCGGGATTTGGATCCTGGAGGTGCTTGCCAATATTAAGGATTCGATACGATATTGGTAGGAGAGCAGGTGCAGATCGTAGTAGTGTGGGGCCATTTGGAAACAGTTACATTGGAAGGTGTTGGAGATATGCAGTTAAGTTATCCGTTGCTATTTGGATTGTGGAGTGCTGCTAACAGCTTTTGGAAATGTTAGTAGGGCATAATTGCTGATCTGAGGTCCAGGGAGAAGGCCTGTACTGCGGGCATGTCTGGCTGCAGGGTGTTTGGAACTTCAGAGTGAAGTGGTTGAGTGGAGCTAAGCAGGTATCTGTTTATAAAACATAAAGAAGTTAATTAATGAGCAAATAAACAATAATAATAACAAATACCTATTTGAGCGATATTGAAGGTGTTGTTTATTGTAAAAATATTAGATTAGCTTGTTTTGAGGTTAAAGCTAACGTTATTTCAATTTAGCAAAATATCATATAATGCAATTCTGATTAAACCCAATAGCATTGAATACAATATTAATTACATACAATAATTAGATGCTTGTAGTGTCAATTAGTAAATACAATGGAAGACTATAGCTCGGTAGAGTATGCAGATATGATTGTATTATTGTAATGTTAACAGTCGGAATGCCTGCATTTTTATTTTCTACTTTGGCGGTTCTCTAAGTGACAGTACTAATTGAACCTCTATCCAAATGGCTTACCGACTTCCAGTAGCATCCATACTAGTGACTTACAAAAATGCAAAATATAAAATCGCTATAGCTGTTTTGGTACAGACTTTGTTGTGACTCCTCCCCCTCCCGCCTCATCGTTGGACTTTGTAATTAAAAAAAAGTAACGTATGGTTCCAATTTAACCCAGAACTCACCACCCACCCTCTTCCCCTGTCAGAAGAGCTTACTGATTGACTTTCGCTTTATAATACTCGGGCGTATTTTCTAAACTAGGCCAATTTTTTCTAATCAAGCTGGGCTCTTTTTGTAACCGTCACGCGACTTTTGGTCGCCAAAAGTTGTTGATGCGTCTGTAACAAGTTAAACTGCCTTCTCCACTGCTTGCGTGTGCCATGAGAACTAGTCCTGTTGAAATTTTTCTTTAATTTGGAGGGTTTCATCAAATTGTCTTCAGTCATGGTCATCATTAGGCGCGGCTCCGAAATGTTTATTTGAGACCAGTCTATATAGTCTTGGGTTTGGTAATTTAACTTTGGGGTTTTCAAAATTCTGATAGTTTAGGATTGTGTTGTAGTTCTCCTGGTCCTAAGTATCCATCTGAGCGCTAACTTTCTTACGTGTTGCCTTTCATCTGTCGTCGTCGAAATAAAGATACTTTTAGGATAGCCAAAGTATGTATTACCTTCTAAAACTTTGTAGACAATTGCTTTGTTTGGAAATTGTCTAGACCAACGTATTGCGTCCCATAAATGGCTCCATCTTGCATGGGCTTGACAATTTAGCTTGTTCTTGGTTTCGCTCATTAAAGCAATATTTATTTTTCTTTCCTCTAACCTATCTTCAGATTCTGCCCTTTTTGTTTGTTATTCTACACATAATCCTTTATTCCTAATCTCTTATCATACCAAATTACCTATATAATAATGCACAACACTACATCCCGTGTTAAACGGGCAAAAGTGGTTGCATTCGACGGTTACTATTTTCGGGTTTTTGTAAAAAAACTTCCCTTTACTTTTAACAGCGGTATTATCACAGAAAACAATTACTTATTATGTCTATTGGTTTTAAAACTACGAACACAAGTACATTTCATTTAACGATAAGGAGGGTTTATTATTTTCTTGCTGAATGAGTCCAAACGATCCGTTTAAACCTACCCTTACAAATCGATTTTCCGAGGTCGCCGCCTGATGATTGTTCGGGTGGCATTCGTGACTGGGAGATCTACGCGTATCTTATACAAACGCGAGAAACTTTAAATGCGGCATGCTCCGCGGGCTACAGCTAGTTCTCTAATGGTCTGCTGTTCGTCATCATTTGATTAGGTCCTTTGTCTGAGGCTAAATAAAAGTTATTGATAGTCATTTATGCCCCTTTATAGGTGACTATTCTCTAGTAGATACGCTCAGTGAGTGAACTGCCCTGTTAGAGCTTCTGACCCAGTTCCCAGTTTTTCTTCTCCTTAATTGGTAGGAGTTATTAAGTAGACTGATTGTAAGGAATGGAAAACCTCTCAGTCCTCGAATAATAGCCTAATGGAGTTAGGATTAAAAATAAATATCTAGAGGGTCTAGTGGATAGGAAAGTTGAAAGAGAAAAGGTCTGGCCTAAAGCCCTAAAGTCAAAGAACAGTCAGATCCAGCTCGGGTACCTCGTGAACGCCATTGCTGCTTCTCATTATTGCGAGACACTGAGGAAAAAATTGATTTTAATATTGATAATACAAGTAATTTTGAAATATTCAAACATTGTATACACGTGGTGCGCTACGAGAAATACTTCCCTGTAGAGTCGTTTAAAAGCTATTAATATTATGTTTACGGAAAATATTTTAAATGGCCTCTATTGTCTTAAATGCGTCATTGCACGTGTTTCCACATACAGTTTATTGTTACAATAGTTGAAAAACTACCGGTGTGATAGAAATTGTTTGACAATGGTTACTAATTCCTTATTTTGAGTGAATAGTATATTACAGTACAAGTGGAGAAACTGAGAATTTCGCTCACGCATTTGCCAGTTTTGCACACGAGCCGCCAGGCGAGTGTGCAAAGGCAAATAAGTGAGCGAAACGGTTTCTCCACGAGTGCTGTATAGCGTTTTGTTTAATCCTGCACTTATAATATCTAAAAAATTTCTGCAAATACAATTTTGATATGACAAACAAAAATTATTCAGTATAAAAAACGTAGGCAGGTTGTGTTGTTACGTTGCTATGGTTTGTTAATAACCAAAATTTAAATTGTCAATATTTTGACGCGTGGTTCAGTTTCCTGAATTTGCCTTATTAAATTGCTACAAAAATGGAGCAAACTGAAGAATTTGTTGTGCCCGACGACGTCCAAAAAGCTGCTGATGCCGCTACATTTCATTTGTAGCCAGAAAAGTCAAAGGGAAGATACATGAAAGAAATGGAAAAATTTCGTGAATGGATGAAGGCAAAAAAGGTACAAGTGATAACTGAAACTGTTGTTGTAGCCTATTTTAACGGCCTAATTGAGAAGTATGCATCTTCTTCGTTGTGGTCAACCTATTCAAGTTGAGGCAACAGAAAATTCCGTGACAGAAGGTACTGCAGGAACGGGAATCGTTGAAGCACATCAATTTTCCACTTCTGGCATTTTTAATGGAAGTAACCCAGTTTTCCAGAATTGTGTGGTTAATTTCTATACAAATAATTAAACAATAATGTAGTTAGTGTTCAAATAAAGTTAAAATGTTAAAAATGTTGTATTTTATTCTGGGCAGTGACAGTGGGCGAAAAATTACTTTCACTCACTACTTTCGCCCACCCGTTGCCATAAAAACAATCTGTGTGAGCAAAACAAATGGTTTCTTGCTTGGTATCTTAGGAAGAAACCACATGTTTCTATAACAGGATTAAACAATAGTTATTTTCATTACAAGCGTCGAAAGTAGCAAATATCGTGCGAGTGTTGATTAGACAAACGAGGGCGTAGCGAAGCGAAGCCCGAGTGGATCTAAAACACAAGCACAGATATTTGCACTTTCGGGCGAGTTATGAACACTATTTTTTAGACGACCACTCAAAGTAAATTCTATTTTTAAGAATTGTTTTTATTTCGTTTTGCAAAATTGATTGTTATATTATTATTGGTACAATTGGCAAAAGCGTCTGGATGATTTGAATCACGGTCTGCTGAATTGTGTGACAAACGTCACTTTGCCACACAATTAAGCAGGCCGTGTTTTGAATAACTTTGTGCCGATACGATATGACTAGTACGATATAATATCGTGCTAGTGTTTGAAATTGTCAACTTTCTGTAGTAGGCTGCTATCGCGATAATGTTACTTTCATATGTGGTCGTCTAAAAATATATTTTGTTTGGACAATACATCTTAGGCGCATTCAATCTAATGGATTTAAATCATAAATTGGAGAGTTTACTTTCTTGTTTATACTGGTTGGCAGTGTATTAAATTGAAAACTTTTTAAATATTTTGAAATCATTAAAATTGAAGGAGGATTATTGCATTGTTACTAACAAAAATCCAGTAGTGTGCTACTGACTTCAACACACACGATGTAGAGCTGGCAGCTTCCAGCCCCTGTTTGAATATAAGGCCATAATCTGAAATTTATTGATTGTGGTGGTACAATAATTGACACCATATAGATACAGGGTGTGTATAAATTGTTACCACAAAAGTACTTCATTTAGCACACACCGTTTCATAAAAGTAAGTCGATATTTCTTAAATTTTGTATGGAACCATAATTTTATATTTAGAACAACTTTTCTTGCCGATACTTTCACGTATTTGAAACAGAAAATGTACTTTCCTTTACTGACCAATTCAACGTTTTAATATTACCATTAGCGATTAAGAATTTTATGACCAACATCGCCACGTGTAGTTCTTTCTCAAATTTATACACACCCTGTATAATGTCTACTTGAACGATTTACTAGGATATTTATTATTTTTCTATAGCTCATGTTAAAGTGTGCTTTTATCAACTCAAAACAAAAGGTCAAGTTTTACTTTAACAGCAATGGTAGATAAAGTAGCACTTTAACATCAAGGATAGATAAAGTAATTTAATTTTCTAACTTTTATTTACTTCGTATTATCGTAGCAACCCAATCTAGCTGCTGACATTTTGAAATGCGATTGACTGTCCTTATCTTCTTTTGAAATTGTTAAAGTTCTTGCTATAGAAAAAAATATTGTATTATACACGACGATAAAGTTATTTCTATTCCCTCTTGAATCATTAACGTCTCGACTTCGTCTCGACGTTAAACGATTCACTCGTGGATAAAATTTAACTTTATCGTCTTGTATAATAAATTACTATTATTACAAAACTCTTTGTTTTATAGAAAGGCAAGTAACGTCAGTCGCATGCTCTGATTTAAACTGTTATTAATAATAATAATCTAATAGTATATGATATCATGAAGGTCTAAAGTGCATCATTAAATCCCGCGAGTGAATATTATTTCCTGAGGGCCCTACGGGGGAAGATTATCATCACACATTTGAAAAATTTGGAATCCGTCAATTTGGAAACTGTCAATTACAATTTTACAGCAGGCCCTGGATAGCCTGAATCAGTTGGCCGTACTGAAGTGTATTGTCAAGCTATGTCAAATTCGAGATTTGCAGGTTAAGTTTTGAGTCATTGTGTGTCAAATGGCAAAGAAAACCTAACCTACTAACTTCGCGTGTACATACATTTACCATAGTTACGCTAACATTTTAACTTTAGTCCCTAGGGACTAAAGCAATGACTTAGGTCCCTAGAGATTAAATGAGCTACTAGTCTCTGAAATAAGTGACTAAAGTGCCAACTTTAGTCCCGAAAGTGCAAAATAATTATTTAGTGTTCCTGCTTGAAATATTAAATGTGGTTGAACGGCTGTAGACAACATACTTTATTGTTCATAAATATGTTTGTGCCAGTTCAACAAGGAATTTTATGATTTGAAGCGACCTTTAGTATTTGTAAACACAGTAGAAAATAATTTGCATAAACAAGGAGTGGTTCCTTCAAGGGAATAAAAATCCGGGATTATATTTTTACATGCAAAACCTTTATAAAACAGATTTATAAATTTCCCAAATCTTTTTATTATTTTTTTTTTAAAGATAACAGGTTGCGTTAAGTTTAGTAGCTTTGGAAAACCATTATTTTTAAGAAAACTACAGCCAGTAATAAATAAAAGTCCCTCATAGATCGAATACGTCTATCCACTGCGCGAAGTAGTGGCAGTAATAAAAATAGAGGCCACTTCACTTTTAGTTTATGATGCTATCCTTAGTAGTTAGCAATAAATAGCTCTTGAGAGAAACATCGACGGTCTACAGAGTGGATATTCGTATGCCAATAAATGTCTCAGTTATTATTGTTGCCTGCGGTAGGTAGTCTTACACATAAATATCGCCAAAGTACACATTGTAAAATTTGTGGATGTGGCACCGAAGTGCGGCAGTTATCTTCGTATTTGCTCAACGTATCAATTTTATTAAAATTATCAGCAGCGACTGCGAATGCTATTTTAAGTAGCACGAAGTAGATTTTAGGAGTCACCGCCACTAGTGCTATTAGTGTAGTCCACAAATGCAGACAGTGGCACGATTTATTCATTCAGGTGAAACATTAATAAGAAGAAGTAACTACCGGTAGTACTCTTATGAACACACAACAAATGTTGTATTAAATGAATTTTTAAACAAGTTGCAGTTACAAACTGTTACGTTGCATGAGAATAAAGATAAATCGAAAGTATTTGGTTGTGGTACTTACGATATGATTCAACGCTGCGCAATGTTTTTCTAAAGCTTAGAATATTCAAATATTTACTACAGCGAGGTTTCGAAGTTCATATCCTCGTTCACTCCGGCCGTTTTCAGATGATGGAGCCGATCGCCAGGATAGCCAGATAGAGTGAAATGGCGCGAAACAGGGGAGGAAAAGAAGGGTGTTGCACGGTCGAGTTTCTGAAATCTGTCCTGTACATTTTTAACGTCATATTTCTGGTAAGTTGCAACTTTATTATTTTCTCTTCTTGCGGTGAATTGTATACTTATAACTTCAAGTGTTTAAGTCTTTTATAGTCGCTTGGTTGATAATAACAGATAATAATCAAAACATAACATATGAAAAATAACGTTTTTAGAAGTTTCCATGTAGAAATCAGTATCCCCATAAGGAAAGTTGGGAGGACAAATTCAATGTTCATAATTATGAACTTATTGCTTTATACTGCGGTCTTCAATTCGATCTAAAATTTCGAATTCAGAATGTAGTGCCATCCTGTATAAAATTACAGCAGAATAGTAATATTAATCTTACTTATAACATTCCCCTCGTAGCCTACATCCAGCGTTATACTTAATTATTGAGTTTACAACAAATATAATAAACATTTTTAGTTATAATTATAATTACGTGAATTTATTCAGAAATCAAATATAAATAAAAATGGAATGTTAGAATTTTACATGTAGGACGTAGATTTTTTTAAAGTAAAAATTGTGTTTTAGACAGTATTGCAGGGTGGTTTAGATACACTATTCCCTATATGTCGTATAAAAACACCAAATCTTCGAAATTACGAATATCCGTTTTTTTAATTTCGTATATCTAATCTTGCTATTTGAAAATGGTCATACATAAATTTTATTTTACACATAATGTTAAGCATGGTGCAGGGCGATCTAAAATGTAGGAACATAACTTTATGGTAAATTAAATATGTAATTTGGAGTGAAACATAGAAATATACTTGTGTTCGATTCCCAAGGGTTGCTGAGTTATATATCTTGTTTCATTAAAATCATTAACAGGTTACATCTAGTTAATGTTGAAAAACAATTATAAGGTTGTCAGGTCATATTTAAGTGAGTTGATTTAATTAACGAATTAGTTTTGCTACTATTCTATTACGTGTACTATACAACATCGCGATTCATAAATCAAATTCAAGAAGCTGTTGGAAAAATTCGTTGAACAAGCATGATTCTTGCAATTTTAAGTTGTTTCTATTATTGTATTTCATTCTTTACTAGATGTAACCGGTTAATGATGTTTTCCTACGCCTACATACGAAAGTGGCAATTTCCATATAGTGAAGTAGGCACGAAAAATTCACTCACCCGGTCGTTATCATAACGAATGTGTTTGTTAAGGAAAAATGCACAATTTACAGTTAGTGGGCTAAATATGTTATTTTAACCTAAACACTGCTGACAAAATTGCTGAATATTGAAAATATGTCATTTTAACCTAAAAACTATTGACAATCTACTGACATTAGCAGTTGTCACACAAAAATGTATCATTTTCGGAAAAATAGTGTACATAACTCGCTCGAAAGTGTATCGTACGATCGTGTTTTAAGTCACTCGGCTGCACTACGCTTCGCCTCGTTTCTCAAATACACTCGCACAAATGTGCCACTTTCGTAGCTGGTTATGTAATATACTATAAATAAAGATTTTTTTCTTAAATTGATAATGCTTGAGAATCGAACATGGGCATATATTTTTTACTTCGATTGTATGATTAACCATCCCCTTATGTTATCAGCACACCTTTTATATCACCCCGTATATTGTAATTCGGAAAAATTCGTTGTCTGTATAAATTTATTTTTAAAAACTGCTATTTTACTGCTGCATACTTTTTTAAAATATTTTTTCGATACCTAATCTGCTTTATCATTTAACTTTCAACATGTTATTGAGGATTTGTTCTAAATTTTGTAAGCAATGTATCGGTATTAAACTAATGCAATACGTTAATATATATATTAACGATACAAGTTTAATTGTGGACATTTTAGCGAAACGAGTCTCGTTAAGTGCCATATAAGCAAACGTGTATTGTTCAATATCTTATCTTCATCGGTGTTGTTATAGACTATTAACCAAATTAATTTTAGTGTCGTTAAGAGCTTCATCACTGAGCGCGGTAATGGATAGATATTACCGCATATAAAAAATACATTGAACCAGATTTATTGATGAAGATAAAATATTGAACAATACAAGTTTGCTTATCGCGCATAACAAAACTCGTTTGATTGCCGCAAAAATCGGCTCACCAGCTCGTTTTAGCAAGCAAACTCGTTAAGATGCTCATAATTAAACTTGTATCGTTAATATCTATTATCTTCATCAATAAAGTCTTGTTCAATGTATTTTTTATGTAAAAAGAATGCGATAATATCCATTAAAATCCACTAAAATTGAGTAATATCCATTACTGCACTCAGTGCGGTAAGCTTCATTATCACACTGAGTGCTTGTTTATTTTCTGATCGATTTCAAATTTTGATCAATTATACTACTCTGTAAATAGGGTACTTTTACAATTTTTAAATAATTTTATTGCAAACCAGTACCCTACTGCGTTCAGAAAAATAAAAAAGTCATAGTGGGCCTAGTTTTATCGAAAACAAGTTTTGAAAAGAAGTTGTTCAGAATTCGAAAAATAGTCCAAATCTAATTTTAATCAAACATTTTAATTGTTAATTTGTAATATTACGAGTATAATGTAAATGAATTGCAATCCCATTATTGTCTTAAAAATGAGTCCCATAAAAAAGTCTGTAAAGGGCTTTTGTATCAGTTGGGTCGAAAATACGCTTAGTTTCGTCAAGGGTAAAAGCAATGAGCAAAACAGTACTTCTATTTAACTAATACTACTCCAGTTAGAGCAGAAGTAGACAGATTTTTATTTTTTAGGTGCTCACCCTATATATATTTTACCGAAAGTATATTCGGTTTCGAGCGAGTTTCTGTAGTTGGCCGACTTTTTCTCGGTTTCATACCAGGTAAACATATAATTGGCATGCAAAATATCGTCTTTTTCCAACAAATAGTTTTTGAATTATACCAACAGACCGACAGACGGTCGGAATTGAGAAAACCTGTTTTTCGTAATCTAGGGACTCTGAAACATGAAGATCTGAAAAATCTCGGATGGTGATTTTTTCACGATTACAAATAAAAAGTATATGAACTGTCAATTAACTTTACGAACTGTTACTTAGCGTCTCGTAAATCTAAATAGCAAGCCAAATACTGCCTGGAATGCGCCTAAGCTTAACCATTGTTGAAAAAGTAGAAATAATGTGTTTATTTGATCCAAAATAAACATTAATTTTTGATTAAAATTCGAATTTCAACAATTAATTTTTGTCATTCTGAGTAACTTTTTGTAAAACTTTGTTCTATACCTACTATGATTTTTCAATTTTTGGCGTTTATTTTTGAATTATGAATTATAAAAGTAATCCTTTTGATGGGTAGCCTGTTTGAAGGAATTTTTAAATCCACCAGAACATAAACAGTGAAGAATCAGGGGTGTGAAGGTAAGAAGTGAAAAACACTGGAGAAAGCTCACCGAAGAAAGTTTACCCCAAGACTGCTCAAAATGATGTAATAAATAGGTAAAAATATCTTAATAATAACAATAAATGTCTTTATTTCCCAAGCAGATTAAAAGTATTGAAAATAAATATTAAATCATTAAAAATGGAAATCACAAGGCGCAGTTCAAGCTAGCACTTTCTCTTCCACTATAACGTTGAAAATTATAAAGTTGGTAATTTAGAACTGATGCCTAATCCTAAACATGAAAAAAATAATAAAATAAAATGATTAATTCTGTGATGGTCCCCGAAATTTATTATATATTGCTAACATAAAATAACATATCCCTAATTGTTCAATGATAATTTTAAATGAGACACTATATTGTTGGTTGTTCACAAAATAACATCTTTTTACTTCCTTTTACGAAAAGGAAGTATTGGATTCACCTCAAAAATCTTCACGTTTTAGAATCTCCTGAACCCAAAAAACATGTTTTTGTTCATTGGTCCGTCTGTGTGTCTGTCTCTCTGTGTGTCTGTCTGTGTGTATGTCTGTCTGTGAACAGAATATCTCAAAAACGAAAAGAGGTATGGTGTTGAAACTTCATATATAAGTTTTGTGTACTATGTAGATGAGACAGCAAGCTTTTGAGGAAAATTGCATAACCGGAAGTAGGTGTTTACTCTTGTGATTTTTCAGTTTTTTCTATATTTTCAAAAACGGCTGTAAGGATTTTTTTCAAACTTTATATTTTTATAAAAATTTTAAGGTTTATTGATGTGAGCTAGGTGATTTTCCAGTTGAATACCTCTAAAATGGGTTTTTTTGTTTTTTCTGTTTCTTTATTCACTCCTAATTCAAATAGAACACCCGGTATATAATTGCATTTTTGAATTCAGCTTAAAATTTTAGAGAAAATTTGTCTCTTCAACTAACGCTCTATTTTGTACCGTTTTTGTAGAATTTGTATTTTTTTGTCAAATGCTTAAAAATTAAAAATCTAATTTTTGGCTAATTATAAGATCACTGTAAAAGGAAGTTGTGTAAGTGTATCACACCAGATTTTTGTAATATTTTTTAAATGTATTTATATGTAGCACTTTATATTCTCAAGGAAGGGGGTTATAAAATTTTGCTATTTGATAGGAAAAGCTACGCTCGAAAAGAGCCGTTTTATGCAGCGGTGGTGTAAGTGTGCCCCTAAACCTAATATTGACGTTATGGACATCTTCCCTAAATGAAATTCTACGGTGTAGGTAAGGTGTTTTTTTTGCAAAAAATATTTTATAATAAAAGATAGCACTTTGTAATCTCCTTCTGTTAGATATTGCCAATAATACTGAAACAATAATAAGAATCACTTAGCAATGCCTACTACATTAATTTCCAATGGGAAAAAAACATTGCAGTCGGTGGTATGCGAATATATAGGGATGTTCATCCCACTTAATGTTTTAAATATTTCGGGATTTAGCGTTTAGTTATGCGTATTTGAGCTGCTGCTTAGTTTGTGTTTGCTAAATATAAAAACTAAACTATATTATTATATTTTTAACATTTCAATTATACTAGGTACTTATTTTTTAAAATGCGGTATTTAATCAACAAGGAATGCAGTTCAATTTTGCGCCCTTCTCGGGTTCATGTCTTGGCACTCTTTTTTCACAAAACGCACTTAATGCTGCCATTTTACCCCCCCCCCCCGAAGTCCTTGCGCTTGCGGTAGGAGTGACTTGCCAACCCCTTAGTTACGGCACTGATAAAACTTCATATTTTTATCCCTACAATTTGTGTGTTTGAGAAAACTTTGTTTCCTCTATAGCAAAACTGACGAGAATTAACCGGCATTCATATTTTATTCAGTTCATGTGAGTCAATTTTGCTTTGAGTCAGCAATGTGTTAAATGTTGAGCAATCAAATTTTACCAAAGAGAAAAAACGTCATTTAAAGTGTCATCAGTATAAATGTCATATTCATTGCATACAGATACAAAAGGAACTGATACTTGGGAAATAGTCCACATAATGTATTTCGGAGTCATAATTTAGCTCCGAAAATGTGTCCCTCGACAAACTAACTTTGACAAATTCCCTCGTCTTCGGCTCGGGAGTTTGAAAAACTATCGTAAAACATTTTTACCGGCAAAATCATTGCCCTTAATACAATTCGTTGCTAAAATACTGATCCAAACGCTATTATTGGAGGAAAACGGACATTTGATAGTTGAGCGAATTTGTCGCGACAACAGTTTTTGGCAAAGGAAATAGTAAAATTCATGCTTTGGTTCTCTTAAGGCGAATTACAAGAAGCAATTTATTATTGTGAAAACCGCTCATTCTACGTATTAAGTTAAAGTAAGCGTGTAATAGGTATGTACTAAAGCTACGGGCTAGTATTAAACACATGTGGAAGGTTCGTGCGTTTTAATTCCAACGAACAAAATAAAAAACTATACCTATAGTACTCATCATAATGTACGATCTCGCGTGAACTGTGTAGGTGGAACCATTATATAATGGCTAGAAATACCTACCTTCTCCATGTTTGAGCTCATTTTAACCCTAAAATTATGCATATAGGTGTGGCTACGTTCATCGTGAGCGAAAGGTAAACACAAAGGACCGAATGCGTATAATTTTATTAGAGAAAATATAGCCCTGGCTAAGACTAGGGCATTCGTGTTAATGAAGTTGCTAATTTAAAATAACAGTAATTATGATGGTTACTCATTACTCAAGTCGACATGCAGCAAAAATTCGTGTACAATGTTTCACGAAAAAACAACTATATACCTACTTATGGAGTGTAGCAGCGCATAAAGTAACAGGAAACAGTTTGATAAACATAGGTCCAAAGCTTCTTACTTCAATGATTTAATTTTAAAATGTTAAAAACATAGTTTCGAATTGAACCAAAACAAATTTCTAACAAGTAATCATTGTGTTCAACTCCATAACGTGTTTTTTCTCAAGGAAAATGTTAAAGTAATGGATTAAATATTAGTTAAAATTGCACTGTCAATGTGTATTCAAAGTTGTTATATGACTCTCACAAATGCACTGGAAAGTACTTTAATTTGTTAATTGTTGGCGAACATATAAAATGCGGTGGTGGAACACTGCTTGATTAGATTGCGCCACAACAGCTTAAATAGTACCTACATTACGGAACTAGTTTAGAAAAGTGATATTTTAGTGAACTCGTATGGCTAGTTTGAGTACGAGCATCAGCGAGTGCTTAAACTGCCATACGAGTTCAGTAAAACCATTTTACTAACGTTGCGTATACTATTTCTTCGTATTTTATATAGAAATGTAAAATATTAAATTTTTTATAAAAGTGACATTAAATGTCTAAATATAAGCACGCTCAGTAGAACCCGTTTACAAGTCAGCAGCTTTAGTTAATGTTCAATCAACCGTGTTACTTTTTCAAATTTAAGTATTGAGTAACTGTATTTTTTATATGTATACCGAAAAAATAAATAATTTCCATGTTAAAAGTGTTGATATACAGAAAAGATTGTTATTTTGGGAAATACCACTATAATAAATCATTTTGAATGTAGAAATGTAATTCATTACCATCTGAAATGCGAAAATAGTCTTCTTCTCTTCTTCTTCTTCGTATGACTAGGGAAACGTGTTACGTTTAAATTGCGCCTCTACAATTTCGCAGTTCTGTGCGCGTCGTCTATGCTTTTCGATGTCTGTAGCACATATTTGAATTTCGCGCGCGCTTGCCGCCTGTTTGCATCTTTGGTTATCTTTACGGGAATGCGATAATAGTAGCTTTCGTTTCGGCGTTTCATTTTTTTTGCTTTGTGCGCTCATTGCCGGCAGTTAAGCATCCCAATAATTATGCAAGTTTCTGTGGGCGTTCGGTCCTCGTTTTGGTTGAATTTGCTCTCGCTGATGAAAGCGGAATATTACGGCTTGGCAATTTGGTGAAACGTTTTTTCTCACGTCAAATTCTTAACGGAGCTTGGGAGCACGCTGGTTTCATTACTCGCACGTTCCCGTTTTACGGGCCGCAGTTGGAACACCAAATTTTAACCCACCTGTGTCGTTCCGGAAGGTTTTTCGCTGACCCACTTGGCGGCTCATGACCTCGGACCTGTGTTGATCTTGAAGGCACCTGCTCAAATTCAGGCTTCTAGGTTCTAAGTGGGGCATAACCTGCAACACGCTGTGACAGCTTCGAGTTAGCTTAAGGGGGCTCGACAGAAGGAATGGAAGTAACATGTTTTATGTTTTTGTTCCCTTTAAAACCAATTGATTGCTGTAGCCAGTGATCCGGTGCGTTAAGTACCCCATTTGTTTGCTGCGTACTTACCACGGTTCCCTCGGGACCTCATAGATTTTGCTTTGGACCTCGCCGTCAATTTGTCATTCGCTCCACGAACCAAGCATACGTAGTGCATGTAACGATTTTTCCATCCTCGGAGCATAGAGTAATCTCATGTTTTTAACTGTTGTAGTGTTTAGGGTAATTTATTGCGTATTTTTTTAAATTGTTGTATATGTTAACATACTCGTTAGTAGATTTATGTGTTTTAGGGTGCACCTTACATTTTGGCCTAGAGTTACTCTACGTTAACCTACATTAGCAAATAATCACCTGCATTTGTATTGTACTTGTTTTGAGCTTTTTTTCAGAATATTTATGCTACTGTCGTTAATTAAAAGATGCGTTGCCGCTTATTTTGGCTTTCTTTTATTTAACTGTTAGTACGTAAAGAACTGCACGCCGTCTCCCTGAATTAGCCGACCGGCAATTGTATCCATGTATTCATTGATGTTATAATTTGAGAGATTGTCCAGCTACCCATTGGCATATGTTAAAATTGGGCTAACCATCGTCTTGTATATTTTTATTTTACTTTCCACGCTCATGTTCTTATTGTACCTTACTGTGTTATCCAGGCAACCTGCTATCCGTGCAACCTCTGTTGTTAGGACTCTACTGATTAATATTTGATACTGAAAAGTCATTACTTGTTCTATTAGTCTCTTTTAGTTCTAGTTTGCATCGTTGGATACTACATTGCTTTAGTCTTTGTTTTGGATATTTGCATGTTGTAGTGTTTTCCTATTTCGTTAAGATGTCCTTGCTTAGATTTAAGAGCTTCGACGATCTTGTTCATAATTACATTAAAAAGAAAAAGGACTAAGGAAGTCACCTTGCCTTATTCCTGTATTTATTGGTATACATTGTGTGACCCCTTTTGCTGTAATTATTTGCGTTGTGTTGTTTGTGTTTTTATCGTTTATTATATATACTATTTGTGATGATATATTCTCTTCTTCTAGGATGTTCAAAATGTCTGCTTTTCTGACTCTATCAAACGCTTTCGTAAAATCTACGAAGCTTAGATATATGGGATTGTTGTATTTTATGGATTTTATTGAGCTCTGTAGTTTAGTGGTTAGCACGTCTACTTAATATTCGGGAGGTCGTGGGTTCGATTCCCACGACCGTCTGCTCCGATTCAGGTTTTTAGGTGGTTTTCCTGAGTCAACAGAGTACCTTTTCCGAGGCGAATGCCGGGGCAGTACTTCTCCACCTTTTCTGGCCTCTCTTCCATTCTCCACCCCTCCTTTCTCTCGCCCATCCTATAATTCCCGTTCTTGGCTGAAGAGGGACGCAAACCCGCCCCCAGTTGGGGGAATTGAAATAACCCTGAGCCTTTCCTTTGTTGCTTTGAATTTCTCAACGAGCTGTCTTAATATGATTATTACACACAACTGTCACATGACTGACATCAGCCAATGAAAACCATGCATTTTTTTGAAATCGACCAATCCCGAGCTGCTTAGCTGATAAGCGCCCGTGGGCTGCTTACCAAGCGATAAGCTCCCTAGGGATGATTATCGACCCCGTGGATGGTCTCATAATTAGAAATAGAAATGCAAGGAACAAGCAATTTGAGTTTTTATGCATTATTAGATCAATTTTAAATCATAATTCGTATACGGGTTTTGTGTAATAATCTTCAAAATATAAACGCGGGCGACAGACTTACATATAATTTTGCCCGTGCCAAGAGCCATCGTGCTGGTTGCCCTTAGAAAACTTCCCTCGGGCAACCCTCGGGACAGTTTTCATTGCAACCAGCACTCGACCCTTGGCGTGTGCAAAATTATCGGCAAGTATGTCTCGCCCTTGTTATATTACTATTGAATATTGCGTCCACTGTGCTACGATTTCTCCTGAATTGTTGTTGCTCTTCTGTTCTTGTTATTCTTGTTTGTAAGTAATTGTGTAATATATGTGTAAATAGTTTAAGTGTAGAGTTAAGTAACGTAATGCCACGATAATTATTCAGCTGCCTTCTATCTTTCTTTTGAAATATTGGTGTAGTGAAACTGTCCTTCCATTCGAGGGGCACTCTTCGTTCTTCAATTATTTTATTGAATAATTTGAGCAAATAGTTTTTCAGTGTGTTGCCACCATATTTAATTAACTCGTTATACATATATTCCAGCTGGGCCGGGCGACTTTTGGTTTTTCAGTTTAGTTTTGCTTTGTTTAATTCTTCTTCGTTTATGTTTACAGGGTCATTGTCTGTACTGCTAATGTGTATTTCGTCTTGGTCACCTTGATACAGTTTTCAAAAATATTGGATTCACTGCTGTTGATGCATGTTGTTAATACATACACATTCATTTATTTATTTCTTTTGATTTTGTAATATTCTCCATTTTTTCTCTGTGACCCATGCAGATCGCGTTTTAATTCTTTAGTATATTTTTACCAGTAATTTGTTTGCTGATATACTCTGTTTCTCACTTGGACGTACCTATCACGTTCCTCTTGTGTATTATTTTTCTTATATGGTAAGAAAGCTTTCTTTTTGAATTGCGATAGTTTCGGTAATTCAAAAATAGTACATTCCGGAACTAGTTTAGAAAAGTGATATCTTACTGAAAGAGTATGACTGATTTGAGGCGAGCGTTAATAAGTACTTAAACAGCCATACGTGTTTGGTAAAACCATTTTTTTAACGCGTTCTGTACCTATAATATTTTTTGAATTTCATGTAGAAATATTACATTCTTATATGAAAGTGACATTTTGTACTGAAGCACAATAAGCAGTTCCGGTTGGTGTTTAATCAAGTGGTGTTATTTTCTAAAATTTAAGTAATTGTATTTTTAATATTTCTACCGATTAAAAATAAGTAATTTCAATATTAAAAGCTGTTGCTATGCTGTAATGGTTGCTATGATGTAAAGTCCCAAATTACTAAATGATTATAAATATAAAAATACATATACTATTTTCTACGACCATTCTGTAAATGGTGAAGATTGTACAAACAACTCACAAATTGTGTAAGCATGGTCTTACGCACAGTCGTGTGTAAAATGGATCGATCGCACGATTAGGGATTTAATTACTTATGTTGGTAGCAACAATGGTTTTTCGTTTTTGTTACCGTAGTTACGTATATTTTCACAGTTGTTTGTACGAAGCGTTGGAGAGCGAAATTACTGTGACTGCGGCTGCCTTGTTTTTAAGGTGACGTGACAGTACTGATTTGACAATTAATAAAATATTTCTTATTTATTTAATGTACTGGGTGTGATCATAGAAATTCCTGATTTCGTGTTGCGCGTCTGATTTTGTGGGACAAGCAATTGTGCACTCGTAGAATTACACACTCCTCGCTACGCGGCTTGTGCCTAACTTTTTCAACTCGCGCATAATATGCTTCTTACAGCTCTTGTTACGTAATATACCATTATTAACATATGGAATGAGAAAAAGTGCTTTACGGGCTTGCTAAAAACCACTCACTCTCCGGTAGTTACTAATTTTTAATGTCGTGCGATGTCATCTAGGAGCCCTTATAATTAGTTCTAGAGACAATTCACTGTATAATTATTAGACCAATCAAATGATCCTGCTTTTTAAAATTCAACCAATAAAGAATTAATTACTCGGAAATTATCTCTAGGGAAAAATGTCCGCACATTAGTTCAGATCGCCAAAACTCACCTAAAAATCAGACGTGTTGGTCACATAGTCGATGCATGAGCAGAATGGTATGCATAAATGTTTCAATTCGGAAAATTGTTAGGCAAACGCCGAATGACTATGACTGTGAAATGTCTGAAATATGACATTATATGATTGTAAAAGTCGCATTTTATAATTTTGTACCAATCAGGTTTGTGCCTCAGATTTATCCGCCAATCAAATTTCGATTTCATGAAAATGCAAAGGGAAATCATGCAGCGCAGCGTGTCTAATTTCTGGAAATCAGTTCTCAACGAGGTTAAAGAACGGAATTCAAAAAGTTTACTTATTAAAAGAATTATTTTTACTTTGATTAATAATAATCAATATTTTAAATTTTAATTTTAAACAAAATGGGTTTTCATAGTTGAATCTAGTTTTTGATGATTTTTTTCTGAAAAATTCACATTGTGAATGGTTCGACAGTTCAGGCGGTAAATTTCTGGAAATCGAAATCATTACTTAATAGATTATAAATGAGAAGTTCTAATCTTGAATACTTTATAACTCTATTACAAATTAACGTGGAAAATGTAGGAGATGTTATTTGTATTAATTCTTATTTTAGTCAAATTGTGAAAAATACTTGTTATTAAACAACCAATCATAGTGATAAACTTGCCAATAGTTAAATTCATTGTATAGGCATCGCTGCTCTTAAAACTCAATAGTAAAACAACAAATAAAACACCACACAGGCGTAGCAGATTGTTTTCACCTTGTATTTAAATCGAATAATCAGTGCGTTCGTTACTATACAAAGATCATGGAGCGTACATTATTTGACAATGAAAAATTTATTAGCTTAGTAGAGCCCAATCCCTGACTTTAAATACAGCACATCTAGACTAATTCGACAGAAACAAAGAACAGCAATGCTAGGTCCATAACAGCACGGCACTGCAAGTGACTGAAGGCCCGCGTCTGAGATTCAGTCGCCGTGTCTGAACAGACTCAGACTCTGTATCCCGCATACCGAATCTCGGGGACGGAATCCCGTGTCTTCAGGGCCTAAAGGTTTTATCAGTATCTATGCAGTTTTTGTTTGTTTGCATATCAAAAGAAATGTTTCAGTGTTTTATGCCATTAAATTAAAATATTATTCCATAGGCGGGTATGCATTTTTAGTGTAAAATTGTTTTGAATTTTAAGTCAGTTTCGAGGGCGGTTTCGAAAAAATGATAAATGGGGAAGTTGTTCAGTTTAGCGAGTTCTATTACGGCTTAAAATATTTGCACTCATTTCCATAACACTCTGTATAAAATATAGACTGTGCTTTAGGCGAGGGAGGTATTGTAATCGCGAAAAAATCACCTGTCAAGATTTCTTTAGATCTTCACGTTTCATGGTTCCTAGATGACGAAAATAGTAATTTGTATACCAAGGCACTGAAGTTTAACTTTTTATAACGAGTGTGGATTTAGTTGCCGAGGCCCCGAGGTCCTCAGCCACCTGAGGGATAAAAAGGAACTTCAGTGCCGAGGGGTAATCGTGAAATTACAACATTTTAACCAACTTTTAGGTTATGTTGACGTCGGTTGACGTTTATAGAGACTCTGTATATTACATAATGTACAGGGTTTCTAGACGTATATAGTGTACCTGTATAATACTTTAGTAAGAGTAGAGCAAACACCGAAAAATTTTGGATCATTTTTTCATGGCTACCAAGATTTAATGATATATTGAAAAACAAGGTTGGTAAAACTGGCACACGAGTTGTCAATTTCACCAAATTCAAGGTTAGCAGGTTAGATTTTGTGTCAGTCTGTGTCAAAACTGACGCAGAACCTAACCTGCTAACATCGAATTTGATGAAACTGACAACTCGTGTGTCAGTTTTACCAACCTTGTTTTTCAATATATCATTAAATCTTGGTAGCCAT
This sequence comes from Agriotes lineatus, assembly GCA_940337035.1. NCBI lineage: Eukaryota > Metazoa > Arthropoda > Insecta > Coleoptera > Elateridae > Agriotes > Agriotes lineatus. The sequence continues at coordinate 41,635,551 of OW679197.1, read as the reverse complement.
GAAAAAATGATCCAAAATTTTTCGCTGTTTGCTCTACTCTTACTAAAGTATTATACAGGTACACTAGACGTATACATGTTGCCCCGCCACCTACAAAAAAATCGTAAAATAACGGATTACTTCACTGCCGATTTCTCGTATTTCAATGACAATTTCGACATTCTTCACTGCCGATTTCAAGAACATATATTTTCTCAATTCTCTCTGTCTGTCTGTCTCTTAGCTCAAAAACTACTTATTTGGGGAAAACGATATATAAATAAATATATAAATATACAGGGTGACCACCTGAAAAAAATAATATTCTGTTTGTTTTAACTCAAGAACTATTAATTAAATAAAAGTAATACCTATGTTGCATATTAGCGCAGCTTTTTATTCTTGACGAAAATGGGTATATTTCGTACCCAATCTATACAGGATGGACACTGTTGTAGTGAGTAGACCTTTATAGGACATTAGGTGAACAGACCACAATACCAGTGCGTACAAAAGCTGCGTTCGTTAATTACATCGCGGAGCGGAGCCTGAGCAGATCGAGTTTCAGTCACGTGACTACCGAGCATCGAATATTGGAAAGTATTTACCGAACGCTCAACTGTCACTTGTCACGAACTGCGCATGTGTCAAATTAAAACGCGGGGTTGAGAATTTGTATTCGAAATGGTTTCGCGATATGCTGAAATAATTGCTGTATTGAAAGTAGCAAATACGATATTTTTTGAAGAAGACGACGACGAAAAAAATATTATTCCTAAAGTGAACAACTATGCTGAAAAAATAGTGTCTCGCTTTTCTGATGAACAGTTTAGACAGCATTTTCGAATTTCTTCAAGTACGTTTGAAAACTTATTAATGAAATTGCAAACAGTACAAACCACTAATAACAACGTTACTAATGGACGTCCTGAAATAGCTACCGAAAAGCAATTATTGATAACTTTGTGGTGTTTAGCAAACTTGGAATGTTTTAGGTAAGTGTACGTGTACATACCAAAGATCTTTAAGAATTATATTTAAAATAGTTAAATATGTAGAATCTCTGTTTAATTTTGAAAAGAAAATTTAAAATCATGTAAATACAATTATTATTCTTAGATCAGTAGCAGATAGATTTGGAGTCAGCAAATCCAGTTGTTGGGCTATTCTCTACAGAACCTGTAATAGGTTACTAGAAATTAATCAACGTTACAAAATAATTGTGTGGCCATCTGCAGAACGCGCCGAACAAATTATTTCTGATTTTGAAGCCATAAATGGATTTCCTGGTAAGCTAATAAATGTTAATATTTTAGTAAAATCATTTAATAAGTGTATATCATTTTTAGGTGTTATTGGTGTAATAGATGGGTCACATATTCCCATATTAAAACCCAAAGAGCATCCTGCTTCGTACTTTTGTCGAAAGCAGTTTCATTCAGTGCTTTTGCAAGGGGTATGCGATAGCAAAAAACTATTTTTAGATGTTTTTGCTGGAATACCTGGTTCAGTCCATGATGCTAAATTGTATAAATTTTCGGATTTAAGCACTAGAATCAGTACCAACTCGGTCATCTTTCCAAATAATAGTCATATAATAGGTGATTTGGCATATCCTTTATCCACCAAATTATTGGTAGGATTTAAAAATAGTGGTAATTTAACAGCAAGACAGAAAAATTATAATCATAAACTTTCCCAAATTCGAGTTGTAATAGAACACGCATTTGCTTACCTAAAAGGACGATTCAGAAGGCTTAAAATGTTGGAAACCATACGTTTAGACCTGATTGCACTGCTTATTGTTAGTGCTTGTATATTGCATAATATATGTATACTAGATGGTGACATACCTGACGATATGGTAGAACAAGAACTATTGCAGGATGATGCAGATATAATTATCAATCCACATAACGTAGTGGATAATGATGCTGCTATTGTTAAAAGAAATGACATTGCTAATGCATTAGCTGTAGACCTGCGTTATAGCTAATCTTTTTTTTTAGAAACTATAAACAGTAAATACATGATTGTGGAATAATAGAAACTTTTGTTTTAATAATATTTAGATTTTAAAATTTAAATTACATGTGAAAAGTACTATTGCTACCAAAAAAAAAACTAGGACTAGTTTTTAGCTGTGTGATTGAATTTTTAATTCTGGCTGGTAACTAAGTCATAACTGTATCTGTACGGTAATAGTCCTTTACCCTATATGGCCACCATTACCATACTGCAACCGACAAACTATTGAACAAACCATGGACGTTATGAATCATAACAGCTTTAGATGTCTTCTTCAAAGCATCTGCGGCAGTTATGATACTCATAACATTTCTAGATATGTTAATAGCTATTAAATTATATCAAAATGCAACTGTCAATCGTACTTAGAATGAGATTAGTGTAAAGAGTTAGGATTATTTCTTACTTAGAAGACGGTATAACTATTCAGAAAACTGCTCATTTATCTGGTTTTATACTTGTTTCATATTGTAGCATCTGATATTAAAGTTTGATATAACACGACAGTTCTAGTTTTTTTTTTAGTAACAATAGTATCTACATAAGTTTCCATTAATAAATATACCTAAAGCAACACTTATTAATTAGCATTATTTTGTCTTTCAAGGCTTGTTGCAATTCTCTCAAGAATTTCCAGAAAACGATCTTGCCGTTGCATTCTTTCCTGATGACGACGTTCAATCGGGTTCACTCTGCGCCTCCTTCTTGCAAAAGAAGACTCAGTATTTTGTTCATCGGGTTGGACGTTAACGTTACCACCGTTGCTTGAGGATTCCAGTGCAGTCGCATTTGCAGTGTTTCCAGAAATAAGTAAACCCATATTGCTACTACATGTAGCAACTGGAGAAATCTCTGGTTTTTTAAATAATATTTTGTCCATCCTGTGAAAATACTCCCACTGCCTGGTTTGATTGCCGGAAGTGCTGTTATGTTGTTTAATTTCTTTATAGGTTTTAATCAGTGTTTTCCACTTGGTATCGCACTGGATCCAAGTCACATTTGTATGAAATTTCTCATTAATTTCTGTGGCCACTTTTTGCCACACATGTTTTTTAATTCCTCTTTCAAATTGAACTTCATTTTCCTCGTACAGATTAATTAACATTTGCGTGGATTCACGTATCCACAATTTCTTTTCCGAGGAAGTGGAAGCAACATTATCACCTGATGATTGATTTTGGGAAATTATAACATTCGTGTTAACGGGAGCAACAATCTCTCGAATGATTTCCAATTTTTCGCCTACAGTGTTGGAAAAAATGCCAAACTTGGCTAATTTATCCTGTTTAATGGCCTCAATAAAAAACTCGACTGTAAAGTTATCATCTAAAACGATTTTTAATTAACGAAAGATTTTTAGAAATTTACGAATATTATGTATAAGTGAAAAAACATACCATTCAATAATTTTTGAATTAACTCTTCATCGTGTTCGTCAAGCACAATTTTCGCTCCGTTTATTACGAAATGAAGCAGCATTTTGTTAATAATATTATATTCAACAATAAACTAAGTTTTTATAAATTTACTGTAAAATGTGACAGCCTACAATTCAAAACTTAAATAACGCCGCCGTTCAATTGTCATGCGCAGATCCTCTGTTCGCTCGGTGGAAATACATCGAGCAAATCGAGTTACATCGAAACGCTCGCTCGGTACTTACCGAACGTGCACAGATCCCCTCGGCGGGCTCGCTCCGTATTTAACGAACGATCTCGAGGAAACAGAGCTGTCAGAGGTACCTTTCCGAACGCAGTTATTGTGAGTTTCGCGTGGTTGCGCCGGTTTCGCTGTAAACAAACTTTTGGAGCAAAATAGTTAG